>JAJPUD010000963.1:94532-169497 GCA_023553655.1 Myrmecobius fasciatus
TCTTTCTTTCTTTCTTTCTTTCTTTCTTTCTTTCTTTCTTTCTTTCTCATTTGCCTCATCTGCAAAATGAGGAGTTTGGACTAGATGACTTTTAATGCCCCCTTCAGCTCTAAACCTGTGATCTTTATCATATATGATGCTAAGTTTAGGAAATGAATATCTCTTTTAGAGTGACGGCAGCATAAAGTAGTAGAGATCAAACCAAGCAATCAGAAAAACTTGGGTTCAAGTCCTACCACATACTGGCCATATGATCCTGAGTAAATCTTTTAACCTTTTAGTACACCAGCTAGATAGCTCTCTAAGATTATAAGATGTTTTAACAGTTACCAGTATTCTATGACCAAATGAGTCTGAGTTTCCATACTAATAAAATCATTGTCTGGTTTAAAATACACACACACACACACACACACACACACATACTTTTATGTGCTTAACATTACCAGCATTTGAGAATTTCTGTGGACAAAAGCTCTTCAGGAAGATTTTAAACATATTCTGCACATAAGTACATATATTATATTTATTATTTAGTGAAGTTTTACATTTTCAGGGACCCTTTTCCCTGACAAGTCCAAGACACTTACACATTCATTACTTTCCTTAAGTGCCATCATTTACCCAGCCTACCTGCGATATTTCAACATGAGGTTAATTGCAGCTAAAGAAAAGTTTATGATTAGTCCAGACAGGTATTTTTCTTCTTCGTCTAATACCATAAATCCATTAAGTTCCTATCCATCTTGTCATTCTCTCCTTGAAGAGTTAGTTATTTGACCTGGAATACTAGTTCACTTTTGTGATGATAATTGTGATTGGCAGAGAGCTCTCTACATTGGCATAAATTCTTCTACAGGCAGTAGGGTTTTGTTTCACCCCAAGTCCACGGTGAAATCTGAATTTTTAACACTTGGTACTTACCTAAAGGTTGCCCACAGTATCATATGGAAGAAGGAACTAAACTAGCTTCTAGTATAAACTAGTTTATAAGATTTGTAAATGATATGCCTCAGTAGCAAAGGGTTGAGAAAGCACACGTGTGGGGGGGGGGGCTTTTGTTGCTGTTTTTACTGAACTACCTGTATATCTTTAAACTCACACTTTTCTCATATGTTTGGATTGAGCTGCTGATCTGATGAACAGACACCTATGCTTCAAGTCTGGGTCATGGAAAGGTAACACTGCAGGAAGTGTGGCCAGGTGGAATAGGCAAAATATACCCATCCCATTCCCCACTCATCCTTAAATCTGCTACCTTTTGCATGGGTATGTGCAAAATATCAACTCTCTATATGTTTGCATTGAAGAAAATTGCTCAGATGTCCAAGATACATATATTCCCCCTTGAAATTTTAGTTGTTGTTGACATGCTAGAAAAATTGGGTGCGTAAATTACTTCTGCCCCTAGGCACTTTAATGGGAATGGCCAGCACTTATTCAGTTGGCCACCATAGGTCTCCCTGTCCTTGGCAGCATTACAGAGGCAATATTTTTTATCATGGATGAACAGCTCTTGAACAATTTCTCCAATGTATTAGGCATGAACAGGCTTTCCTTCAACATCGGGTGTGCATGTCTTCCTTCTACATTTATTTTTCTTCAACAAACATATTTATTGTGGCCATTACAAGAAAAATCTCCCTCTCCATAAATGTTTGTCTTCCCCTCTGTCCCTTTTATAGGATCATGAAGAAATGAATGATGGAGAGTCTTGTTCTGTGCTCATGTGTGAGTGTATTTTTCAAGGGAACTCCCCTTTACTTCAACCATTATCATGACTCTGTCTTAAGAATTTCTGGCCTATGATCTTAGGTAGTTTGTTGTGGTGTAAGTGAAAATTGACTGACAATATATGGAATAAATAGGACTTATAGGTGGGCTTGATGAGTGAATCATTTGCAAATCTGATACTAATCAAACCCTTTTTTTTATTTTCTAATTGAGGGTTTTACTACTACTTATGTAGATAAAAGATAGTTCTATTGACTTTATAGTTTTGATTAAATTGACTGACCATTCTGTTATCAAATATCTGATTAATAAGAGGTTAGAAACTGTTAAAAAGGTTTAGTTAAACAACTAATGGAAAATTGAGTGATTTAGTCAAAATGGTTGAATAGATTTGTGTGTGCAGACCACCAAGTCAAGAAGTTAATAAAAATAGAGATATCTTGTGATGAATGGTTTTGGCTCTGTTGCCTAAATTTCAAGGATTTATTATATTTTGTTACCTCTTACCTCTTGCTTCATGAGACAAATGTTTTATTTTGAAGAAGTTAAGTGACTTCCTCAGAGTCACACAGTTTATTATAATGGAGAAATAGTTGGTTTGGGGTCAGATATTCCTGAATTCAGATCTTTCCTCAGACACTGGTTGAGTAATTTGGGGTAAATTATTTGACTACAATGAGCCTTAGTTTTCTTATTCATAAAGTAATAACAGTTGTTACCTCAGGGGGCATTGTGAAGTTTAAATGAGAAAATAATATAAAATTGCAAAGTGCTTTGCAAAATGTTACAGTACTTTAGTAGGAGGAATAAACCATACTCTTAGAGCTAGAAAAGAGCTGAAAAGTTACCTAACCCAAATTCTTCATTTGATGAGGAAATAGGCCTAATTTCAAAATTACTTTTATAATTAAAAAATTATATTTTCATACTTTAATTTTATAATTTAGTAGCAGAACTAGTATTCAAATGTAAGACATAATTATGGCTTATCATTATTTTTATAAAAGTTGGTAGTAAGTAGCATTTATATGGTACTTTAAATTTTACTAAGTGTTTTATGAATATTATCTCATTTGGTCTTTATAAAAACTCTGGGAAGTAGGTGATTTATGATCTCCATTTTGCAGATGAGAAAACTGAGGCATAGTGTGGTTAAGTGGTTAAGTGACTTGCCCAGGGTTATACAGTTGGTATTTACCAACTGTGTAAGTCTGAGTTGGAGACCTGTGCTAGGACCAGTAACCCCTTTAGAATATCTCCTACAAGTGGACATCCAGCCTTTGTTAAAAGATCTACAATGGCTGTGCACAACTCAGAATCTGCCAGATCTTTCAGATCTGATTGTCAGAAAGATTTTCTTTACCTAGAGCCCTCAGATACTGGTTGAGTATTGTGGGGCAAATTATTTGACTACAATGAGCCTTAGTTTTTTTGTTGATAAAAGGGACGTGATTTGCTTGAACTAGGGAGTTCTGAGTACAGAGGGCTAAAGATGACCGGTATCTATACAAAGTCTGGCATCAATATGGTGGGTCTCTGGAAACAAGAAGCAAACCAGTCTAGGCTGAAAAACAGAATAAGTCAAAGTTAATGTGCCAATTAGCCATGGAAATGACTCCATACCTCAACAGATGGATACCATGTTGTTTCCTAGTTCTTTGGAACATAATACAATGACTATTTCAGGATATATTGAACTTTTCTTCTGTCTTTGACTGAAACCAAGTAATGGGATTTCTGGGTCTGGACAACTTAGAAAATGTCCTTAAATAATCTTAATTTAAAACTTAAATTGGTTGTATCATTCACAATTCCAGCATTACTGTGTTGCTACATTGGTCTTGGTTTTTGTTTTCTTTACTAATTATTTTCATGGAGTGAGGTATAACCTATAAAGTTGTTTTAATTTGCTTTTTAGAGAATGATTTCAGCTACAAATCTTCCATAAAAAGGAGTAGTTTTAAAAGAAGAATTGATTTATTCCCATTTACTTTACATAAAGATTTCCCAAATTTCATAATTTGTTCTTGGGTAGGGATGCTGGAGAGCTAGTTGTATAAGAACTAGGAACCAAAATATATAAATGATAAATACATGTAAATAATATTTAATGTTTACATAGCATTTTAAAGTGTGCAAAGCATTTTTCATAATTATTCCATTTGAGCCTCCAAAGTTGTGATCAACTAGGTGAATTGGGGACACATTTTCCCCTTGGACACTGATGTTTGCAATCACACTCTGTCAGGTTTGTGAAACGAGTAGATAATCAGAGTGCACTCCTTGGGAGATGTATTTCTGCATCAGAAAGCCAATGACCTGATTGACCCTCTTATTGGCAGCCTCTGTGAAAACCATGGAGACCAAATGACCCACTTAGGTCTTCAAGGCAGCACTAGAGAGGATGGGAATGAAGATCATTCCTGGGCCACTGATGCTGTGGCTGCTGCCTAGGCAAGACTATTTCTAGGGAGAATGGGAAGTATCTTTCTGAAACTTTTCCCAATACAGTTTATAGCACACAAAAATATTGTGCTAATATACATGAGTTAAAATTCTGAGCCTCCAAACAAAACTTTGTAAATAACAGGGTCCTATAGTCCAACATGTGAGGATTAGTTTGTAGAGTTTGAATTTCTTGGGTTCAAGCTTTGTTATTGTGTGACATTGGGCAAGTCATTTAATCTTTCAGAGACCTCAGTTTCTTCGTTTGTAAGATGAAGATGCTAGAAGAAATGATATCTGAGTTTATTTTCTACTCAGAAATATGCCCCTATGTTCTCCAGAAACAGGCTTACCACTACCTTGCTGTCCAGAGTAAGTTTTTGTTTTTGTGTCCCCAAATACTTTCTAGGCTTCTGAGGCATTATTAGCTTTTCCTATAGGTTCTCTTCAGAAAAAAAGGTCCTCCCAAGTTGAGGACCAGTATAGATAACTTATAGGAAAAAGAAAATACTATCTATTATTCTTTAACTTCTATAGACATTGGGATGATTAGTCTGTTTGCAAAACAACATTTGCTAAAAGTTATCTATATTTAAGAACACTGGACAAGATACTGTGGTTAGGAACGGAAAGAAAAAAAAAGTTCAGTACCTGCCTAATTAGATATATATATTTCTCTTTTAAAAAAAATTCTTTAAAAACTTAACACTTCAATCTCTTACCAAGAGAATTATTTCTTGTAACAAAAACAAAAAACAAAACAAAAATAAAAAAAGAAAGAAAAGAAGATGGGAAAAACCCATTTCAACAAAACTAATCAACATGTGAATCAATTCTGATAGTGTGTGAAATGTTCCACATCTATATTCTCCCACCTCTACAAATAAGGAAGATAGGAGGGTACATTTTCTTAAATCTTCTGAAGGATTAAGCCTGATCAGTATAATTAGATAATATCCAATTTTGTTTTTACTGCTGTTACATTTACATAATTAAAATAACTTTGCATATTGTTGTTATATTGGTTCTGCTGACTTTGTATCTGTTCATATAAATCTTACCATGCTTTTTTGAATTTGAATTCTATTTAAACATTAGTTCCTGATCTCAGGGTTGTATAGGAAAACTGAGGTTTTTCATTGGCCCAAGTATAGTATCAAAATAGTGAAACTTTATTTTTGGCCAGTGAAAAGCCTCTAAAGTCTTCTTATAGTTAGAAAATTTACATATATAACATAATGGATAAGCCCTATAGGTTGTTACAGAAAATATAATATGGGTCTCCTTCAAATTACTTTTGGCCTCGTGATAGCAAAGGAGAACTCAGTTTTGCATTTCTAAAGTGCTTTGGAAGAAAATGTTCCGTCTATAAAAAGTGTCATTATAGTAGATTGATATATCTGAAATAAACTGATAATAAATTTCCTTGGAGAAGATGGAGGGAGGGGAAGAGAGGGTGGAGAAAAGAAGATGATAAGTTTGGGATAGTCTATTGCAGCTAATAGCAGAGGAAAAAAATCCACCTTTCTTCTCTTCTCCTGATGTGAGGACAAAGGGTCAAATTAATGGAGCTCTGAATAAAATGATAGTCTTTTTCAGAGATGACTTCACATTCTACTAGTGAAGTGAGAAAATCCCGACTTGAATCCTATGGCTTTCCAAAGTGTGTAGCTGACATGTTTCAAAATTTTCATATTACAAAAGCTGAAAATACACTGTTTTCAGACACTCCAGTCATGTAAGAAAATGTACATTGCTAGAGATTAGTATTAGGAGAAAATCAGATGGCTGTTTAAGTTGAATTATTTGGAATGGCTGCTTCTGTGGATTTTCTTTTGGTTGCCATTCTATGGAGTACATTTTCATGGCCCAATTACCAGACCAATTATAGTTTTCTCTTTTTATTTGTTCATTTTTATTGCAACCAGGAAGGGTGGTGATGGGGGTTGTGTGGGGGAAGGTACATTGTGACAGTCTCATTTATAGAAGGCTTTCATTGCTACTGATTAGAATGCTCTTTAGCTAGTCGACTTTCCAGTGATGATACTATAAAAACTGTCTTTCAGATTAGAATCTTCATGACAATGGAAGTGTTTCCCACTAATGGAAATATATGGATGTGAGCTGCCTCACTGAGTGAAAGAATATAACAAGGGCTTTGGTCCTGGACTTCACATTTGTAAAATCTTCATCAGGGGACCTGAGAGATGGAACATGCTCATGGATCTTGCAGAAAATAAGTGACTAGGAAATAGGATCAAAATTCCAATGGCTTTGGTCCTTTAGGTGTAATGAATCAGATGGTGCAGAAAAGCAAAGTTTGCTTTTCTGAGTTGAAACAGAAGTTCAGGAAGGAGGACCAAACTCACTGTCAGGAGATCTAGCTTCAGAGCTCTGTGAGATTCTGTTTTCCATTCTGAAAAATAGTATTTTCACTACTCACTTCAAGTTCAAATTTGGCAAGCATTTACTGAATATCTAGCATAGTTAGCTAGTTAGCTGCCGGAGATGCAAACAAAAATGAAATTATCCTTCCCCTCTAAGAAGCATATGTTAGGAGGGGTTGGGAGGGTGATGGTAGTAGGGGGTGGGGTGATTACAGAAAAACAAGAAAGCATTGTGTAGGCATTAAAATGACTATTATTAGGCAGCTAAGTGACTCATTGGAATGAGGCTTGAGTTTGAATTCAGGAAGATTTGATTTCAAGTTCAATTCAGATACTTGGTAATTCTGTGGCCCAAGACAAGTCATTTAAGTATTCTTAGAGTAAGTGTCATCATCTGTAAAAAGAAGTTATTGGATATAGTAACCTCCAAAGTCCCTGCCAGCTCTAAATCTACTAGATATGTAGCAAAGAAAGATTAATTTTATTGTACTATTTAAGGCAGATGGAAGATGAAAATTGGCTTAAAAGTAGCCAACACTTACATGGCATTTTAAGGTTTGCAAAGTATTTTCCTAAACATTATCTTATTTTATCCTAATAGCAAATCTGAGAGGTAGGTTTATCATCCCTATTATTCCTATTTATTATCCCTGTTCTATAGCATTGAAACAAATTGAGATTAAATGACTTGTCCAGAGTCACACACACAGACAACTATAAGTATATGAGCTCAAATTTGGCCTTGGCTCTTCCTGACTCCAGTTCTAGAGTTATAGCTACCATCTTAAAAAGTCAGCCTAATAATCACCAGTAGTTGCAGAATAAATGAATGAATCAACAAACATTTATTATGTACCTACTATGTGCCAGAAATAAAGTGATGAGAAACCCACAGATGTGATGTTCAAGGAAAGATAAGTACTTCTTAAGTAGTTTCTCCAAGAAAAAAAAATAGGTCATATATATAGTATTTTTTAAAAAGATGGAGCAGTTATCAAAACTCCAAATTGGTCTAGGGTGGTGTGATGAAACAAAATTCTTTATTCTGCTATAGTGTAGTTTGACAGTCAAAGAAAACTAATGTGATCTTTGGCTGAACTGAGAAAAGCTTAGGTCTAGAAAGTTATAGTTCATGGAGGTGACAGTCCCACTGTACTTTGCCTTGGCCAGATGCCATCTGGAATACTTAGTATGGTTATCTCTGACCACCATATTTTAGGAAGTATAGAGATAATCTTGAGAACACCCAGAAGAGTCTGATCAGGATGGGAAAGGGCCTCAAGGGCATGTCATATGAGAATTAGCTGATGGGACCAAGGATATTTATCTTGGAGGGAAAAAAAAAAGATATAGGAGGGACAGAATAGCTCTCTTGAAGTATGGGAAGGGTTGTCATATGGTAAAGGGATTAGATTTGTTCTGCTTCATTCCAGAGGACAGAATCAGGAACAACAAATAGAAAGTAGAGTCATATTTAACCTTTGTGCAAATAAAAAACAAAACAAAACAAAACCTCAACACTTCCTAAAATTAAAAATTATCCAACAATATAATGAGTTGCCTTGAGGAATTGCAGGGTCTTTAAACAAGGAATAGTTGTCTACTTACCTGGATACTTATCAGGATATTTATTTATGGTAAAAGTGTAAGTGACCAAAATGCAGATGTCAGCTCAGAATAAAAGGGACCAATTACTATTGTGGGGAATCTTTGAAGGCTCCCTGTTTCCTCAATGTCTTCACTTCTACTTTTATAAGTATAGGGATATATTATCCCTAGAACTATGGCAGAGGTCTACTATTTTAATCTTACTGGAGGAACAATCATTTCTTAAATACATACTACATACTAAATACTGTAACTAAATGCTGTTGATGCAAATAGAAAAGTAGTCTTTGTTTTCAAAAAGCTTACATTTGAATGATTGGAAGCAACACAAATAAGGGAGTGATGATCAGGGAGAGATAATTTGGATGGTAATTCATAAGAAGGTAAATTGATGTATTCTTCCCAGAAGCAATGACAGAATTGACCTAATTACCAGTGGTAAAAATGGAAGGTAGGAGAGGGAAATCTGCTAAAAGACAAATATACTTTGGAGGTATTAATCTATCATTAATTATTTACACTTTTATTAATTAAGGCCCTGAGATAAATTTTTTACAAGAAGAGGAAGAAGGTAAAGGGACAATAGGCATCTGAGATGGGAGGGACATTATTAAAGGAAGAAAAGGCTAAGAAAAGGGTGACTGACATTATTAAAAATGTGATTCACTAAGTTCATGTCTTTGTTAAGGCAAATAAAAATGGTTGATTTATTTAGTCAATAAATATAACGTACCAGGAACTGTGCTAAGCTTTGTGGCTCCAAAGAATGGCAAAAGAAAGTCTCTTTCTCTCAACTCCCAATTTACCACTTTGAAGAGATGTGAAGTTGCGGCACATTTGTCCCTCATGCAATTCAACTAAAACCCCATGGACAATATTGGAGTGCATGGGGTCCAGAGGGTCCTGAAGAGTTGACATGGTAGAATGGCTGAAAGATATTACAACAAAGATTAAAAAACCCGCACAGATGATTTAATAGCTACCTTCAAAGATTTAGAAACAATCAATTGGCTAAGAGATTATATCTGTTTTGCTTGATCCCAGAGGGTAACTTAGGTGGTTGAAAGTAACAAAGAAATACTTTCTATAAAGAAAAGCCTTCTGATAATTAGAATTATGTTAAAGTAGAATGGGTTGTTTTAGGTAGCAGTAAATTTCTAGTTACTGGAGGTCTTTGAAAGGAATTTGGAGGGTCACTAACTTGATTGGGATGTTGTAGAGGAAATTATTGGTCAATATTGGGTTGGGATTAGTTAAGATATAAAATTCCTTTAATTTAGATTCTATAACTTGAAATTTGGTGATTAGGCCAACTCTGCTAATATGTTGGGCTTTTAAATAAATAAAATAATAATAACATAATTAATAATAATAATAAAAAGTAATAATAAAATTTAATGAAAACACCAATTCTCATAGTCTTAGAGGAAGAAAAGAGATGTGAGTTTGTGAGTCAATGAAGGCTAAGATAGAAGATAACCTGGGTCTACTTAGACTCAGGAAGATGCCATGTTTTAGTATGTGGACACACTTGTAGGGGAAGGTCTTGGTAAATATAACTTCTTTTTCCTGCTATAATCTTTACTCTATTTCTCACAACACTGCTTCTAGGCATTCTGTAATTAAGGGATTTCCCAAATGGGGAATTTCTTTGATGGTCATGTGGAGAGATTTATGCCTAGGCTATTCCTTAGTTAGGGGGGAGGGAAGAGGAAACAAAAGAATACAGTGTCATTGTCTTTCTCAATAACTTTAGGCTTGAGCCCCTTTCTGGTGAAGGGAAGAAACCAGGGCAGAATTGGTGTCCTCAGCATAAAATCCTTAGAGAGCCAGGAAAGCAGTTGGGATTTTGCTATGCTCCAGGGGTAGGTAAGGTGTTGCCACTTAGGATTTCTCCCTTTAGAGTTCCTACATCTTTCTCCTTCCCATAGACATTTAGTTTAGATCATCTGAAAGTACTTATTTTTTGATCATAGCCTACTTATATAATTACAACTCACTAATTTTCTATTTCTTGGGGGCATCCCATTTCAAAACTGCTGTTAAAAAAGATGTGGGCAATTTTTTATCTTTATTCTGTTAGTAGCAGCTGCAGCTTATTATGGTGGTTGTTATCTCTTGCTTTACTTCTGCTTATGCCCTTTGTGGTCATTAACCTCATTTGATTTTAACCATTGAAAACAAGGGGGAATAGTATGGTACAGTGGACAGAGGGCAAAATTTGGAGTCAGAAAATCTGGTTTTGAATCCTGGACTTGTCAATACTTGTGCAATTTAGGTCAAATCGTTTTACCACTCTTGTAAAAATAAATAGGTCCTTTTCCAGCCAGGAAGTGCAGTAGTTACTCATGGGCCTAATCCCAATACTGATTGGTACAAAGCTTTAATCCATTCTATTTTTCTGATTTTACCCTTCCCTTGGCATATTGGTGGTCCTATACTCCTGGAGACTTCCATATTATATGTTAGACTTACTACAGATGTCCAACAAATTTTAACCCTTTGTTTTGTAATACCTGTTTCCCTGCCTCAGTTTCCCTGAATTGTAATACCTCAGTTTCCCTGAATTATTATGCCGTACCCTAAATAAAATATTATGGCCACCCCCATTTCTTTACCCCATTAAACTCTGGTCACTCTTATAGTCCAGTGAGTCATAAAACTCCAGATGGCTTATCTCAAATGCCTGGGTATCTCCTGTCTCAGACTCCTGTCTCCTGCTCTCAACCTTCTTGACCTCCAACCTGTCAGAACCAGAAAGTTATGGTCCTTCCTGAAATTATGACTTATCCAGTGTTCTGCCTTCCCTTGCCTTTGTTTTCCTGATAGCTGGAGCCCTATAAAAGTCTCTGGAATTATTTGCTCGTTGCTGGATGCTTTGAGACAAGAGTCCCATTCAGCCAGGTAGTGTCAGCTAGTCCAAATTCTCCACTATTAAAATATCAAAAACCTAATCTCTGTCTTGCCTCAGTTTCTCCAGCATTACATTTTTTTTAAATAGACAAGATGCTACCTAAGTTTTTAGTTCTAAATTCATGATCAGTGGCAATTCATTCTCTTTGAATCTCTTCTGAAAAGCAGGATTTATGGTGATTTAACCATTTCTATAGAATTTAGGATTACACTAGATCATATAATTCAGAGTAGGAAAGATTCCCCATAATTATATATTATGTCTCTGTGAGAAGGGTATGCCAGCTATTCTGAACTGACCCAGCACAAGTATGGGTCATCAAGTATATTTTTTTTAGTTGTTGTTCTGTCATTTTTCAGTTGTGTTTGATTCTTTGTGACCTCATTTTGGGGTTTTCCTGGCAAAAATAAACACTGGAGTGGTTTTCCATTTCCTTCTTCAGATTATTTTACAGATGAGGAAACTGAGGCAAACAGGGGTAATTGACTTGTCCAGTTCTATATAGGTAGTAAGAATGTGAGGTCAGATTTGAACTCAGGAAGATGAATCTTCCCCTTTCCAGGTCTAGTACTCTATCCACTGTGCTACCTAGATGCCCTTCAAGTAGGTTTACTTAGCTTATAAGAACACACAAAATAAAGATCAGGGTTACATGTTGTTAGTATTGGGGAATGCTGGTTCTTCTCTATACCTCCCTTTTATTCCTCAGGGAAACATGCTCAGGTCAGTGGTTTTTATAGCCTCTGAAGAGGTGAGGAATCTGCCAAGTGTGAGATACCCTGAGCTTCCCTCATTGGATTCTTTTATATACCCATAAAATTGCCACTGTGACCAGTGTAAAGCTTTCCATTATTCTTGAACAAAGAAGCCTTTGTGTTCTCCCTGCCTATTTAGTAGGATTGGTTCAGTAGTGTTCCCTAGCCCTCCATTGTCTTGAATTTCTTCCTGTACCACAGTCTAGGGGCTTCCCCTTTTGAAATTATATCTACATTGTAGAGTCTGTTCTCTCTTTCCTAATGTGACAAGGCACCATAGCCATAGCCTACCATGCTAATCCATACTGAACCCAAAGTTCATCCTATAGACATCACCAGACAAGTAGATATACAGTTATCTAAAAATATCTCTAATAAGAGAAAAAATACTATTTCCTAAGTCAGTATAATTAATACCCTCTTAGATAACTCATTTGCAAATGTTTTCTAACTTTGATCCTAAATTTGCCCCTCTAACTTCTACCCTTTGTTCCTAATTCTGCCCTCTTGGACAAAACAGAATGTATACCTCCATTTCTATAAAGACAGCCTTTTATGTACTTGAAGACAGAATACTCTTTCAGTCTTCTCCAAGTTAAACATTTCCAGTTCCTTTAACTGATATTCATATAGTCCAGAACCCCTTTTAATTCCAGTATCTGATGGGAACAATTAATTACTGTCCTAATTAAGGACAACTACTCTACATGTGCTAGATAATAATAATAGCTAACATATAAAAATGAGATTTTATTTTTATGCAATTATATATAAAAACAATTTTAGTATTCATTCTAATTTTTCTTCAAGTTTTAAATTTCATATTTTATCCCTCTTGTTTTCTCTCCTCTTTCCGTCAGATAGTAAGTGGCCTGAGATAGGTAATACATGAGTAATTATGTAAAACCTTTCTGTATTAGTCATTTTGGGGACGAAAACTCAAATAAAAAAGAAAGGAATAGTGAAAAATAATATGCTTTGGTCTACATTCAGTTCTTTCTTTGGAGGCAGATAGCATTTTTCATCTTGAGCACTTTGGGATTGTCTTGGATTACTGTATGGCTGATAATAGCTAACTCAGTCACAATTCCTTATTGAACAATATTGTGATATTGTGAACAGTGTTCTTCTGGTTCTGCTCACTTCACTCTGTATCAAATCACATAAATCTTTCTGGGTTTTTTTTTTCTGATATCATCTTGCTCATCATTTCTTATACTTAGAACATAGCTAGCAATTATATATATAGTGCTTTAACTTTTGCAAAGTGCTTTGTACATTTTATTTCCTTAGATTTTCACAATTCTTGTCAAGTATGTGTAGCAATGGAGGTAGCTGATAGTCCCTAATGTTGGAAACAGTTCCTTAGAGGAACAATAGTGAAACATATATCCTTCCTTTTGTTAACAGAGGTAGATGACTGCTGATACTGAATGTTGCAAACAGCTTCAGATTCACACAGCGTCAGTTGGCTTCATTTAACTATCAACAGTTCAACATGTGGGGCATGGTGGAATATGAGGAAATATCTTAGTGTAAAAACAAAAGACATAAATAAAACTTAAAAAAGAAAAACAATATTTTTTTAAAAGAAAGAAAACAACTACTTTAATGTAGTACTATATTTTGAGACATTTTTCTGACTCCCCCCTCTACTCTGTCTGACACTATGCCAGTACAACAAATGCCTCTTCCAAGACCAGATATCTGAATTGTTTGGCAGAATTCTAGGCCATGCATGAATCTCTCTTCACACAAGTACTGTGAGCTCAACTCAGGAAGCAACCGTTTCATCCAGTTTATCAAATACAAATTACACCCACAGACTTTGGCAAATTCTCAATGACTTGGCTTATTGTCGCCTGTATCATAAAACCAGACCAGTCATAATATGGCCATTTTATTAACATGGATGGCACAGTTGCTTCTCAACAGCTGACATGAATAAACATGAAATTTCAGGGCTCTCAGTAGCTAGGTTGCTGAACTGCTGTTTTCAGATAGTTAATGATGTCTTTGATGGGGGCATTAGGTGAAATATGATTCACCTGTCAGCATTCTCATGTAAACCAAGACTTGCTTTCATCAGGTGAAGGATTATACAGAATGGACTATAGACCGACACATCTGCTTGCCGAATGATAAGGGCTTTTTTTTTGGTTTTTATCCTCCATTCCATAGAACCCAATAGGTATGCCCTAAGTGCCCCTTAAGTGCAAAGACAATATGGCAGATGCTAGAGATACAAGGACAAAAAGAAAGACAATTCTTGTTTTCAGGGATCTTACATTTTGTTAGGACATGGGATATGGTATATGTAGGATGAAAGACTTGAGTTTCTAAAAGAAGGAATAAGGAGACACATTCTGGGGGCCAAGAATATTTTATGCTGTACAGAAGTGGGGCACTGAATGCAAAGTTTTGGGAAAAATAAATGGGCTAGCTTGACTGAAATGAAGTCTCTATGAAGGGCAGTAATGATGTATAATAAGCCTGGAAAATTAGACCAGAATAAGATTGTGAGGGGCTTTGAAAGTCATGTTGAAGAGTTCATATTTCATTTTAGCCATAGGGAGCCAATGAAAATTCTTGAGGAGTCACATAGATTTGTACTTCAGGAAGATTTTTTTGAGCAGATGTGAGGAGGATTGGAGAAAGAAGAAATATGAAGTCATCATATATTTTTTTTATTTGCATTTATTTGCGTAAATACCTCCAATTAAGGAGAAGCCATTTCCAGAGGTGATAAGTGCCTACATGCACAAATGAGAATTCCCTTCTCCTGGTGTAACTTCCCTTTTCTTTTAAGCAAGGTCAGCACTTAGTATTTTCCTCTAATAGGAAATTTATCCTAACTATACTCTTAGTATGCTCTCTTATATGCTCTTTCTATTGATTTCAGCCACCTCTCAAGTAACACTTGTGTGGCTATGCTAAGGCTGCTGTGTAAAAATAAGGCCACTTGGATTCCAGTGTTAACATACCAAGATGCTCTGACAATAAATGAGCAGGGCCATCTGCAAAGTGGTGATGGAATCTACTCAAGTACAAAAAAAAGTGATTCAAAGCTCAAAAAAAACCACAAATTAAGTTAATGTTTAAAAATGCCATATTTATAGAATTAGGAAATAAGTTGAAAACATTAAATTAAGATGGTTAAAAACAAATTAAATACTTCAAAAGACAAGGAAAATTTCTTAAGCTAATTATTTTTGAACTCTTTTTATCCAATTTTTAAAAATAAATTAATTTCATTTAGTGTTTAAGTTCTAAATGAAGGCTAAGTCATGCTTATTAATTTCCAGGTTTGGTCCTTTTGAAATCTGTTATTAATGCACACAAAAGTTAAATAATACTACTGCAAGTAACATTGCAGAGAAAAATCTAATAACAAACAATTTCACCCCTATCCCTTATATTACAAATATTTTTGAACAACAAAATTCTAGAAGGTGATATTTAATAATTTTATGGAACTTTGATTTAATCATTTATATGAAATTCCTGGTATGGAAAAATCTCCTCACATATTCACATCAACAATCATTTATATTACAACTGCTCTCAAAAGAGTTAGCTGGGGGCAGCATTAAGAGGGTAAGTGGCTTGCTAAATGTTTCACGGCAAGTATATATCAAAAGTTGTTTTTAAAACAAGGTCTTCCCTCAGGAAGCTCCTCTATCTTTTATAGCAAGACTTCTTAAACTTTTTCCAATTTGGGACCCCTTTTTGCCAGAGAAAACTTTACATGATGCTGGACATACAGGTATACAAAAAAAGGTATATAAGTCAAGCATTTATTGATGACAAATCATAAAGAAATTTATTTTAAAACAATTCTTTGACCCTTTAACATTTATTAAAGACAAAAAAAATTTGCATGCTAATGAGATGATTGAACTCGTCTATTTTACATAAAGAATTAAGTTTTGGCAGAATATTTGATACCTTTTACTGTTGCCAAATTTTTCATGACCTGCAGTTTAAAAAGCTTTGTTCTATATCAAATTACTTTTTAATAATTTCATTGTTATAAAGTTGTTTCAGTTGAGTACAACTTTTTGTGATCCCATTTGAGGTTTTCTTGGCAAAGATAAAGGATTAGTTTTCTACTTCCTTCTACAACTCACATTACAAATGAGGAAACTGAGGCAATAGGTTTAAGAGATTTGCCCAGGGTCACACAAGGTATGAGATGGGATTTGAACTCATGAAGATTAGCCTGCCTAATTCCATGCCCATTTTTCTATCTGCTGTGCCATCTACCTCCCCCTTCAATAGAGTGTCTTAAAGTTTATGAATTCCTGCCCTGAAGTCAGGAGCTCCTGAGTTCAAATATAACTTCAGCCACTTGCTAGCTGTATGATCCTAGTCAAGTCATGTAACACTATTTGCTTCAGTTCCCTTATCTGTAAAATGAGTTGGACATGGAAAGGGTAAATCAATCCTGTATCTCTGCCAAGGAAACCCCAAATAGGCTCACAAAAAGTTGCACCCAACTGAAAAAACTGAACAACAATGGTACCTGAACCCACTTCTCTTGATTCCACCCCTCAGGTTTCTCCTATATCAGGCTGCATCTCCTTAGTTTAACAAAAGCTAATGTAATCCTTTAGAGGTTTTTTTTTTAATATAATGAAAGTTTACTTATAATCTTTTATGATTGCAAAAGATATCTGCATGATGCCAAACATCAGAATAAAATGAAAGTCAGTTATCTGAATTTTTAAAATATCTAACTGGTAATCTACATGACATATTGAACTTTTAAGTTTTGATCTGGATGTCTGGTGCTCCTTAGACATAAAAACAGATAGGTTAAGTGATGCTAAATAGCATTAGAGCCAGAACCAGAATGGAAGGCTTATGCGTATTTTTTTTTAAATCCAGTCTGCATTGGATTTTTAAAAAAATTTTTTTAAATTAGATTTAGAATGGAAGTTTCCCGCCTGTTCTTTTTATACCAGACTACACTGGGTTTCTTTTAAAATTATGTTTCTTGTTAAAATGATGCTTTCCAATAACAAATCCTTCCTTTTAATACAAAAGTACTGATGAAAATAATTTTCTTTGAATTACAATTATGCAACTTAATGAAGCCTTACAGATAAATTGAAGACATCTCTCAGTCTGTAGGTTTTTTTTTAACTAGCTTACAATATTCTCACACTAATGTCATAGTAATGAGGCAGATGATGGTCCTGAGTATTAGTATTGCTGCTTGAAATCACATTTCTAATTTCCATTAAAATTCTTCCTTGTCTGTAGCCTGATTTCTTTTGGGTTTTGGACTTTGACAAAAGTTGTACCTTTATGTAAACTAAGATTTGATGTTTCTGTTATATAGGTATGATTTTATTAAATAAGATAATATTTTTAAAGTACTTAGCACAGTATCTGGCACATAGTAGGTGCTTAATAAATACTTATTTCTTTCCCCTTTTCTTTTGCAGCATAGCTGAATCTTACAAGTTTGTCCATCTAAGGCAAAAAGTATGAAAAATTAAGTAAGACAAAATATTGGAATATTTATTTCCATATGGTAAGTAGACCATATGGTTCATTGAAAGAATTTCAAACTTTTCTTCTGACTGTTCTGGCTTGTGTTTATGTAGATTCCCTTTTTCTACCCTTTTTAGACTACATCTTCTTTCATTATCAGCTTGAACTTTTTTGGAACTATTGTAGAATCATAGATTCTAAGAAGAGATCTTAGAGATTGCCTAGTTCAACCCCTCATTTTAGATATGATGAAACTGAAAACCAATGGTGAAATTATTTCTGCAAATCACACGGGTTTTATGTAGAAGAGTTGACATTTGAACTCATATCCTCATACAGTCAATTTGCCTTACTCCAGGAGTCCTGCAGATAACTTGCCATTGGATCCAATGGCTCTTGAGGGTGACTTTGCACAGCCCTCCCTTACTCAAATCCCATTGAATTGCATGCAATGGCATCATCTCCCTAATGCAGCAATTGTTTTTGAGAATGAAAGACAAACAACAACCGTAAAAACAAGTAAATCTGTATTATGGTGGCATATAGATAGATATAAAAAAAACCAATCACAATCCTGAGAAATATCACTCTTGTTTTACAGATGAGAAAACTGAAATTATTGGTTGACTTGCCTTGGGTCACATAGCTTGCAAGTCCGAGGGAGGATCTGAATTCAAGTTTTCCTGACTCTAAGTCTGGTACTCCATCTTCCATACTACCTACTTGTCTACTACTCCATCTACCTGAGCCTCATAAAAAAAGACATGAAAGGAAATAAAAATGAAGAAATGGAAACCTGGAGAGGAGATGCTACATCCTTGCCCAAAAATCAGCTTCCCTGTTGGCAGAACTCAGATTTTCTTGACTCCTATTCTGTTCCTTCTACCAAATTACATATTATGTTATAAGATATCTGGGGCTGTGGTGGGAAAGATTCTCCTCTATCTCATAGTACTTGCAACATATTCTTTGCCCTCAGTGTCATTATAATAAATAAATATATAACAACTACAGCTAGATGGCTCAGTGGATAGAGCACTGGCCCTGAAATCAGTAGGATCTCACTTCAAATCTGGCTTCAGATGCTTAGTACTTACTAGCTGTGTGACCTTGGGTAAATCATTTAACCCCAAATGCCTCAGCAAAGTGGGGGGGAAAGAACTATAGTATAAATAACAAAGCAACTAATATATTTCACACAAATGTTTAATAACCCACATGATTGATCATTGACCTTCTTGTTCCTTTGTGGTGCCTAAGTCTTCATGAAGCCATTTTTGAGGTTTTCTTGGCTAAGGTATTGGAGTAGTTTGCCATTTCCTTTTCTAGCTCATTTAAAAGGTGAGGAAGGTGAAGGAAATGGGGCTAAATGACCTGCCTAGGGTCACACAGCTAGTAAGTGTCTGAGGACAGAGTGAACTCATGAAGATGAATTTTCCTGATTCCAAGTCCAGTGCTCTATCCACTGTACCACCTACCTGCTGGATCATTTACTGGCTTATTGCTAATCTCAAGAGTCAACATAGAGACTTAAAAAGGTTTTTTGTTTTTTTGTTTTTTTTTTCCCCCAAAGAAGTTCTAGACACAACTGGGGTTCCAGAAGGGATCTACACAAACCTAGATTTCTATTTAGTAAAACAAAGTCCTAATTTCATTTCCAAAAGGAAATTAGCATAATAAAAGAGAAGACTTTGTAGGCACTTATATCTTCTAGAAGTGGTACTTTTAAATTTATATATGAGTGTGCATTTATCAAATGACCCTGAATAGTCAGCATGATTTTCCATCCATTTTTTAAAAGCTAATTTTTTTGGTTTTGTTTTAAGACATATAAAATATTCATTTTTATCATCATTTGTCACATAACTTGGTGCCTTCCTCTTACATTGATTTTAGAAAAGACTTGGTGTAGAAACAAGCCCCATAACAAATACTCCCAGCTTTAAAGACTTCACTCTTCAGGTAGTTTCATAAACCTTCAAGACTATTTGAATGGTTATCAAATTGCAGTGAAGTTATCAAACCTGAACAATAAATGACTTTCTTTACTCCTCCCTCCGAGTCAGGATTCTGCTACTGCTAATTGTGTTTTCTCTTTCTTGGTTCTGCTTTCATTTTTCAGGGATTTCCCAAAGATTGTCATTTATCACTGGCGATTCCAAGTTTGTTATTCCCCTTGCTAAGAATCAACTTTATTGAACTGGAAATCTCACCCTCTAACTATTTATTAATATAGTTTTAAAGGAATTCTCACATTTTGGTCGCTAACTGCTCAGTAGGGTTGAAATGTGATGCTCTTGTTGGCCCGTCTGGCCCATGGGGACTGCAGAGAGACAGACTTACTCAAGCTTCACTTGAACACAGAAATGAAAATCAATAAACAATTTGAACTTCTCAGAAGAGAATTTTTCTCCTCTAATGAATATACAAGCTTGGTTACAGCTTAATTTAAAGATGGAATTTAGTGTGTGTTTTTGCCTGCACCGTAAGCATGACAAACATAAGCTCCAAGTGACATGTCCCTGAGGGAGACTTATTTTTTTAAAAAAAAATCATCACACATCCCTTCTTCCCCATGTAGACAAGAGCAAGCTAACATAAATATGAGGTGTTTCATCTGTAATAATATTTATTCAAATTGTATTCTTGGCAAATGGTTCAGTGTTTTAACTAGCAATTGTATCTATTTACCAAAACTGGTTTAGAAAGGAAAAAAACCCACCCAAATATCTCAATTATGTTGAATAATTTTTTAAAAGAGGTAGCATGACATGGTAGGTATTAGTCTTGGAATCAAATTCTATCTCTCTCCCTTACTGGGTAGGTGATCTTGGACAAGTTGCTTGTGTTTTAGATGTATGAATTGAATTTCATATTTACTTATCTAACTAAATCATAGACCATAGATCTATATTGGTGGAGATAATTTTCATACTAGGAATTCCCGCATTAATGAAGAAAAAAAAATCTAAACAAGAACTTCTTTGGGTAGTTCATTAGTCTTCAATTTGGCAAGCATCTATTGAGTACTTGCTAAGCGCAAGATATAGTGCTATTCTGAAATTACCGATGATTGAGATGAATTAAAACCCTTTTGTGTCTTCCCACTTCCCCCAATTATTTTATAGATATAGACATTTACATATAGAACAAGTTAGATTGCTTTGGTTCAATTTATCAGTAAATTTAGGGTTGCTTTATGAATACAATTCTCTTCTTTTATTAAAGCTTTTTATTATCAAAACATATACATGGACAATTTTTCAACATTGACCCTTGCAAAACTATGTGTTCCAAATTTCCCCCCCCTTCCCCTCAACCCATTCCCAGATGACAAGTAATCCTAAGTCCAGTATATGTATACATATTTAAACAATTATCTTACTGCACAAGAAAAATCAGACCAAAAAGGAAAAAAAAATGAGAAAGAAAACAAAATGCAAGCAAACAACAACAAAAAGAATGAAAATGGTATGTTGAGATCCACACTCAAGTCCCACAGTCCTCTTTGTGGGTGTAGATGGCTCTCTTCATCACAAGACCCATTGGAACTGGCCTCAATCATCTCATTGTTGGAAAAAGTCATGTCCATCAGAAATGATCATTGTATAATCTTGTTGCCATATATAATGATCTCCTGTTGTGCTCATTTCACTTAGCATCAGCTCATGTAAGACTCTAGGCCTCTCTGAAATCATCCTCCTGATCATTTCTTACAGAACAATAATATTCCATAACATTCATATATCATAACTTACTCAGCCACTCTCTAACTGATGGGCATCCACTCAGTTTCCAGTTTCTTGACACTACAAAAAGGGCTGCCACAAAAATTTTTGCATATATGGGTCCCTTTCCCTCTTTTAAGATTTATTTGGCATATAAACCCAGTAGAAACACTGCTGGATCAAAGGGTGTAAACAGTTTGATAACTTTTTGAGCCTCGTTCCAAATTCTCTTTGGGGAAAGAAAAAGACCCGAAGTGCAATTTATTCTAACCATTTACTAACAACCTGCTACTTGCTTTCTTTAAAAACAACTATTCATTTGAATTCAACCAGATTTTGTGTATATGTGTGTATACACAAATGTGCTCTATACACAAAATATTGCAGAATTGAAGTGCTACTTATAGAATGACCTCATCTATATTCTTTCAAGAATCATTTACACCTTTTAAAAAGTCTGGTGCCATATTAAGAATTATCCAAAATTTGTTTCTGATACCCAGGAAGAAAAAAATTAAGTAATATTGATGAGAGACACTATGAAAAGAATATAGGTAGAAAAATACAACTATATAACTATTGAACTGATGCTGTGGGACTAAAGCAATTATTTGGCACACCAGCAAAGGCACCAAGAGTTTGATTTTTAGTGAAGTGGAGATTGTAGAGGGAACAGGTATCTATCCAAATATTACATGTTTGTAGAAAACTTTTATACTTCCCTTAGAAATCTATTCCAAGGCTCAAAATACACTTGATGGATTAATCAGTCTAATTTCCTCTCCACTTTGCAGGGTAAGGCATTATGACTTCTTTGTTAAAGAGAGAAAACACAAACCCATCTCCTCATTTCTACAACCTTGTTCAAATGAAAGGAGGTCAGGGAGTGGATAGGGATGAATTCTTTCAGTCCTGTATAAATCAAAAGAGAACTCCCTTTTGCGAGGGTCTGTGACAGGGCCAACCCATATGTCAGAGAATTGGGCTGAATAAGATTCATGTAATGTGTTTCAAGACAATATAAATAACACATTTTCCTGCTCTGAAGGGAAAAATTCCATACTTCAGTCTTGTTCAATACTTTCTTTTTGAATTAGATCTATTGCTGTCATTTAATTGTATTCTATACTACTTTCTGTGTGGCATATTAACTCTTACTAGCTTCTCTCCCCAATAAGCAAGGTACCCATTTACCATTTCTCTGTCTTGTTTGGTGCTTTTCCTTCTGCTGGAGTTCTTTCCTTATTTTCTTTTCATTCTTTTCCATGGCTTATGTAATGCTATTCCTTCTTCAAGGTCTTCCTCTGAGATTCAGAATCCAATTCTCACTCTGTAACTAGATTAATATGGTAGACCATTTTAAGGACAGGGCTTATATTTCTTATATTTCTTGTGTTTTCCCATGGTGCCTAAAACAATGCCAGGACCATAAGTGCTCAGAGAATACCTGTTGAAGGCTTTATTTGAGGAGTGGATTGCTGTCTCGGAGCTGATGATTAGTTAGGCAGTCAGTCAACAAGCATTTATCTATCTATTTTTAATATTCATGTTTTAACAATTTTGAGTTCTAAATTCTCTTTCTCTTGTCCTTCTCCCACTTGATGAGAAAGCAAGCAAAAGGATATCAATTATTCATGGGAAGTCATGCAAAACATATTTCTACATTAGCTATTTAAAAAAAACCCACAATAAAAAGTAAGACATAAAGAAAGTGGAAAAAAAAACATGCTAAATTCTGCATTCAGAATACATCGGTTCTATCTCTGTATGTGCATAACTCTTCATCACAGGTTTTTTGGAATTACCCTAAATCATTGCATTGATCAGAATACCTAAGTCTTTCATAGTTAACAATACTGTGGTACAATGATCTGCTCACTTCTTCTCACTTCACTTTGTATCAGTTTATATGTCTTCCTTTGTTTTTTTTTCTGAAATCATCCTGTTCTTCATTTCATATAATACAATGATATTCCATTACAATCATATATCACAACTTGTTTGACATTCCCCAATTGATGAGCATTTCCTCAATTTCCAATTCTTTGCCAGTCACAAAAAGAGCTTCTATTAATTTTTTGTCATTTTTTTCTTTGATCTCTTAAAGGATTTAAACTTCACAGTGATGTTGCTGAGTCAAAGGGTATTTATAGTTTATAATCCTTTGGACGTAGTTCAAAATTGTGCTGTAGAATAGTTGGAACAGTTTACAACTCTACCAATAGTGAGTTAGTGACTTTTTTCCCCACATGTCCTCCAATAGTTATCATTTTCTTTTTTCTTTCATGTTAGGCAATCTGGTAGGTTAAGGTAACATCTCAAAGTTTTTTTAATTTTTACTTCTCTAATTAATAGTGATTTGGGATCTTTTTGGATATGTCTATTGATAGCTTTGATTTCTTCTGAAAATTGCCATCAACAAACTTTTATTAAACACCTTCAGTTTGGTAAGCATCCTACTCCTTTTCTCCCGTATTTTCCTTCAAAGTCTCTCAAACACTAGCTAGCTCTGGCAATGCATGTGTCAGCCTCATCATCTATAATGACATTTTTGGAAAGTATATTTCAAGATAAGGGAAATTAACCATAGAATTCAAAATTTTTTCATTTACTGTGACCAATGGACCTCCATTTTCTTGGCCTTCATCAAGCCAAAATTGGCACTAGTGAAAGAAAGTATGGGAGAGATGATGTGTTAGGTTACATACCAAACTGAAAGACTACAGAGCCATTGTTTTATATATTTGTGAAACCTGGCCAATATACCAGCACCATGACAGGAAACTGAACTGCTTCCTTTTGAATTGTATTAGGAAGATTCTGAAGATCACCTGGCAAGATAAAGTACCAGAAACCAAGGTCTTCTCTGCAGAAACACTGCCAAGCATTCAAACTCTGCTGCAGAGAGTGTAACTCAGATGGATCACATAGTCTTAATGCCAAATGCATGGTTATTTAGGAAGCTATTTTACAGAGAACTAAAAAAAAAGAAGTCCTCACACCATGGTCAGAAGAAGCAGTACAAAGACACTTTCAAGGTCTCACTGAAGCACTTTGGAATCAGTTGTGAGACATGGGAGACATTGATACAGGACTGCTTATCATGGTGTGATTGCATCAAAGAAGGCTCTATAAAGGTACTCCAAGAGCAAAGCAGAATAGAAATAGCACAAATGAAGCATGAGCTGCAACAATCCAAAGACATTTCCATCCCAAATATTGTAAGGCAAACCTTTTTAAACTGTGATTTGTGCATATAATTGAGTGTGTGGGGGGTGTCACAAAAAATAGGCAAAAATAAGATGTTCCTAAATACTCTATGTTCTACAGAATCAAGTATACCCCCAAGATTAATTCTTTATGTAAAAATAAGAAAGTACATCCATCTCATTAGCATACAAATTTGCTTTCAAATTTAACAAATGGTAAAATTACAATATACCAAAGAATTGTTTAAAAATAAACTTCTTTACAATTTATTATCATTAAATATTTGATTTGCATACCTATTTTATATACCTATATGCCCTGGATATACCCAGGGTCTTATAAAAATTGCTTGGGTGAAAAGGAGTTGAGTGGAAAAAGTTTAAGAAGGCCTATTCTAAACTGATCAGCCATAGACAGCCTAACACACTGTACTCTGATCCTAACATTGTGATGTCATTGGTCCTGTTTTGAATAAGAGGACAAGCAACAAAAACATAAAGCATCAGCTGTTTGCTAGATACTGTACTAAATTCTGGGCATAGGGAAAAAAAGTAATGAGCAGTCCCTAATTTCAACTACTTTGCCTTTCAGTGGTTTTCTTGGAGATAGCTCAGAAACATTTTTTTTTTACAAAACATATGTATGGGTAATTCTTCAACATTAACCCTTACAAAGTTTTCTGTTACAAATTTTTCCTCCCTACTCCCCACCCCTCCCTAGATGGCAGGATATCAACTACATGTTAATTATGTTAAAATACTTGACAAATCGAATATATGTATACATATTTCCACACTTATCATTGTTGTGCGAGAAAAATCATATCTACAAGAAAGAAAAATCAGATAAAGGAAACACAATGCAAGCAAACATCAATCGAGAGCATGAAAATGTTATGTTGTGGTCCACATTTCACATCCCTCTATCTGGGTGTATATGGCTTTCTTCAGTGAACAATTGGAAGTGGTTTGAAACATTTCATTGTTGTAGGAATATGTCCATCAGAATTGATCGTTATATAGTATTGTTGTCGCCGTGAATAATGATCTCCTGGTTCTGATCATTTCACTCAGCATCAGTTCATACAAGTCTCTCCAGGCCTCTCTGAAATCCTCCTGCTGGTCGTTTCTTATAAAACAATAATATTCCATAACATTCATATACCATAATTTATTCAGCCATTCTCCAATTGATGGGCATCCATTCAATTTCCAGTTTCTAGCCACTACAAAAAGGGCTGCCACAAACATTCTTGCACATGTGGGGCCCTTTCCTTCCTTTATAGTTTCTTTGGGATATAAGCCCAATAGAAATGCTGCTGGATCAAAGGGTATGCACAGTTTGATAACTTTTTGAGCATAGCTCCAAATTGCTCTCCAGAATGGTTGGATCCGTTCACAGCTCCACCAGCAATGCATCAGTATCCCAGCCTTCCCATATCCCCTCCAACATTCATCATTATCTTTTCCTGTCATTTTAGCCAATCTGACAGGTGTGTAGTGGTACCTCATGGTTGTCTTAATTTGCATTTCTCTGATCAATAGTGATTTGGAGCACCTAGAAACATTTTTTTTTAAAAACAAGGAATTGTTTTGCACCCTAAACTTTTGGTAGTCTTCCTCTTATATCCTTTGTTCTTGAAGAGGACCAATGACATCATGAGAATGTCTTGAGTTGTCTATAAGTTGTATTTGAGTAAGGAATAGATGCACAAAGTCATCAGTCTCACTCATTTAAGTTCATAATAAAGAAGGCTTGGTTCAAAGGCAGTCAGAACTACAGGTTTTTGCTTCAAATCTTGTCTCTCCTTCCCTCCGGTACTCTTATGCTCTTCTTTCCCCCAGAACTGCTCTGCTCATTAGAGAGGCCTTGTATAGATAGAACTGCTAGGCAGCCAAAATACATTTTGTTTTGTTTGGGTTCAATTGGCTCATAATAGTAATTACCAAGCTCAAAAGGAACTGAGTTTATGTTGATAGCCAAAGTAGGTAGTTTGTAATTTATGAAGTTTTAAATGATTAGGACACAGTGGAGAGAGTGTGGAAGGCCAATGCTCAAGCTTTGTTTCTGGCACACATTTTCATTTATGTATACATACATATATGTAAATATATTATAATATATAGTATAATTTTGACTATATTATTATTGTGTGAAAACTATTGATATTTTATTTTAGGGCAAGGATTTCATTGCAGTTTATATCTAATGAGGAGCTATTCTCTTGAACTTTTCAGAACCCTTCAGAGAATGAATTTGATCCCTAACACTGACATTGAAAATGTTATTTTAAATTTGTAAAGCACTTTAGAGAATTTGTTTTGTTTGAGGCTTACAACAATCCTTATTTATACCTTAGGTATTATTATCATCCTAATTTTATAGATGAGGAAAGCCAGGCTCAGAGAATGAACTTGTGACTTCCCTGTGGTCACAGAGCTATTGAATTTTGAACTTCTCCTTTCTGCCTACTTTCCCTCTTTAACACAGATAAAGAATTGGCCCTGCTTATTTGCTTCTTGGGCAGTTAGGTGGTGTAGAGCACTAGATTGGGAGGCAGGAAGACTTATCTTTCTCAGTTCAAATCTGGCCTTGGACATATTAGCTAGATGACTCTGGGCAAGTCACTTAAACCTGTTTGCCTCAGTTCCTCATCTATAAAATGAACTGGAGAAAGAAATGGTAAAGCACTCCAGGGTCTTTGTCAAAAAAAAATCCCCAAATGGTATTATGAAGAGTTAGAAATGACAAAACAACAACAACAAAAATTTGTTTCTTCAGTCTTTCTTTCCTTTGGTGAGATGGGAGGGAGAAAGGAGAGGGTGTTAAAAATCACAATTCTTGATGGGTTGGCTCCATGTGTTTGTGAAAAGCAAACACATGTCCATGTGAGGTCAGAGAATTATTACTGCTTCATAGGACACAAATTAAACCTCTTTGCTGCCTTGGGGAAGAAAAGCAAATGGTGAGCGGATCACTTCACAAATGGTCTATGTAAGAGAGCATTAATGCCCTGAGAAAGATCTCTATGCATTCATTTTTTCAGACCTTTCTGCTTGAATTTGTTACTTTCAAGGATGCAGTTACCCTAATTACTATCCTACACACACTATAGCCCATTCTACAAGATAGCATCTTTGGCAAGTGTAAAATTTCTCAGCGGAGAAAGTGACAGATAAATTAGATAACAAGATTCAGATACATAACTGTGGAACTAGGCAAGGCAGAAACCATTTCGTCAGTCTATAGAATGGATGTGACCAAAATCTGTAGTTCCATACTGGGTGTACTCAGAGCTATCTCTGCTTAATGTCATCCAGAAAGCATAATTGAGATTAATGTAAATGTGTTCAATGAAAATATGCATTCAAGGGTATGTATTATCACTTAGATTGTTGAGCCACTCGATGAGTAAGAATTCCCAGCCAAAAGCCAAACTCAGACTCATGGGCATGACCTATCATGTCTTTCATTTTTATCTTGCCCATTTATAAAGAGGCAGTGTCTATATTATCTTAAAGAATATGGAGAATTGAGGCAATTATTCACATTACTCAGATTAAAAAAAATTCCAAACTCTCCTCCTGAAATAGCCAGCAAATTGAGTCAACAGACGGGTCCTTAGGTCTGTATTATTCAGACAATTGGCTCAATTCTTTACTTCACTTTGCATGTGTGGACACAGCCTGAGACACTTGGTTCTCCTGGGAAAGTTGCTCAGAGAATCAATTCTAAAGAAACACCTGGGGCCCATCATTTGAGGACTCCAGCAGTAATGATTTTCTAACATCCAGATGTTAGAAAACGCATTTGCACACACTGATAGTGCCTGCTACATTTTAACAAGCCTGTGCACAGAGAATGCTACAAAGTAAGAACGAGATCTAGAGAAAGAACTAAAGATCCTGCATCATCCGTTTAAAATATATGAGCAGACACATGTGGAAGCATGTATATATACACACATCTGTTGCATAAATAATGGCATAAATTAAAAAGGGGTTACATAAATAGTATTACATAAATTAAATGGGGATTATAAGATGTATATATAAACATACCCATACATAAGCATGTGCACAGACCCACACATATCTTGTAACCCTTATTTAAAAACTCATCAGTAAGGTTTCCTATGAAAAAGTAAAAAGGATGATTTTTATTCCTGAAATGATAAAAAAAAACCCAAAAACAAAACTGTGTTTATGCACAGTTTGAGATGGGGTTTTGAGAGCAGAGGGAAAGAGTTAAATTCAAATGGTCTGTTCTTAATTGCTTGTTTTTGTAATTCAAGTTCTTGGAATTCCGTTATTTCTTTTCTAACTGATTGTGGGTAAAGATATATGCAGAAGCAGCAGTATCCTTTCCAAATGTGTCACTACATCTCATCACTTGAAAGGATGAGATTTCAGAATCTCCTCCTGAAAGTTACTAAGTAATTAAAGCACTCAGTTCAATAAATGTTTATTTCTATTTACCTACTCTGGGTTAAACACAGTGCTAGGTACAAATGGTCAAGTAAAGAAATGAAAGACAGAATCACTGACATTGAAAAGCTTATAGTTCCATTAGAAAGAAGATACGTACAGGCAAAAAACCAATAACTTACAAAATATGATAAGGGACAAATAAGTGGCATGCAGAGCTGAAACAATCAATGGTGGTTCAAATGGCATTTTTTTCCTTTTCAGGGTGCCAATTTTAAAGGGTACTGGCAGTACTCTTAGTCCTTCAGCACTAAAGAACTTTATAGATATTAACATCTGGAAAGATAATTAGTTAAAATAAGGAGCTCAAGACATCAGACTGGGGTGAGTTCTTCCATTCTGTTCTCCCTTTCTTCTTATTCCACCATCCCAAGGCAATGGTTTGTGATCCTTGCTAGGTGCAAAAATCTTACACTTTAACTATAGTAGAATGGACATTAAGTGCTACTGGAATTCAGATGAGAAGAGATTTCATGGAAAATTGTCTTATTCTCATAAGAAAGGTTAGGATTTGAGCTGGATCTCAAAGGATGGATAGGATTTGGATAGAAAAGGAGGTTAAACAAATTCCAGGTAGAAGAAACAACTAGTTCCTGCCCTATGGCATATTTGGACTCCTAGGGAGTGTGCAAATCCTGTTTCCGTGGTATCCCATTGTTCTGAGATGAATGACTATTGATTGATATAAGTGAAATGAGTCAATAATCTAATTTCAGTTCTAGGCAGTGTCAGTAAACCAACAGAAGGGGAAAAAACAAGGAAGATTCTATTTGTTTTACATTTAGGAACTATATTATCTAAGCTAGAAATCATGATCTATGGTTTGATAAAAAAAATTTTTTTAAAGAAATTTTAGTTAAAATATACTTTCTTCTTCTTTTTTTTAATGACTGCCCCAGAAAATCTGGGAGGGGTATGGACTTATAGTCATGGGGCAACTGAATGTCCAGGCCAATATCCTCATTCGCTGTCTGCCTCTGATCAAAAGGATGCCCATTGACAGAATCAAAATTTTTTTTAAACTCTGACCACTTGCTAATGGCCCATTAAGCTAACTCAATCAATTTTATCCATTTTGTCCTTGTCTTTGCTCTCATTTCTGCAGTCTTATTTACCTCATCCTGACTGGAGGATGGATCCTTTTCCCTTTAGGCTGGTTTAACTTTCCTTGGTTTGCTTTCAGATTTTTTGAAGTTGAGAGGCTCATCTGCTCTGAGTTTGTTTTATTTTTTTTTAATCCAAAGCCTCCAAGAGAAGCTGGGCTATTGATTCCTGAGTAATTCCACTGGTGTGAGTTCATAGATGGGGTCACTCGCACATCCATTTGTTTCCTTGAGCCAATCCATTTGTTTATGTGGGGCTGGGGAATTTGTCTAGCCTCTGCAGGAACAGTCCAGAGAAGGTTTTCTCATTTGAGACTCCTGAGGGACCATTGTTACCTTCTTTGAAGCCAAAAAAGGCTGGAAAGGACCTCCATATCCTGAAACCTTATATCTCCTGAACCTGAAATGTCAGGCAGATTAGTAACTCTTTGGAAGGCACAAGAGGCATTTTCACCTATACATTAGAAGTGTTCATTTTCCTGACTTATGATAACCAGTGGTGGATACACCACATTAGTTAAGTCAGCCTGAAAGGTAAGTAGCTTCTTTTGAAAAAACAAAGCATAATTGTTGCTTTATATCCTTTTGAGAATCTGTCTTAACCCCAGTGAATTTCCCTTTATAACCTAAGCCCACTCCAGTGGCTCTAGAGCCATTTACTGCTTCTCAGATTTGGAGTGCCATTTTGGTTAATCATTTATTCAAGTTCACAGCTCATGAAATCACATCTATGCCTCCTCTATTGCTAAATATACTAGAGTCATCTAAATGTAATAAAATTGTTAATACGTGAAGCTTTTCTCAATATCTTTTGCTCTCCTGCCAGCTTCTAATCATGGGCCTTCTTAAGCTTCACTCTTTCAATTGGTGATCTCATCAACCACCAAGAATATGATGATCAACTCAGTGAAACTCATCATTAAATCTAATTATTCAGACCCAACCTTTCTCTTAAATTTGGGTTTGGTTGATAGAAAGTCCTGAAAATCTACAAGTTTGTTGAATGCCCGTTTTTTTCTTATTCAGAATTATAGATAATTTTGCTGGATATGATAGTTTTGACCACAAACCTAGTTCTTTTGATTGTCAGTAGATATGATTCCAAGTCCTGTGGTCTTTTATTGTAGCTACTGATAAGTCTTATATAATTCTAATTGTAGCTCCAGCATATTTGAATTGTTTTTTTTTCTTGTTTCTTACAAAATTTTCTCTTTGATCTAGGGATTTCCAAATTTGGCAATAATATTCCCATGTATTTCCCACACAGGATCTCTTTGAAGTGGTGATCAGTGGATTCCCACTTTCCTCTCATGTTCTACCACTCCAAGACAATTTTCTTGGATTATTTCCTTTGTTATTGTGTCAAAGTTCTCTTTTTGATCAGAACTTTCTGGCAGTCCAATTATTATATTTTCTATTCTTAATTTGTTTTCTAGATCTGTTGTTTTTCTTATAAGATATTTCACATTCTGTTCTATTTTCTCATTCTTTATAATGTTTTATTATTTCTTGGTTTCTCATAACTTCACTGACTTCCCCTTGCTCAATTCTAATTTTCAGAGCATTATTTTCATCTTTGAGACTCTACTCTTTTTCTGGTTGGTTAACTTTTTTTCCCCATAAACTTATTGTTTTTCTTGGATGGTTTAAATTTTTTCTTTAGTTTTTCCTCAATGTCTCTCATTGAATTCTTTTTTGAGTTCTTTTATAAATTCTCTCTGAGCAGGGAAACATTTCAAATTACTCTTTGGGATAGGAGCCTTTTTTTTTTAACTAACTAACTAAAGTATCCTCCTCTGAAGATGAATCTAGGTCTTCCCTGTTCCTATAATATGTTTCAATGGTAGGGTTCTTAATTTTTTTTCTGGTTCTTTTTTTTTAAATAAGTGGTATTTAATGATCATGGGTGGGGAGATCATGTCTCAAGCTTCCCTTCAGCTCTTCACTCTGACCAAGAACCCCAAATCAAGAGCTCCACCCTCCAGCAAGTGCCCAGGCCAGCAGTGCTCCTGCCCTACTGCTTCTGCACTCACCCAGGGCAGCATCTCAGAAGCACTGCTAGGCCAGATGTTCCCAATCAGCCAAGATTTGCTCAGTCTTTCCAGATTCGAATCCACAAACAGACCAGAGGATTCTGTGGTTCTTTTGAGGCTTCACCCACACCCAGTTAGCCCTAAAGGTTCTAACTTGATGCTCTTTGGAGCTAGCCTGAAGGTGTTTGCACTTCAGACAGGTTAATCCCCAGCCCTGGGCCTTTCTTCTGATCTTCTCAGGTTGTATCAGGAGGACCCCAGTTCTGCCCCAAGCTGTCTTGCTTTTTCATGAGTCTATGTTCTGTCTGAGGTACAAATTTGTTCTATTTGTGGGGGAAATTGAGAAAGCTTGAAATTTACCAACCTATTCCACTATGTTCCCAGAATCCTTCCCCAATCTTTCTTTGAGATCCAGTCTTGCAAATGACTATTAGACATATTTAACTGGATGTCCCAAAGACATATTGTACTCATCTTGTCCAAAATAGAATTCATCATCCTTCCCTTCAAATCTTTTCTTTTTCCTAATTTCCCTTCTTGATGAGGGCAATACCATCTTCCCTGTCACCTAATACTCTCAATGTCATTTGCATTCACTTCAAATTTCCAATCAATCTATTGCCCAGTCTTGTTCTTTCTACTTTCTTATACATGAACTCTTTTTTACACTCATACCACTATCATACTGGAACAATCTTTTATCATCTCACATTTGGACTATTGTCTGGTTTGTCTCTTGGATTCAAGCCTTTTCTACCTCTAATCTATAGTTCATTCAGTTGTCAAGGTCATCTTTCTAAAATTCAATTCTGATAAACTCCAGGGATTCTGCAATATTTCTAGGATTAAATATAAAATCAATTGTTTGACTTACAAAGCCTTTCCCATCCTCATTTCTTCTTACTTTTCTAATCTTATATTTTACTCCCAATCATGTTCTCTTCTATCCAGTTGACACTGACCTTCTCACTATTCCCCTTCTAATTCCATGCTTTTCACTGGCTATTCTCTATTCCTGAAATATTCTTCCTACCTCCACCTCTTGGCTTCCTTCAATACTAAGATCAATTTCCACTGTTGTGCCACAGTTCCCCTGTCTCAGTTTCCCAATTGTTCTGCTTCAGTAGCAAACCATTAGGACTGAGATAATTGGGGCTGCAGAGTTATGGCCACTGGCATTCCAAAGAGTCATAAAATCTCCAGATGGCCTATCTCAAATACCTAGACATACCCCTTACCTTTATGGCCTCAGATTCAGTGGCTCCTAGCTTCTTCCCAAACTTATCAGAATTTATGATCCTTCCTCCATATCCCCAACCTGTCAGAACTGAACTCCAATCCCCCCAGTGCTCTGTTCCTCGGTCTGCCTTTGTTTTCCCTGAGTGCCAGAGCCTTATAAGAATCCCTGGAGCCCCTCACTAGGCTGCTGGATACTTTGAGATCCAGACGACTGACCAATATGGCTGCCATTCTAAACTCTCCATGGACTGGATGCTTTGAGATGAGTCTCATTCAGTCCCATCCATAGCTATGGATTCTAAACTTTCCACTATTATCAATAAAACATTAAAAATCTCTAATCTCCGATACTGCCTCAGTTTCTCCTGAGCATTACACTACCTCTCATAGGAAACCTTTTCCTGGCTCCTTTGCCTCTCCCAATTTCCTTCCCTTTTGGATTATCTTTCACTTACACTCTATATATCTTGCATATATGCTGTTGTTTACATGTTTGTCTCCTCTATTAGAATGGAAGCTTTTAGAAGACAGAGATTATTTTCCCCTTTGTACCTTTAGTACTCAGAACAGTGCCAGGCACAGAGTAAAAGCTTAATAAATAATTGTTGATTTGAATTGAAAATTCTAGTTAAATGTGTTGGGAAGATGTAAATAAGTTATGTTATTATTGTTGAGTCACTCTGCAATTGTTTTGACTTGTTTGTGATTCTTCATAATTCCATTTGAGAATTTCTTAGTAAAGATACCCAAATGATTTGCCATTTACTACTCCTGCTTATTTTGCAAATGAAACTGAGGCAAAGGGGATGAAATGACTTGTCCAGGATCACATAGCTTGTAAGTGTCTACGTTTAGATTTGAACTCAGAAAGATGAATCTTCCTAACTCCAAGTCTAACACTCTAGACACTATAACACTTAGCTGCCCAAAATAATTCATAATTTGTGATAAAAAAGTGTATGGGTTGTGATCTGTGCAATAGAAGGGAGTACTCACATCACCAAGATCAAAGATTTACTAAAATATTAAAGTTCTTTATAATAATTTTGGCGAGACTGGTAGAACAAGTAGTATTGTCTTCATTTGAAAGATGAAGAAAATGAAACTCAGAAAGGTAAAAAAGTTACTTGTGATCATAGGACTAATAAGTATCAGAATAAGGTTTGAACTCATATCTCTTAGCTACAAATCCACCATTTTACTCAGTACACCACACAGTCACTCATACCACAAATGTTTTGAATTGGTTGGTTGTTGTCCTTTGTTCTCTAAGAAGACTAAAATGACATTACTATGTCAAAGCCGAGCTACAGTATGTCTGACTGTGGTTGATGAGATTGATATGATCCTGGAAAACTCTACCATAGATATATGGGGCTAAATAATCCACATGAACATTTGGAGTGGAGATGTCTAAATTTGTGTATCCTGTTTCTTTTGAGCTACTGCAATTCTACTTGGCTCATAAAGCATAGTGCCTTCTTTGATGTGGGCATGCCATACTGAGTGGTCCTTTGCCAATGTTTTCTGCATCATGCAATTGATTCTAAAGTTTTTCAGAGAAACTAAGAATGTCAATTCTTCTGACTACCATGTGAACACTTATATGAGTTCTCCATAAAATAGTCATTTAAGCAAAGATACGTTTGGCGTTCAAACAACACAGCCAGGCCATTGGAGTTGCACTCTCTGCAGTAGAGATTGAATGCTTGGCAGTTTAGGATGACAAAGTACCCTGAGTATTTAATATTTTAACTTCCCAGACAATATTCAGAACCTTCCTAAGACAATTTGAATGGAAGTGATTCCATTTCCTGGTTTGGCCCTCTTATACTGTCCAGATTTCACATGCATACAACAATGAGGTCAGCACACACAGGCATTCTGGATCTTTAGTTTGGTAGGCAATCTAACACTTCTCTTCTGCACTTTTCTTTAGAGCATCCCCAGTCAAATTGAGACCTCTTGAAGACCTTACCTTGAAAAGGACAAGGTCTCCCATTGTATTCAGGGCCATCTCCAGGTATTCTGATCTACACATTTGGACACTGGACCTGGATGACTCTGGAGGAGAAAGTGAGACAGGTGATCTTGCCCTCCTTCACTTAAATCCAATTCACTTGCATGCCATGGCATTATCTCCCTGATGTCATTCAAGAATGAAGGACAGTCATCCAAACTTTTGTCACCTGTGTGTCCATCCCTGAAGAATAAACTGCCAAAGTAAGTAGACTTATTGGCATTATTCAATATTTCTCCATTTTTGTAACCAATAGTTCCCCACATAGTGATGCAGTGCTGGCTGGTGGAGAACTGTGTTTTCTTGGTGTCAGTTTAATTGTTAGACCAAAATTAGCATAAGCACAAGATAATCAATCTATACTTTGCTGCATATTAAGCTCTGAGGCTGCATTGAGTACACAATCATCTATGAAAGAAAAATCATGCACTAATTCCCCCCCCCACTTCAGCCTTTTCAAATTAAATAGTTTACCATTAATATGGTAGCAGAACTTGGTACCATTTTTGTCCTCATTGAAGGTGTCTGACAATATTGCTGAAAACATCATGCTAAAAAGCATGTGAGCAAGCATATTACCCTGTTTTACTTGGTGACTAGGAAAGTGTGAGACCATTGTCCATTATTCAGAACCTGTCCAAGCTTGCCATCACAAAAGTGATGGACAATTCTGATGAACCTCTCCCGGTAACAAAATTCTGTAGTTTTCCACAAGCTTTCATGACTGACAGTATCAAAGACCTTGATTAGAATGATGTACATTGTGTACAGATCTCTGTTCTGTTCCTGGAATTTCTCCTAGAGTTATTGGGCAACAAACACAGTATTAACTGTTCTTCGACCTTTTCTGAAGCCACACTGGCTCTCAGGTAGATGACTATTTTCCAGGTGAAAGAACAGCCTATTAAGGAAGAATCTGGCAAGAATCTTACCAGTAATGACTAAGAAAAGAGAGATTTCATTTTGACTGTCATAGGGAAACCTATTTTTTTAAAAATTTTCATAGGGCTGAACAATGGAGGGATGCTTAAATTCCTGGAGGATAACCTCTTTTTGTCACGTAATGTAGGAAATTTTAGTCAAATTTTGTATGAGCAGTGAACCCCCTGCCTTACAAGTCTTAGCTGAAATAGAATCAGTAGTAGGTCCTTTGCTACATATAAGATGAGACTAACAGCATTCAAAACCTCTTCTTCAATTGGAAATTCAGCCACAGATGAATTGACTTCAACCTGGGGTATGCAATCAGTGGCTTCAACATTGATTGATGATGGTCTGTTGAAAACACTATAGAAATATTCATCCCCTTTTCCCAAGACCATATCCTTATTACTAATCAATGTGGCTCCATTAGTACTGAGTAGTTGAGATGCACCATAGAGCTTTGGCTCACAAATAGCTTTGAGGGCATTATAAAAATATGTTAGATTGGTACTATCAGTATAAAACTAAATTTTCATGTCTTCTTAACTGAATAAAGAATCCTACATCTCTAAGCTTCATTTGTGCTTAATTTTTGATGGAATTCAATGCTGTCTTCTTTGAAATGGTTGAACTATCCTGCTGGTAAAATCTATGGAGTTCTCATTTTTCATTTAGCAGCTTCTGAATTTCCCCATCATTTTTGTCAAACTAGTTTTGATGTTTGCAAGTATTCCTGCCTAGATCAGTAAATGTGGTGCTGTATACCAAATCTCTGAAAGCTTCCCACTCCATTATGGATCCATTGTTGCCAATTATGTGTTGACTCAGATTTCTCTTCAAGTTAGCAACAAACTGTTCCCTCTAGACGTACTCTAACATATTGATATTAATTCTTCTGGTAGTCATTTTGCCTTGGGGTTGCTACTTTGGTTGAATGTGAATATTTAGCTTGGAGAGCATGAGGACTATAAGTCAAGCAGTCTGCATCATACATCACCATTATACTCACATTCTGTCTCTTTCTTTGCCTTATAATAACATAGTTTATTAAGTGGCGATTTTTTTGCTGCAGGAGTGCATCCATAATATTTTGTTGTATTCAGGTTAACAGAAACCAATGTTGTTGATGAGAAGTTTGTGAACTGCGCGAGTCTTCAGTAATAAATGACTGTTGTGATTTCTGACTCCATTCCTTCATTCCTGCAATGACTGGTAGTCTTTGGCTTCTCTTACATTTAAGTCACCCAGATCATAAGCTTGTCTCCTTTTGGTACATAAATTATGAAGGTCTCTAAGTCTTAATAAAACTTTTATAAAACTTTTCTTTCACCTCATCAGGGCTCATCATGGTGGGAAAATACACAATGATGTTGTTGGTGTGGCACCTTCCCGCAAGTGGCAATCACATTGTTATTCACTACTTCTGGTAAGCATTATAAATTTATTGGTTAATTAGTTTTGATTACCAGACCTATGCTGTAGGTGCCCCCCTTCACTGTGACAACTTCAGAAGAACATGAATCCAGCTCTGACTTCAGTGAACTGGCTCTTTGTTTGTTAGCCTTGTTTCCCTTAGGGCTGCTGTTTGAATGTGATACCTACTGAATTCTGTCACAAAATTTGTTTGTCTTTCAGGTCTAAGATTTCATGTTGCCCCTAAGTGTGGACACATTCCATAGGAATAATTTGTACATTGTGTGTGTGTGTGTGTGTTTCCTACTCTAGTAGGATCTCCTCCTGCCATGGATGAAACAGAACAATTTTAGGGTACTTTATTTAGCCCTTTCCTCACATCAGAAGGTTAGCAGTATGGTCCTTAAAGGGCTGCTCAGATACCCAGAGGGCTGCTGAATCCCACCACTGATTCAGTCTAGTAAGAAGACAAGCCTATGGTTTGGATTGCCTGTGTGCAGGACTGTGACTATAACTCTCAGTGCATCCATACCCAGCTGGTACTTACAGGATTTTGAGGTAGGTAAAATGGTATTAATGCTATCTTTTGAGTCATGCATAAACTGGATTTAAGTGAAACAGAGTTGCACAAAGTCATTTGGTGGTCTCAATGATAGTGGCAAGACAAAGTCAAGAATATTGGTGATGGCTTGGGGTACAGTGGATCACTCTGGCATCTTCAAGATCTGACCAAGATCTAATCACTTCATAGCACCTACTTCAGCTGCCTACATGGACATTAGAAGAATTTGTTCTCTTCTGCTCATTTCACTAGAGGAAATCTTCAGTTGCTTGGAGTAGACACTCCCCTAGCTCACAAAAGGGTTTGAGACCCTATGATTACCTCTCACCTTTCTGTCTGCTAAAATGGTTTGCTATGGTGTGACTGCTGCATATGCTACAGCTTTTTGGAGCCATAGGAGTGAATGGATCAGGTGATCAGCAAAAGTGGAAAGCAACCCTGAAAAGGGCTCAGCAAGCTCTCATACCAGAGGTACTAGTCTTCTATAACTCACCCTGTATGTTTATCCTAGACTACAATGATGAAGGTAGGAGTTAGTAGGGCACCTGCAGGCAACTCTAACAGGGAAGCAGTGAAATATGAAAAGAATAGCAAGTATTAGTTCCAGCCTTAATCCACATAGAATATAGACAGGAGGAAAAAGCTTTATAGAGGAAGATGTGTATTCTATCAAAATGAAGGAACTTTTTGTTTTGCATTTTGTTTTTTACTCCAGATACCTATAATTCTAAACTTATCAAAAACCTGCCAGTATGAAGACTAGAATACTTGTTTTCATAAAGAATTTTCTTTTTACTTGGAAGCTAATTAGTGCAATGCATAAAGTGCTAGACCTGGAATCAACTTCAAACACTTACCAGCTGGTGACTAGGCAAGTCACTTAATCTCTGCCTTAGTTTCTTCAACTGTAAAATGAGGGTAAAACTAATGTCTAGCTTACAAAATTGTTGTGAGACATTGTTTATCAAAAGACTTACTCCTATGCTTGGCCCATAGTAGATGTTCTTTTAATGTTTATGCTTTTCCTCTCTTTCCATCTCCTTTCTCTTGCTAGGCTGGCCCATTCCAAAAGATATTCGGGAATTTTTCCTGTGAGGTTTTCCCTGAGAATCAATGGTAGTTAGTTTGACTCTGCCTATTATTACCATTCAAACTAGAGGAGACAGACTATCTTTTTTTCAAAGTCCCAGTTACAGAAGCCATTCCTCAGAAACAGTTGTAAATAGGTTGGGACCAATAGAGTTTTATTCCCAGTTAGAAAGTTTAGAGGAAACCACTAATTCCTGAGCATCCTTTTCCTCTGCTCAGCCTGCCACTAGCAATGCAGCTTCATTTTGGGTATTTTCTCCTCTCTTGAAGGCAACTAGATGACACATATTCAAAAAATTAAATAAAATACAATAAGCCATAGACATAATTACATTTTAAAACTAAGTTAATATGTTCCCTGGGTGGATTAGTAGTCCTTATTTTATTTTATTTTACTTTAATACCAGTGGTTTAGAATACTAAAAGCTGAAATCACTTGTTTAGGCTTACATAGCAAGCATAGGTTGGAAGTAAATATTGAACTCAGATCTTTAGATTCTGAGGTTAGTTCTCCATTCACTATGCCATGCTGCCTCTATAATATGTTAGCTGTGGTGGTGGTTGTTTCAATTATTAATAGTATTCAGCAGACTAGAAACACTCATTTCCCTTAGCAACCTCATCCTTTCACTTGTCCCAGGTGCAAAAATTCCTAGTTATAGCTCCTTCTGGAAGCTCTATTTACCAGAAATTTCACCTAATGATTTTGTGATTGGAGAATTTATCCCTTCATATAGGCAAAAGTAGATCTTTTGGGGTTTGTGTATTCTCTTTCAAACTCTGTTGTGACCTTATTCTTTTTCTGTATGTCAGGAAAGATCTGGTTAGCTTTGCTAATTTTGTGGATTGCTAGTTCTACTATGGATATTTTCAGTGGATTCTGAGTTGTTGTAGATGGCAGGGGGAAATTATGGGCCAAAGTGTTAAAACCATGTCAATGAATGATAGATACAATCTCAACAGTTAAGTTTTCTGAAAATGTCTCCCTGCTTGGGGCTATGAGATGTTAAGTGTTACTTTCTTGGTAAAACACTAAGAAACATTGAACAGTTTTTAATGAATAAAACAGAAGAAAACATGCTAAATGTAGTCTTGCTCTGGGAAAATCATTTGTCTGTCAGAGCCAAATTGTACTTTTAATTTAATGAACATTCAGATTGCTGAGACTGTCAGGTGGAGGAAAGAAAGGCTTTTGAGGAAGTCAAAAAATAAACTGCGTCAGTTCTCCAAATGGCATTTTATCTCAAATGGAGGCAGGAGGTAGTGTGCAACAGTAGAATCAGTATTGGATTTGGACTCTGTAGATTTGGGTTTAAATCCTGTCTATGTGACTTTGGCCTGCATCTCTTAAACTTTATGGCCCTTAGGTATTAATCTGTAAAACAAGAGTGATGGATTAGATGAGGTCTGAAGTGACTTCTGGTTCTTCTATAATGATAACAAAGTCTAGAAGTTAAAAAATATCACTTAGCTGACTCCAGTCATAATGAATCCATTCATGAAACACTCTAGCCTTCATCTGAACTATACTTTCTATTTACTTGCTTTCACATTCATTTCATCTTACTTTATTGAAGAAGCTCTCTTAGAGGCAACCAAAATAAAGTGAACAATCCCAGTGGGCCCTCACAAAAGGAAGTTCCCTTCTACAACCACAAATTTTCTTTCTTTCTTTCTTTCTTTCTTTCTTTCTTTCTTTCTTTCTTTTTAGTAATTACCAGTGATTTTTGGCACACCCTTGCAACAACAGCAATGATACATACTTTCTTAATTCTAGTGTTTCTTCTTTGAAAATTCATCTTGCATATTGCTTGCTTTGTATATATTTGTTTGCATTTCATTTTGATTTTGAAGCTGCCACTAAGCTACCCATTTGACCTTGGATAAATCATTAAGCCTCACCTGATGAGGGTAACCTATAAGATCTGACCTCTAAACTTTCTTCCTACTGTGACCAGAATGACATAAGCATTTTGATTGCACTATCTAATTTGGACATTGAAATTTCACAGTTATTTTCATAATTTCATTGATATTATGTTGTTCAATCCATCAGACCTGTCCAGTTCTTCATGAACTGTGGACTCTAGCACATCAATGCTGTCCATGGGGTTTTATTGGAATGTTTTGTCATTTCCTTCTCCAATGGATTAAAGCAAACGGTAGTTAAGTGTTTGCTCAGGGTCAATGTAAATGTCTGAGACTGGATTTGAATTCAGGACTTCCTGATTCCAGGCCCAGAGCTCTATCCATTGATATTCTGCATTTATTCCTATTCCTCATGTTAGGTGGCACTTATCCTTGCCTTATGAATGATTGATTAACTTTTTGATTTAGAGTTTTTATTCTGCTGTATGTCTTGTTTTCTTTTACTCATAAGTTTCTAGAGGGCAAGCATTCTATATACCTGGTTATTACTGAATGGTTCCTAGTAATGCAGTATATAAGATGGGTCTCCTAAAAAGATTTTATCATTATTATTAATGTACAGCTTTGTATAAAGAATACATATTGGACGTCTCAAATTGGATATTCTATAACTTATATCCTTAAACTCAACATTTCCAAAACTGATTTCATTATCTTTTCCCCAAACCATTCTCCCTTTCAAATTTCTCTATTATTGTAAAAAGATACCACCATATTCCCACTCCTCCAAATTCATAATCTAGATGTCTTTCTTGATTTTTCATTATTTTTTTCCTTTCTCCTCCACAACCAATATATTGCCAAGACCTGTTGATTGTATCTTTGTAATATTTCTTAAATATATCCCTTTCTCTCTTCTGATATTATCTGATGTAGGTGCTCATCACCTCACACCTGGATTATTGCAATAACCTACTGGTTAGTCTGCTTGCCACAAGTCTCCACTCCAATATATCCTCATTTGAGCCTGGATCTTTTTTCCTAAATCATGGGTCTGAACATATTATCTTACCCTAACTCCAAACTCCATATACATTTCAATTACAGTGACTCCCTAGCATCTCTAGAATCAAAATTTGTTGTTCAGAGACCTTCATAATGTTTATTGCCTCCCCCAAAAGCTCCCTTTTTCTTACACTTTATATGCTTTCATGTACTCTTTAATCCAGTAACTTTGACTTCCTTCCCATTTCTTGAACAGCACACTCAGTCTCTAGACTTTGGACATTTTTTCGCTGTCCTGGAGTGCTCTCCTTCCTCATCTCATCTTCTGGCTTACCTGGTTTTCTGCAAAACAAGCTAAAATCCTGGTTTTTATAATGTGTTTCTCTGTCTCTCTGTCTCTCTGTCTCTCTCTCTCTCTTTCTCTCTTTCTCTTCCCCCTCTTTTTTCTCCTCTTCCCCACCTCTTCTCTCTCCATACACACACACACACACACACACACACACACACACACACACAGACACACACACACAGTTGTTTGCATCTTGTCTTTCCCAATGTATTATAAGCTCCTTGAGATGAGGGATTGCTTTTCTTTGTATCCCCAGAGCTCAGCATTGCTTAAATGCTTACCCCATGAGTGAAAAATGATCCAAATAAACAGTATGCACATGTCACAAGACAAACTGTTCACAGTTGAATTTTTAAAAATAGCATTAATGTTTGCAATGAAGAGAATTTAGAAAAAGTTGTTGGGATTCCATTGAGTTCAGTTTCTACTCCACAAGTCTTAGACCTGTTAGTAAGTGGCTAATATAATTCTCATTCAATAAAAAAGTAAGGACTTTCCACCAATCTGCTCTAGATGAAAGTAGTTAATGAGGACTGGTAAGCTTGTGGAAATTGATACTTTTACAGAAATGTACATCTTCTTAAAATGATATCTCTGTATTGAGACTATAATTCTTAACATCCCCAAAGACACAAGCATTCATTCAAGTAGTATGGAATTAAATGACAAATTAATATCTCTTCTAGAGTTCCATTAGACTGGCTTATTTGACATAGATCATTCAGTCAAGCCAAGAACACACACACACATATACACAGAAGGGGCTGGGAGTGGGTGAGACAGACAGATAAAAAGACACATGGAGAGAGCACAGTGACAAAAAGAAGGGAACAAAAGAGAAAAGAGCAATATCTGTTTCCTAGTTACTGTTCTGCCCCCTAGAAGAGAGAACAATCTGTAATTCAATCAATCAAGAATTTATTAAATGTTTACTATATACCAGGGACCTAGGAGATAGAGATAGAATAAATAAAATAAACATTCCCTACTCACAAAAATCTTATATTCTAAGTAGGCAAGAGGGAAGAGGAGACAATAAAGACAAAATAAAAGTAGATATATACATGTATATATATATATACATATATATGTATATGTAATACATATAAAGAGAAATGAATTAATAAATGATGAAGCATTTTTAAATTCTATCTTGCCTCCTGAAGGTTGGAAGCAAAAACCTTTAAGTCCCTCCTTCCACCCAAAAAAAAAAAAAAAAACCAAAACCCCAAACCCAAACCCACTCTTTCTACATTTTATACTCTGGGTCAAATCTAATGGTCATTTAGAGAGTGTTGCCCCTTTTAAGGATCAGGTCAGGCATAAGATTGAGGAGTTCCAACCTTATTACTAGAAAATGATTTCCCCAATTTTACCAAATAATTCTATACCACCCTTTTTTTCTCTCTGGAGGTATTTGGGAAGGGGAGAAAGAGGAAAAAGAATTTGCCCTTCCAAATAGATAGAATATATTGAGATAACTATGGATAATGATGATATTGCTAAAGGTAACTAAACAATCACAACACTGGCATCCCAATAGCTGAAGCTAGGAAAATTGTTGTCATCAATGTTATTTTAAAGAGCAGTCCCAGGATTTGAACTGCTGAGAAAAGTAGAGAAATATAGCCTTTGTTGGTTTCAATGCTAAATCAAATACTAGTTGAACTGCCACTGAAACCCTAGAGGCTACAACTTCTCATGACCAACAAGGGATTAATGAGGCATTTAAATTGTATTAACCAGGGGCTATTCTTTCAGTGAGCCACAATGGAGGCCAAAGCTATTTAGGACCCACTGGCAAACTTGAAAATTCCAAAATGTTTCATACAAGCACCATAGACAAAGATGGACAAAAATAGACAAAGAAGTTAGGCACAAAAAACTTCAGGAAGGCATTTGGTCCCAAGAGTCCTACCAACTGGGATCTGTCAGGGTCAAAGGAGGCAAGCTGTTCTCTGGGCAGACTAAATTTGTAAGCATGCACTTTGGTTGAGCAAATACTATCCTTCAAGGAAGGAATGAATCATCATGCTACCTAAAACAGGAGAGAACCAGGACACTGCGCTAAATACATTGAATATGTCTACTAAATGTCAGTGCTAAGCTGTGAATTTGGCAATCTCATACTTAGACCTCAGTTAACATTTTCTCAAATTCCCCAGTAGACAGTTTGTCCTAGTTGGCAGCCTCCTCAGAAGAGACCCAGAAACACATTGTTATTTCAGCTAGGAAATCCCCAGAAAAGATATTCACAGAGAAAATAATGTCCAGAGCTGACTTGAAGGGAGTAGCTATTGTCAATGGGCCTCCCACAGCAGCTTAGGTGGAGGAAAGCCAGTCAGACATAGGTCCATTTGCATAGACAACAATTCATCATGTCATTGGTAGAAATAGGCTGTTCAAAGGCATTATCTGAACAGAGTGACTAGCAACAGAGTTCATGGCAGCTCAAGCATATAGTAAATCAAAGGGCTATTAGGTATGTAATAAGCAAAAGCCATAGTAATACCAGGTGCCAACTTAAGAAAGAGCCAAAGAATGAGAGAGCACTGAAAAGTCTAATTATGCAAAATAATAGACCTCGTTGGCCAGATGGCAGCTTTTAAGCCATTGGAGCTCCCTACAAGAAGTCAGGGCCAAACCTTTAAACTTGAGTCCATCTTATTTTATACCACCCCTTACAGGGAGCTTCTGGACATAGAACATCAGTTATGAGTTGCCATAACTACAAAGCCATTGACTAGTTCAAGACTTTTATCCAGTCTACTCTGGGGAAGGGAAGAGGAAAATAGGAAGGAGTTGAAATGTGATCAATTCTATACAAATTTAAGTGAATGGAAGGGAAAAAAAAGCTTACTATAACTCAACTATCTATATATGGAATATATTCAAGGAGGATTGACACCTTTGGTGTGAGGGTTTGTCAAGCCCTTTTCAGGATTGTTCATCCTCCTTCCATTTATCATCCAACTCTCTCTTGTAGCTCCAAGAAGCTGCAGCAAATATATGTATATAATAGTCATACTTCTTACACTTTTTTGACAGATGGATTAAACTGGGTTGAGGTTAAATGACAGGTCTCATTTTCAAGAAAAAAGTAGGACCAACTGTGGCCCAGAAAGAATGAATAGGATTTAAACAAACAAGGTGTAATAATGAAAATAATTATAATAATAAATTACTTAGGAGATTGTCTATCCTAAAAATGTGAAGATTTTCCCCAGTGGAATTGATGAATCAGAACAATTTGTTCCAAAAACAAGAAGACAGCTGAAGTGGCTATGGAGTTTGGTTAGACATAGATGTTAAGGTCATCTACTGCATCATAGGCCATTGCCACTCATTCTGACTTTTGTCTTGCCACTGGTTTTTGGTGATTTTAGAAGAGAAAGTGAGGTTGATGACTTTGTACAGTTTTGCCTTACTTAAATCCAATTTACTCACAAATCAAGACATCATCTTGTTATGTCACTGGTCCTCTTAGAAAACAAAGGACACAAAACAACTACATTTGTAGTGACTTCCTGGTTCCTGTCCATACTTTCCTGTCTGTTTTTCAGGATTCATTATAAGTTGTCCACACTCTATGTAGCCAACCTTTTCCCTCAATGTACACTTACATGCTCCACTCTAGATAGGTACTTATCCTCATGGTCTTGTGAAAGCATAATTCTTCACCCATGTTATTCTTCTCACTTGGAATGTTCCTTTTATTTTTCTGTAGGGGTTGAGTAGCTAGAGTGTTGAATCTGGAGTCAAAAAACCTAACTGCAAATCTTGCCCCTGGTACAAAGTAATTCTGTGACTATGAATGAATCACTTGTATTCTTTGCTCTTCAGAATCTTTATATAAAAAATAGGGATGATAATACCTCTACTACATGTATCAAATATCTATGTGCTAAATGAATGTTAGTTATTATTATAATTATTTTCATTATTATACTTTGTTTCAATCCTATTCATTCTTTCTGGGCCAGAGTTGGTCCTACTTTTTTTTGAAGCTTTTCTTGAATATTCCAACCATTCAACTTATCAAGTAGACTGAAGCAATTTGGCACTTAAAGAATACATTTGTATTATTGGTTTCATGTATATCACATTGATCACCCAGCTAGATTGCAGATTTGCTGAAGATATGGAGCTAAACATATTTTTTTCTGTATCCTTCAATAATGAATAGCTACTAAATGGCCTAGTTATTTTTTAAAATTCATTTTTTTATTTTTTTACTAAGGCAATTGGGGTTAAGTGACTTGCCCAGGGTCACACAGCTAGGAAGTGTTAAGTGTCTGAGGCCAGATTTGAACTCAGATCCTTCTGTCTTCAGGGCTGGTACTCTATCCACTGCACCACCTACCTGCCCTGGGCCTAGTTATTTTTGATTGATTAATTGCTGATGAGTTCCCTGAAATTCTGGGTTTTTTTCATTAGCATTAAGATTAAAATGGTCTCCTGAAAATTGAATCAATTTGATACTTATAATCCTGTAGTTAGATTTAATGAAAATGGCATTTTAAAAATTTTTTAATGTTTGTTGTTTATGAAAATAATATTATTATAACTAATAACTGTACCTTAAGTTTAAGTAATGTTTTAAGATTGATAAAGGGCTTTGCATTCATTAACTCATTTCATCAGCACAATAATCTATAAAATAGATATTATTGTTATTCCCATTTTACAGATAGGAATAATAATCTTAAAGGGATCAAATATTCCACATAAAGGAAGAATATTTTCTGAGCAAAATAATTGCCTGCAACTTGCATCAACATTTTGGTTAATTGTTTTACTTGTGATCTTTCAGAAGAAAGACAAGGAACCCTCTAAGAATCATAATATATTAGAGTGGAGAGACATATGACCTAACACCTACTTCAGTGGATAGAGTGCTAAGCTTGGAGTCAGTTCAAATACTTCCTCAATGGCTTATTAGCTATCTGTCTTTGGGCAAGTAACATAAGTTTTTTCAATCTCACTTTTTTTCCCTATACAATGGGAATTTAAAAAAAAATAGCACTCCCCATTTCCCTCTCATCCCACAAGCTTGTTGCAAAGATTGAATGAGATAAATATGTAAAGTGCTTTACAAATGTGGAAGTGCTATATAAGTGATAGTTATTCTTCATATACCTTCACCAATTTTCTGACTACCTTCTCAGGTGGGGAATTCATATTGCTGGAGGCATCATATTTCATTTTTGTTTAGTGATCATTGTTAGGAAATTGCTCTTTGAGCCTAAATCCAACTCCTTATAACTTCTATCCATTGGAAATGCAAAGTGAAGCAACTCTGAGATTCCATCCCATCCCATCCAGATTGGTAAAACTGACAAAAAAGAAAATGATAAATGTTCCAATGGCTGGGACAAAAAGTCAGGTTGGTTAATCATTTGAGGAGCTGTAAATAGGTCTAACCATTCTGTAAAGCAGTTTGGAACTATGTCCCCGAAATTATAAAATTCTGCAAATTCTTTGATCCAGCAATGCCACTGTAAGATTGTACCCCAAAATCATCAATGAAAGTGCAAAAGGACCTATATTGGTACCTGGTTGCAGTGGCAAAGACATGGTAACTAAGAAGATAACCATCAATTTAGGAAACTACTAAGGAAATTATGACATGTAAATTAATAGGATATTATTGGATTATAAGAAATGTAAAAGAATTTAAGGGATTAAGATAGCATGTATTAGTGGGAATTGAGTGAACCACAATGACTCCATCTTAGAAATCAATTGTGGTGTTAGTTTGATTCTCTTCCTATTCAGTTATAGGCCTAGTCCAATTTCTGTCTTGTGATAAGATTGCATTCAGTGGTGGGAATTGTGAGAGGACTTTGTTGTATTGTTTGAGCCTACAGCTGCTTGACTGGGAAGCTGGACCACCTCTCCCTGCTGCTTAGAGACCCTTAACTAACTATCTAGGTTGTGTTGACCAGAAACTCAATCAGATCCAAAGATTAATGCAAGTTTTCTTACAATTGTACATCTCAAGCAACTTCTATGTCTTATCTGATAATTGCTCTATAGTAATCAACCATTTATTGTTTCCATAGTACTTTGATTATTCACAGATGCTTTGGGGGGAATGGGACACCTCTTTTTCTAATTTCAGGGTATTGTACCTGTTCACTCTCCCACTCTCAACTTGGAAAGTCTCTAAGGTTCCTTACAATTAGAAATTAGATTACTTAATATATTCTGGTTAATTCTTTTCTTTTCATTAATTGACTTTTTTATTGTTTGTAATGTATAAAAAACTGCTTCCTCCTGTATTTGGGATTCAGTCCTAAACTGGGGAGGTCTGGTCTCAATTTGTTATGTAATTGGCATGGATTGTGTAATAAATTAATAAGCTTGGAAACTTGAACCTTTGTTTCCTCAGCTAGTTCATCTTTCACCTGCTACAAATGACAAATAGATGGTTTTGGAGGAAACATTATGAACTGATAGAGAAGTGAGATGAACCATAAGTACAATTTATATAATAATCACAACATTGTAAAGACAAACAACTTTCAAAGACTTTAGAATCCTATGACCCATCATGGCTCCAGAGGAATGATAAAGCATTACTTCCCACCTCCTGAAAGGTGAGTTGTATCCTGAGGGGACAGAAATATATATTATTGGATCTATGGTCAATGTGGAATTTCTTTTGCTTGACTTATACATATTCATTATAAAGGCACTCTCTCCTTCCCATACTTTTTTTCAATGATAGAGGGGAAGGGGGGAATGGACAGGAGAAATATTTTTGTTATTTAAAAAATAAAATAAAACTATCTATTGATTTCTAGTTCTGCCCATTGGGACTAGCCATAATAAACTTATTTCTTTTAGAAGCTATTTTTTCCACTCTCAGCCTCATCATGTTATTGAATTATATTGAGCTTCCACTAAAAACCTGGGTTCCTTTTTCATAGGAAAAACTCTTTAGATAGATCTCTCCTATCTTGTAATTGTACAATTAATACTGTGGACTTAAATGCAGAACTTCACCTATATCTTTGAAAAAAAATCATTTTCTTATATTTAGTCCTTCACTCTTACTTATAGAGATCTTTTAAAAATTAGTTCTTCCTTCCAGGATTATACCATCTAATAGCTGAATTAGTATATCATTTAACTCTTTTATCCAAATCATTAATAAAATTGCTGACCAAAACATAGCCAAAGACAGAGCTATGAAATAGAGGTGTGTACCTCCTTCTAAGGTAACTGACTGATCTAGTACCAAACACTATTTTGGGGGGGCAGTTGTTCAACCACTAACCAAATATCCAAGACATAATGACTGACATTTATGCAGTTTTTTTAAGTTTGTAAATTGTTTTACTTACATTATCATATTTGGTCTGACAACAACCTTGGAAGATAGGCCAGTCAGTCAAAAAAAGCATTTATTAAGGGTTTGCAATGAATTATGCACTATACTAAGTACTGGGGATACAATTAAAAGCAAAAGCATTTCCAGACCTCAAGGAGCTCATATTCTAAAGGAAAAAATAGGAAAACAACTAGCTACATACCTGATGTATACAATGTAAATTGAAAATAACATGAGAGAAGGCTCTAGAAATGGGAAATTGAGAGGTGGAGATAGGGAGGATATTGGGAAAACCCTCCTGTAGAAAGTTGGGTTTGAGGTGAGTTTTGAAGGATTCCAGGGAAGTCAAGAGACCAAGGTAAAGATGAAGAACATTCCAAGGATGGGAGACAGCCACTAAAAAGGCACATAGTCAGGTGATGTAGGAGGAACAGTAAGAAGGCAAGTGTCATTGGTAGAGTAAAGTTTAAGAAACCTGGAAAAGTAGGAAGAGGAAGGTGGTGAAAGACTTTAGAAATAGGAAAAAGCAAGTTCCATTAAGGAAAAAAATACTAGTAAAATCAGATGGATATTGAGGTTCACAGATCAATTTGAACAATCTTAGAGTTGACATTGGACAGAAACAAAATGACTAAATATCTGTGTCTCTGGCACATGTTATTCATGTTTGTAATCTTAACATTCTACTCAAAGGGATCTCAAAAGCTTTTCATTTAAACTACAATTATTCTTTTGTCTTTTGGGAACTCAGTGTAAAGATGATGTCCTGTGTGCAAGGGGCAAGCTAGCTGAATATTAATTAATGAAGCCCTTTTAATATGCAAAAGATGAGGAGCAACAATCAGTTCTGAGCTCTTATATATTAAAAGCAAAATCATTGTTATTCCAAGAGGCATCATGAGGCCAAATGCAGGTTACAACTAGTTTCAAAAATCTCCCATAATTATGAAACATGAAAGTTTGGGTCTTTCATTATAAAGGCTGTATTGTGAATATAAAAAGAGCCATTAGATGGTGGGATGGGATAGCAATGGATAACACTAGACAATAATGAAAGATGACGAATGGGAATTGGGACCATTCATCTAATTGGAAGTTTAAGGGACAATGTTGATCTTATTTCAGGAGGAAAAAAAGAAAGGTAGGACAGTGTAGTACAGAAAGCTGTGTGTATAGTTGTGTGTGTATATGTATGTATATATGTGTGTGTAAGGGGAAAAGGAGTGTCAGAAGACTTGGTTCCTTGTCCTAACTCTTCCTTGGTTCTTTGTGTCATCTAGGACAAATAATTCACTTAACCTCTCTGTGTCTGAATCCTTTTCAATAAAAGAAAGATAACAAAAGGTTAATAAGAATTCTCACTCCAAAACTTATTACACAAGTCTTTGTGAGAATACAATAGGCTACACAATCAACATATTTAATATCAACAGCAAAACTCTAAATATACTCTCAAAATGCAAGATATTGTTAATTTTGGAGTGGTTAAGACCTATATGTAATTTGACCTGAATAAGTAGTTGTTTGTTTTGCAAATTTACTTTTTAGATTATTTCTTGTTCATCCATCTGATTGAGCTATGTACCTTTTTCTTCTAAACACTAATGTTTTGTTAGGATAAATTAGGAGAAGGTAGGATTAGCCAAAGATGAAAACTTTGCTCTCTTGGAGTTTACAATTTAGTCTATAAGTAGGGATTTTGTTAGGTGTCCCCAGTATTGTCTTTTAGGATTATGATATAAAAAAGAACTCCTTATTATCTGGTATACAGAAATTATTAAACAATTATCTATCTCTAGATGGATATAATGGATTGAAGATATCTTAATTTTGCCTATAAAGATAATACATTTGGCAGACAGAAGCTTAAAGCATCTTTCCATGGAAAAAGTTGTATTCTGTTTACCAGACCATCTTAATTTGTTCTCTCAATTGAATTAATTGATTAGTTAATTAAGAGCTTAATGCCATTTGTTACCTATGAATAGAATCACTAAACTTTAAATTAGCAAAAGTTTGTAAACAATGAATAATAAGAAGAAACATTTCTCTGAGCTGATATAGAGATCCAGGTTGCATCTCTATGAAACAATTCAGTTCAATTCAATCTAGGGAATAATAGAAAAAATTTTTTTTAAATGATCCAGTTTCTGCCTTCAAGGGCCTTAGAGTCTGGTAGGGATGATAAAAAAAGTACACCAACAACTATAACATAAATGAAAATATAAGTATTTAGGAGAGATTCAAACAGTATGACATAAGATTTTTGAGGAGAGATTGTCTCTGGCTGGATGTCAGCAAAAAGCTTCAGTGGAAGATCTAGCACCTAGAGTGGGTCTTCCTGAGTGAGTTCAGGAAAGGATTCCATTTTGTTGTGACTAAAGGCATAGGGGTAAAGGAAGGAAGAATGAAGTAGGGAGTAGTGAGCAACCTAGTCTCCAGGATCATCTAATAAGTGGAGGTAGGTAGGAGTCATATTAGGTGAGACTTGAAAAGTAAGCTGACACAGGTCATGGAGAACATTGAATGCTGGGCGAAGGAGTTTATATTTTATTTCATAGAAGTAATACTAATAGCTAACATTTATATAGAGATTTAAAATTTGCAGAATCCTTTACATTTATCATCTCATTTGATCCTCACAACAACCTTGGAAGGTAGGTGCTATTATAATCCATATTTTATAGATAAATGAAGTAGCAGACTTTAAGAAATTGCCTTGTTACTGTCTGAAGCAGAATTTTAATAATAGTAATAATAATTTGTTGTTATCCACTTGTTTCTGACTCTTTATAATCACAAAAGATTCCATTTGGGCTTTCATTGGCAGAGATGCTAGAGAGATTTGCCTTTTCCTTCTCCAGTTTATTTTACACATGAGGAACTGAGACAAACAAGGGTAATTATTTATTCAAAGTCATACAGCTAGTAATTGTCTGAGGCCAGATTTGAATTCAGATGAATATTCCTGACTCCAGGTCTATTATTTTATCTATTGTCCTGCTTAGTTGCCCCTTTGGGACTTTCAAATTGATCCATCATACTTCTAAACAAGCACATGTCCACATAGTATACACTTGAAGTGTTCACCATATGACACTGGTTTAATACAGTGCCATGACCATTTTGGTATACCTGGGGAGGTTTCCCCATTTAGTGACTCTTGGGATCCATCTAAAATCCACCCTTTTCTCCTTCTCACATCCCTTATTAATGATGTTGCATACATTCATGTATTCATAAAAATTTTGGATCTTATTAATATGAAAGTCACACATAGGTCTACTCCTGGGTAAGTTCCCATATCTTTTCTGTATAACTAGAGAAAACTAACAATTATGGGGCAGGTAGGTAATCCAACAGATAAAGTGTTATGTCTGAAGTCAGGAAAAAGACTCATCATTCTGAATACAATTTGACCTCAGACACTTAACTAGCTGTGTGCCGCTGAGCAAATAATTTTTCTGCTTGCCTCAGTTTCCTCATCTGTAAAATAAGCTGGAGAAGGAAATGGCAAATCACTTCAATGTCTTTGCCAAGAAAACCTCAAATGGAGTCAAAAAGAGACACAAAAGAGCAGCAACAAAGTAAGCTTATAGTTTTCAAATTGATTTGGTGTGGATTAAAAGATTTATAGCAGTCCCTTTCTTTAGTCCTGAGGCCTAAATTGACTTTTAAAGAATATCTTTCAAATGGTTTCATTTGGACATGTGTATTTTATATAAAGATTTTCTCTTTCCTTTCTCATTTTGTGTGCATTTACCACCAAGTCACTTATTTAGTGATTCCTACTAAATGTGAGAAGTAAAATGGGTAGGAGAATGTGGTCAGTTCTTTTGTTGTTGTTGTTTATTTGAAGAAAATGCCAATTTAGATATATGGGATTAACCTCAGTGTCTATATTGACCATGTTATCTCAGATGTTATGTTTGTTCGAATTTTTTGAGGCAATATTTATTAATGATATTGGCTTATAAATATCCTTTTCTGTTTTATTTTTCTCTGGTTTAGGTATTAGACCTATATTTGTTCCATTTTGCTTTCTTTTTCAACATTTGAGAATAATTTGTCAAGAGTGGGTGCTAATTGATCTTTAAAAGTATAATAGAATTCTCTCATCAGGTTAGGTCCCCACCTCTTTCTCATCTTTGGAAGTTTCTTTACACCTAGATCTATTTCCTTTTCTGATATTGGATTATTTAATATATCTAACCAGTTCTTCTGATGGTTTAGATATTTTATATTTTAGAAAGTATTCTATCTCTTTTGTGTTCTCAGATTTGTTAGCATATAACTGTGCATCTATTCTGATGATTCTTTTTATTTCTTCTTGCTTTGTTGTGATACCATATCTAGTGATTATGTGCAACTTTATACTTATTATCTTGTTATTGTATTTCAAGGGACATGGATAAGTGAAGTCTAGAGACAGTGTGGGACAGTGATGAGTATGGAGTCAGGAAGACCTGAGTTTAAATCTTGTCTCTGATGGATAGTAACTTTGTGATGCCAGGTAAGTCTCTTAATCTCTGTGTACATTCCTTGGATTCATTGGATCATAAATTTAGAGCTGAAATGATATAAACCACAGAGGTATTAGACTTTAGAGGTCATCTGATCAGTCAAAAAGCATCTACTAACTGTTTGTGTCCTAGATTCTATGCTTGATTCTGAGGATCAAAAGGCAAAAGTGAAACAGTTCCTATTCTCAAAGACAGGGTACAAAACACAAGACAGATCCTGCTACATGCAAAATAAATACAAGATAGTTTTGAGGAGAAGCCACTATCCTGGAATGATCAAGGAATGTTTCATGTAGCAGGTAGCACTTGGACAGTCTTGAAGGAAGATAGGAATTCTTAGAATCCTTTAGTCATGGTGGACAACCAGTACAAAGGTTGGAGATGGGAGATGGAATTTGCTGGGTATAAGGACAGTTAGTCTAGATTAGTGGTTCTCAAAAGTGTGGTCCAGGGACTCCTGAAAGTCCCCGAGACCCTTTCAGGAACCAAGAGTTCAAAACTATTCTCATTATAACAATAACACATTTTTTATTGCTAATATGGTAAGTATTGATAGACATAATCTATATAAACAAAATCTCTTTTCAGGAGATAAAATGGGTCCTGAGATTTAAAAAAAAGTGAGAACTAATGTTCTAGACTTAGGTATACATGATTTAATCACCAAACATTTAAGTGACTACTATGTTCTGGTCAGTATGACAGTTACTGAGGAGACCACAAAAATGAAACAATCTCTTCACTTCAATAGTTTATATTAACAAAGGAGATAATATGAATACAAGCAGTTCAAAGTCACACTGGTAGGAAGCAGAAGTGTTGGGAATTGAAACCATTATTTCTCACTGCAAATTCTTCCACTTTTTCTGTTGTACAAAGGTATATTGGTATTAGTCTTGGTGGAGAGAATTCCTACACGGATTTCTCCATGCTGAATAAATCCAACAATTTAATTTGGCAAGTATTTATTAGATACTTATTATGTGCCAGACTGTGTTAGGTGCTAGAGATACAAAGACAAAATTGAAAGCACAGATACTTGTCTTCCCATAAAAAAGAACTGTATTATAATAATCCTATATTAATACAAGATTCTACTTACTCCATAATCCCCAATACTGAACTGTAAATATCCAGGCTCCAAAGACTAAGAGAGCAGAGGTGTCAGTGAATTAAGGGAGAAGAGGAAGAAAGAAATGATTTTTTTAAATGAATGAGGGGATAAGAAAAGTAACAAGTACAAATGCCATATTAACATCCTACTGGGGATTTAATTTTTTTATTACTTTTAAGATTAATTTGAAAGAAAATCTCTCATGTGCACACATAGCAATACATCTGCCCCTAATAATCCCTGAAATCACTATTCATAGACATCTAATGTGTTGTTGAAATTAAACATAACACATGAAGAGAAATTTTGAGATATGTTTAGGGTTTTCTTTTTCAATAAATGTACCACAAAGGGAATAAAGAAATTCCTTCCCCAAATTAATGGTGAATTATTTTGTCATGAGAGTAGGAGTTTATATCCATTTAAATGAAAGCATATAAATTGTTCTAGACAAGAAAAACAAAGCTAGCCCAAGGCAGTATTTTCATTATAGAGAAAGGCACATGTCCATGAATATCTAGTGTAATATTAACAAAAATCGTTCAATTAGCTATGCATGTGCCTTTGTTATGAATATTTATTTGCGTCTCTTGCTAAGTAACACTGATACCTTATATTCACCGGTTCAGAGATTCAAATGATGTGAACGTTACCCTTCTTTGCCCTGTTATGCTATAAAGAGATTTCCATGCCAAAGAAGACAAGTGACTGCCCAGCACGAAGGCTTCACCTTTCTTCAGAGACCTTGTCCACTTTTTCATAAAACTTTACTTTTATTCTTTCCTTCTCAAACTCTTTGGAAATGAGTACCCCCTCCCCCCCCAAATTCCAGAGGTGGCTCCAGATCACCAAAGAAAAGAAGAATACCCAGAAATCTGGTGTCTCTGGATGATTCAGGCAAACAAACTCCAAATCCCAGCCATTGTTCCAACCAATCTTTTCAATGATATTTTGGCATTATTAATAATAGTAATAGGTGACATTTATATAAGACTTTAAGATTTGCAGAATGATTTACAAATATTATCTAGTTTGATTTATACAACAGCCTTGGGAGGTAGGTATAATTATTATCTTCATTTTATAGAGGAGGAAATGAAGGAGGACAAAGGTAAAGTGACCTACTCAGGGTTATATAGCTCATAAGTGCTTGAAGTTGGATTCAAACTCATGTCTTCCTGTGCTCTATCCACTGTGCCACCTAGCTGTGTCTTTTGGTAAAGCTTTTAAAACCTCCCTTCGTTCCTTAGGTGAAAGTCTCCAACTTTGTCTCTGTCTCTGTCTCTGTCTCTCTTTGTCTCTCTCTCTCTTTCTCTTTGTCTCTCTCTCTCTCTCTCTGTCTCTGTCTCTCTGTCTCTGTCTCTCTGTCTTTTTTATCTCTCTCTCAGACTCTGTCTCTCTTTGTCTCATGTCTCTCTCTGTATCTCTCTTGTCTCTCTCTGTCTCATGTCTCTCTCTGTATCTCTCTTGTCTCTCTCTGTGTTTCTCTCTCTTGTCTCTCTGTCACTGTGTCTCTCTGTCTCTATCTGTATCTGTCTCCATCTCTCTGTCTGTCTCTTTCTGTCTCTGACTCTGTCTCTGTCTTTTTCTATCTCTCTGTCTCAGACTCTGTCTCTCTCTGTCTCATGTCTCTCTCTGTGTCTCTCTTGTCTCTCTCTGTCTCATGTCTCTCTCTGTGTGTTTCTCTCTCTTGTCTCTCTGTCTCTTCTTTCTCTATCTCTCTGTCACTGTCTCTCTCTGTCTCTATCTGTATCTGTCTCCATCTCTCTGTCTCATCTCTTTTGTCTTTGTCTCTTTCTGTTTCTGTCTCTCTCCCTCTCTCCTCTTGCCTATCTTTCTCTGTTTCTCTCTGTGTGTCTATCTCTGCTTCTGTATTTCTCTCTCTCTCTATTTCTATGTTTGTGTCAATCTATCAGTCTCTTTTTTTCTCCTTCTCTCTCTCCCTTCCTCATCTCTTCAGGCTCTACCCTTGCCCTACTAAGATAAAATAAGTTCATAAATTATTCTTATGCCTAAGTAAAGAGTCTTATCTTGTACTTATGTCCAGATTGCCTAACTTGGAAGCATTGTACTTTCTTGTGTTCTGCTGTGGGAGTGGGATTAGACTCCTTTGGTCTTGAAAACTGGCCAGACTAGGGTAATCTCTCTTTCCTGCTTGTTCTATCCCATGTACTGTTTCCTATTATTTCTAGAACATGAAGATCACACTTCACTATAGTGAACTGAACTAGGAGGAAGGGAGACTATCGTCCCTTCCTCTTCCCTCCTTTTTTGATGGTTCTGAGAAATGGATCTGGGAGTATTTGTTACTGTTTTGTAGCATTTGTTTTCAGTTTAAGATGCCAGTGGTGATCCCTACTAGACTGAGAGTTCGAGCAATGGTGAGAAAGGATATTGCTGCTAACCACCCTGGCAGGGAAACCTGGAGAATCCAGAGGTACCTGGGACTATGGATTTGGAACCTGAAATAAACTCTATAGGAACTGACCTTTGTTTGTATATTTAGTATCATACCATTAAAGTAAATATTTCTGTGCAAAACAAAATTTAGATTTAAATCTGCTAGTAGTTAAATGGAAGTGGAGTGGTGACCTCTCCTACACTCGAGGTAACACATCATTTGGACCTGGAGTCATTTGTGGAGAGTCTAGACATCCTCCAATGTCTCTTAAGATTACTGAAGAACCTTAGGGGAAGAGTGAAATGCAACGAGACTTTAGGAAGCCAGAATAGTCAGTTTTACCCTACCGTTTCTCCTCTCAAACAAGAATAAACTGTAATTAAAATAATTATTTAAATTTTACCTAGAGATACAAACTCTATTACAACAAATACCATTAGAAATAAAGGTTCAATGTAACAGAGCTATTTTCATGTCTCAGAGTAATATAGTGTTTGTTGATCTGGTTGTGACAAATTCCTTCCCATAGACAACAGCTGAGGGCAACTTCTGTTTGCTTTAGGGCTTCTGCAGGAATTTGTCAATTATAGAACAAAGGCAGCTGAGCAAGCTGGGGTCACATTGCAAGAAAAGGTGGGAAAGCCCTCTATAAATAAAGCCTCATTCAGGAGTTTCCATCAACTGAGCTCTCAATATGGCCAGCAGAAAGATGAAGGGGAGAGGAATAAAGCACAGAAAAAGAAGGAAAGAAGAATAAAAACTACTGAACATTTGAAGTTAAGTAATAGGGATAGCAAGTATGGTGAGGCAGAAAAAGAACAGGTTCAAATCTTGCCTCTTATGAATTCTGGCCACATGACTAGGGAATGAATCTTTAGCAGTGCAGGGAATTCCTTAAAATTCTAAATTGAAAAGAAGATGAAGGGATTTTTCTTATCAGGGAATTCCTTAAAATTCTAAATTAAAAAGAAGGTGAAGGGATTTTTCTTATCAGGGAATTCCTTTTACTCAATGAAATCATAGGTTCAGTCCAGTCCCAAGTCTTTTCCTAGAGAGCTCTCCCTCAAAAAGAGGGACCTTTTGGAAAAGAACCAGCTTTTTCTTAGAAGAAGATGCTTCTTCTACTCCCAGGAATGTAGATGCCACCTGAAAAGAGAAGTGCCCCAGAACTAATCCAAGAAGTAGGAGTAAATTAATGAAAAAAAAATCATTTATTACATGCTTATTATGTACACAGGACTGAGAATATAATTATAAAAAAGCAAAGATAGTCCTAGCTCTCAAGAAACTTACCTTTCATTGGGGAGACAACAAACAAAAGGGAGTGGTAGACAGAGAAGAACTCTGGTCAAGAAAGTTACTAGGGTATTGAGTAGAGCCATATAGAAATGGTTTGCCATACCCCTATAGGAATAATGGCAGAGCTGATTTGATCAACTGAGGCAGTGGGGAAGTAAGGAAGGTACCAGAGCAGGCTAGATGGCTGCTGAGGCTCTTCCCGGGAGTGAAGAGAAGTATGGCTGAACTTTTCTGAAATAATGGTCTGGAAAAGGTAATCATCAATGAGGAATATGGCTGGTGCTGGTGATTCCCTCCTGTAGAAAGACCTGATATGAATGATAGAAATGTACACATCCTTCCTTTGGTTCATATCTGGTGTCTGATGGGGAATCTCTGAAGACTTGGTAAACTTAATGATTATTATTTTTTATGGTGATTCATGTAGGAATTAATAGTATCTAATAATATCCACTAAAGCAACCTAGAAAGCAGTGCTGGGGATTTTGAAGTTGTGTGCAAGAAAATGAACACCTTATGGGCACAAGTTGTCCAGTTATATGTTGTCTTTGCACTTTAACACACTGTTACATTCACACATTAAGTTCTTCTCACTTCACCTTGGGCATTTTCTTCTCACATGTGAAGACTACTTTAGACTTATAACTATGCTGTTCAGTTATTGCATCTGTTATAGTTTGGCAATTATTGACTCCAAATACTGATATATCTATCAGCAAGGCAATTAGGAAGGGCAATAAGTTTCTGATTCACATGCAGACTCAGGGCTCTAAGGACTATATGAGTATCTCAGTACAGTACAGTATGGTACAATACAGCACAGTACCATACAATATGACACAATAAATATAATACACATTTATTAAGGATTTGCTAAGTTCCAGCCATTGTGCTAAGTAAACATCGGCAATACCGATAAGTTAAAAAACAAACAAACAAACAAACAAACAAACAAAAGCAAAACAAAACAAAACAAAAAAAGGAAGTTTTGGGAGCAGACTTTTTTTTGTTTGTTTTTATTTTTGTTTTTGTTTTTTTGCTTCACCTTCCAGTCCTCCAATCAGAAAGGGAGATGAAAGGTGAGCATCAAAACTGAAGCAATCTCTGTGTCATGAAGAATTTCCTGCTGGTGGAGTTGATGATGGACAACCAAACACTAGAAGTGATGGAAAATAAAGAGTTAGTTGGGCATTAGCACTAGTATTCTCTATTTCCATAACTAAAATTCACCCTAAAAGACTCCCCAATATTCTGAGGGGTTTATATGCCGGCAAATCACCCTTCTCATTTATATTTCTACAAAGTCACATCACTCTCTAATCATATTCTTCCTCTCATCACAAGGGTAGACTATTGTTGACTTTACTAATATCCTACCCTCATTTCTTGAATATATTTAATGACTGTTCCATATTTCATCATGAACATGAATTTGTTACCATGCCAAACATTTACCATCACTGTCAAGAAAATATCATAACACTTGTTTATAGCATAGGATATAATAACCAATTAGAAGTTGCTACAACCTCTTTTCCGTATAATTATTTTCTTTTCATATTAGGCATTCCTAGTGACGTCATGGATGGTAGTGGAAAAATTGCTACATTTGGAGTAAGAGGGCTTTCTAATTCTTCTACCTACTTCCTGTTCGAACTCTTAATCACTTCACCCCTCTAAGCTTCATTTTTCACATCTGTAAAAATGTAAGGATTGAACATAATGTCATCTAAAATCCTATCTCACCCTAAATCTTTATTCTTAGGATCATATAAAGTCAAACATAAGGCTTAAGAAGTGAACAACCAGTTGTACCATTTTTTTTCTCAAAATACTATTTGTTATATGAGATAGCTCTTTGTGAGGGGGTAGGGGAAGGATACTTGGGATTCCTAGGATTTTATAAGAAACAAAAAAGTCAATAAAAACTTAATTTTTAAAAAGTGAATGGAACACGACAACAACAATACTATATGATGATCAATTCCTATGGACATGGATCTCTTCAACAATGAAATGTTTCAAACCAGTTCAAATTGTTGAGTGAAGAAAGCCATATACATCCTGAGGGAGGGATGTGAAATGTGGACCACAACATAACATTTTCATGCTCTCTATTGATGTTTGCTTGCATTGTGTTTCCTTGCTCAGATTTTTTTTTCTTGTAGATACAATTGTTCTTGCACAACAATGATAAGTGTGGAAATATGTATACATATATTCGATTTGTCAAATATTTTAACATAATTAACATGTAGTGGATTTCCTGCCATCTAGGGGAGGGGTAGGGAGTAGGGGGGGGGAAATTTGTAACAGAAAGCTTTGTAAGGGTTAATGTTGAAGAATTACCCATACATATGTTTTGCAAATAAAAAGTTTTAATAAAAAAAAGTGAATAGAATATTTGGGAAGTGAACAGCCTATTAAGAAGATGATATTTGAGATTGGATTTTTGAACAATGATTAAAATATCAGAATTATAAATCTTTGTTTAGAAAGTTTTTTGTCAAGAAAGGAATGCACATAAGGAGAACTGGTAAAAATGTTCTTTCTTCCTCCCCCCATCCTGCCCTGCAGTTTTATCAGTTTTATTGAGAGATTTTTAAAATGAAAATGGTAGGGAAATAAAAAAAATGACTATTGCCAGAGAAAATAGCAGGTACAACATAGTAAGATGAATAAAAATTGAGGACTGATAATTCACATAATATCATAATCAAGAAAAAAGTCACTAAGAAAGTCAGTGAATTCATATCTCTGCATAAATGCCAAAAGTACTGGCAATAAGCAAGCTGATCTAAAAATCCTGATGCAAAGATGTGAATTTGACCTGAAAGCTATACCAAGGCTTGTTAGAATAGGTCTTGTTAGAATATGGCTGGATTATATCTATGAAAGGGTAAATTTTATTTAAAGAGAATAAACAATTAAAATGCAAATTTAAGGAGCTTTAAATATTAAGAAGCTAAACTCATGTGAAAGAATCCATGAGCTAGAGGAATGATATATAGTTGAAAAAATTTGGATGAAGTCTATGGTAGTGAGAGTATACTTCAAACCACTTGGTCAGAAGGAGAAAATAGGCAATGAGTTTAGGATATAGATTACAGATATGCCTCAAAGTCATGATAGTAATGACAGATGATTCCATCAACCTGGATGATTGATGAAGCTTTTCTGCTAAAAGCAAAGTAGTGTTGAGGTGTGAGAAATGAGGGTGAGAGATACCCAGACAGCAATGGGGTCCCCTGGTCAGTGCTGCAGGCTTTATGAAAGAATTTCCAATCCTGAATGAATGAGGTGAGTTTTGTGGCCAAAAAAAATGGGTTTATTATTCTGAGAAACAACTTCCTCACTGAGCCTCTTCCAAAAGGAATTAGCAAAGGTAGGTTGTTAGGAAAGATGGGTTTACCCTAAAAAGCAACTCAACAGGCCAAATTCAGAAAGGAATTAGCAAAAATTGGGGTTTATCCTTTAATTATATTGGGTTTTTGTGGCCGGAAGCTAGGGAGAATTTTTAGGGACTAATTTTCAATTCAATAAAGGGTGGTGATTATGTTCCAGGACAAGATCTCCAATTAAGTTGTAGTTTTCGATGGGAGTTTTCCCTATGAACAAGAGGGTGGGGCCCCTCCTGGAGGCCAGGAGGGGTCCAAATTCAGGGCCTTTCCAACAGAAGTCCACTCTTCCCCTCGTGATCAAGGGGGACCCAATTTACATCAGTAGCATATAGTTGGTTTGTCTTAATAATAATTTCATTCTCCAAAAAGGAGAGGAAATGAGAAAAAAAATTGCTATGCAGGACCTGATCTGAACAATAAAGCATATTTAGTTGCTTAAATGTTAGGAACTTAAAAACACTTTAAAATGATAGGAACTTTTGGAGATAATGACCACTTCATTTTAGAGTTCATTATGGAGAAAGAAAGGAATTGACATAGCTTGATGGGCCATTAGATTTTCAGAGAGTATAATTTAGATTTCATTGAAAGGATTGGTAGAAATACACTGTGGACTACAATTCTACAGAAGTCATTCTAAAGTGGGTGGGGACTTATGAGGAATGAATTTTTTTTTTTTCAGGGCTGGTGACCAAGGAGACTTTATTAACTTCCTGACTCAGTCCAGATCTTCAGTTTTTTGGACCTAATGCCGCAGGACCTTGATAGAGAGGTCTCTGCTGATACTTTGCCATTTATAGTCTTCTGAGTGCTGTTCTTAGCAAGGAACTGCCGCAGCTGTCCAAGGCATGGACAAGATTGAAGCCCTTCCCATCCTCCAGCAGGTTTTGATAAGTGTCGATCTCTGCTTCCAATTTGACTTAAATGTTGAACAGGGCCTCTTTTCCTGGGCCTGCCGCTGCCCCAGCTCTGCCTCCAGGTGTTTCAAGGATGTATTGATCTGGTCCATCTGGAAGGCACAGCAGGTTTCCACCTCCCTCAGGCTCTCCTCCCAGCTGGCTTTAAGATTTCAAAGGGAATCCAGGTCAATCTCTAATGACTGAAACTGTAATGTTTCGAGCTACTTCCACCTCTTCTTGTGTTGATCGCCAGAGTGCTCTCCTCAGTCTGCTGGGACCAATATTTATCAAGATCCTCTCTGTTTTTCTGAGCCAGAGAATCATACTGGGCTCTTATATCAGCCATGGTTTTACTCAAGTCCTGAGATTTGGGAGAGTCCACCTCCGCAGTCAGTCCAGAGCCTGAGATTTGGGCTTGTAGAGAATCTGCCTCCTCCTCCTGGTTCTTCTTCATGAAGAGCAGTTCTTCCTTTGGGGTTTCAATCTCTGGTTCCAGCTGTAATCATCAATAACCTTCCGAAAGCCATGAATGTAGTTCTCTACAGACTGTCTCATGGCCAGCTCTGGTTCATACTTGACTCTGAAGTCATCAGCAGCCAGATGGGCATTATTAATCTGTAGGGCGATTCTGGCATTGTCCACCAAGTTTGAATAGATCTGCTCCCGCAGATCCTCAGTTGTCTTGAAATAGTGTCCCCATTCTCCAGGGTGAGGTCCCTTCTTGTCCATATGCTTCCTGATTTTCCCTTCCAGTTTTCCGATTCTTGGTTTCCAAGTTCTTCATGTATTCCAGATAGGAGGCGAGGCAGTCGTTGAGGTCCTAAATGGTCTCCTTCTTCCCCGTATTCCCACCCCCGTCCCCAATCTCGACCAGTCTCCCCATCACGCTCCCGGCCCTAGCCCTGGCCCTGCAACCTCCACAGAAGCTGCTAGAGCGGACCACAGAGATTCGGAAGCCACTGGCGCCTGCATAGACACTGGCGGCGCTGCTGGCCGGTTGGAACCGCTGGCTGGCCCCCTGGACAGAGCTCAGGGACAGGTAATTAGTGGAGAAGGTGGTGGAGCAGTTAGTGAAACTCATGGTCTCAGTGGAGGAAAAGCTGGAAGCGATCTGGTTGGTCAGAAGGACGGGAGAGCAGAGGAAAGAAATTCTAAAGATAGAAACAAACGATTCTGATAAGAAATAAAGAGATGTAAAGAAACTCATAGACAATCTAAATTTTAAAGAGATACAGGAAATAGAGAATCAACATAAAAGAATGTTATAGTCCTGTAAGAATATTTTCAAGAGTACTAAATTCAGAATTAAACTAAGGATGGTAATGAATGTTAAAAATGACAATAAATAAATAAATAAGCTGTTTGTTTTAATAGATCTAGAGCAAGAGGAAGATCAAAGAAGGAAAAAATCTTGCAGGATGCTAAACAGTACAATGGTAGTGGATGGCAGAAAGAAGGCTGAATTACTTAACTCTTACTTCTGTTTTCTCTACAAAGGAGAATAATTTTCTACCTGAAAAAAAAATCCAAATGGTTAATAGGCAGTTGAAATTGAAGATAAATGGGGAAATAAGACAATATCTGGCTATTTTTAATGACTTTAAGCCACTGAAATAACTGGCAGTTATGATTCTGAGCTGTAGTTAGTGATGTTTGAAAATTCATTGAAAATAGGAAAGGCACCTTAGGATGAAAGACATAAACATTGTCTGGATATCGAAAAAAAGAAAAGGTAGATCCTTCAAACTATAATCCAGTGAGCTTGACTTCAATTGCTGGCAAAATATCTAGAATATATTTTTTCTTTAAGTAGTTTATCTCATTTTTATTGGGTTCTTTTGTTTTTATATCACCTTCATTTATGAATATATCCTCCTTTCCTCCCTTATCCAATGAGCCATCCCTTGTAACAAAAATTGAAAGGCTGATGTTTTTTGTTCTCCTTTCTTCTTCCCTCAACAAATCATAGCCTTTTCACTCTTTGGTTTTTTTTTTTTTTGTTTTGTTTTGTTTTGTTTTGTTTTTTTTGAAGACCATTGGGACAAAAGTACTTTGCAAACCTCCCAGTGCTACATATAAATATGATTATTACAATTGCAATTATTATTACAATCAATGGTAAACATAGAGAGAGATTCAAGGAAGTAGCATAAGTTCTTTTAGGGAGACATGACTTCTACTTTAAGGGGTTGGAGAGAGATTAGAGAGGAGGTGAGACTTGAGCTGAGTTTTGAAGGATGTAAAAGATTAAAATAGAGAATAATATTGTTCTGTTGTTTCAGTCATGTTCAACTCTTCATGAGCCAATTTGAAATTTTCTTGGCAAAGATAATGGAATGATGGGCCATTTCCCTTTCAAGGAAATAGGGTTAATTGACTTGATCAGGATTATACAGCTAGTAAGTGTCTGAGATTTTGAACTAAGAAAGAGGAGAGTGATATAAGAGGGAGAATATTCTATGCCTTAGGGGTGAGACTGGAATATGATTAGGGGCCTGGTTTGGATAGAACATAGAGCATGTGAGTAGTAGTAATAACAGAGCAATAAAAATATATTTCATTTGATTAGTAATGGTCATTGATGACTTTTTTTTTAAAACAGTAGAATGATATGATCTATTCATTAAAATGATTATACTAATGAAAGTGTCAAGAATAGATTAAATAAGGGAGATCAGAGATAAAGAGATTAGTTAGGATATTACCATAGCCCAGGTTGGATTTAATGAAGGTAGTCATACCAGAAGTAGAAAGAGAGGATGCATAAGAAAGTTATTGTAGAGTGTGTCTAAAGGATTTGGCAACTGATTAGATATGGTACACAAGGCCAAGAGAAGAGTCAAATCTGACTGAAATTTTGAGTCTCAGAGTCTTGGAGGAAGGTGATATTTAACTAAAATAGAAAAACAAGAAAGAGGGATGGATTTGGAGGAGAATGTGTTTTGGGTTCAGTTCTGGTGATATAGGGTTTTCGATTGGCCATTCAGAGATGGTTATCTAACAGGCAGCTACAATTTCTGACTGGAACTGAGGGGACAGGTTATGGCTAGGTGGATAGACTTAAGAGTTATCTCCATAACATGACTCTCTTCAACAATGAAATGCTTCAAACCAGTTCCAATTGTTCGGTGAAGAGAGCCATATACACCCAGAGAGGGGGATGTGAAATGTGGACCACAACATAACATTTTCATGTTCTCTACTGAGGTTTGCTTGCATTGTATTTCCTTTATCCGATTATTCTTTCTTGTAGATATGATTTCTACTGCACAAAAAATGATGCAATAACTATACATATATTCGATTTCTTAAGTATTCTAATGTAATTATCATGTAGTGGATATCCTGCCATCTAGGGGAGGAGTGGGGAGTAGGGGGGAAAAATTTGTAACAGAAAGCTTTGTAAGGGTTAATGTTTAGGAATTACCCATACATATGTTTTGCAAATTAAAAAAATTAAAAATTAAAAAAAAGAGTTATCTCCATAAAGATGATAAGTGAAGGTCAGGGAATAGATATCCCCAGTGAACAAGTGTAGAGAGATTCAGGACAGAGCCTTGGGGGATAACTACATTTAAGGGGCAAGAGGTAAAAGAACTGGCAAAGAAGATAGCAAAGGAGCAACCAGAGAGGTAATAGTCCATTGTAACAGTCATTTATATCTGACCATGTATTATGTTAATACAATCATAGAATTTTAGAGAAAAGGAACCTTAATGAAGTTAGACCAACCCCAACTTGTTAATTCCTATTAAAGAGGCTCAAAATCAACTTTACTTTATCTTTAGGTCTTGGAAAGGAGAAATATGATTTTATAAATAAATGTGCTTGATTATGATAGAACATTGTGGAAGGAACAAATGAGAAAAAATAGTGGATTAAGAGCTAAGACTAGGCTCTAACCTTGGTATGGCCACTGACAATCTCTGTAATTTCAGGAGAAAAAAGGACAATCTCTCTGAGACTGAGTTTCCTCCTTTTAAAAATGAAGGGATTAGATACCTGGCTTTAGATTATGATTTTAAGTTGAATTAGGTTTGTTCCCTGTATTTAAAATTTTGACAGGTCAAAATAGCTACACAAATTCTTAACAAAGAGTGGTACTTCCTTCTGATGAAAGGCATAAGATTTAAAGCATCTCCCTAGGCCATTACACCAACTAGATTATAAACTCCTTGAAGACAGGGACCTGTATGCATTGAGATGGCACATGAACCACTTTAACTTGGAATTAAGTTCTGAATTCCTGCCACTGACACTAACTAGCTGTGTCATCCTAGGCAATGACTTAATTGCTCTCAGCCTGGTAGTTAGTCACAAGACAGCAAGGGCACTAGTGAGAGTTCCAGGACTAAGAACTCTTGTGCACTTATTGTGGTAAGGGAACTCTTATGGTAAGGAGGACATAAAAAAGGGGGCAGGGAGACAGTTTAACCTTACTCTCATCAGAATTGGTTCAAAGAAATATATATATATATATGCATATATATATATATATATATATAATCTTGGGTATAGAAATAGAAGAAGGGGATAAGAGATATGGGAGGAAGGTTGATAAAAAGGAAGAAAGATCAAAGGAGACAGTGATCAGAACAAAATGGACTTTTGAGGAGACACACACAATAGATAGGGGAAAAAATGTCTCCCTCTGACTTTTTGTTGACTTTGCTGCTACAGAATTTGATCTGAGGTTTTATTTTAAAGCTGTTTGGAGGAGAATGTTGGAAGAGTTCAGTCTGGTCCCCTCCTTTACCATCTTAGTTCTTTTAAGCCTTGGTTTCTTGATGGACTGAAGTGAAAACACTGAGCTGAGTCTTTCTATTTCATGGGGTTGTTGTGAGGATCAAATGAGGCAACATATGTAAAACACTTTGAAAATCTATAAGTCCTTTATAAATGCTTTCTTTTGTCATATTTGTCATGTAAAAGGACATTTCTTTTGATCCAGTCTTGGGATCCAAAAGTATATATTGACTATTTTTAATTCTCCTTAGTTCATAGGCTGTATGGAAGGGAAGGGGAAAAGGGCAGGAGTATCCTCAGGGAGGAAAAGGTCACCGATAGGCTTAGCAGACTCCTCTGGGACCTCTGGTTCTCTAGAACTGTTCCATTCCAGCCACTGGCCCAAGCCCAAAGCAGGACTCTTATGGTGACTCCAGAGAGGAGTGGATCATTATGAAAGTGCCAACCCTGAATCACACTCTGAGTGTAACCTTGAATCTTGAACTTGCTCAGAGTTCAGGAAGTACAGGTAAGGAACAGCCTCATGACCTAATAATATTGATTGGGGGCACACCCAACGGCTCTGCAATGCCATCCCAGCCCTATGCCTCAAATCTCTGTGCCCCTCATCTAGTGCAGGACTGTTACACTCCTTTAAATGATCCCCTAGTGGCCCCCAAATGCTGATGCCCTTTTCACAAACAGCTAATTTAGAAGGAGGGAATAACTTAAGCAGTGGGAAAGTTGTGTTCTTTTGGCCTCAGGTTTAAATTAGCCTGGATAGCACAGGATCCTTAATAGAGCATTTTTTTTTGGTGGGCATCAAGGGAAGACATTGGGATCCTTGCCTTCAGTTGGTGTGGTAGGAAGGCGAGTCAGGTCTTTATTTTAACCATTAAAGTCCTAATTAAGCCTGTGTCAAGTACTGGGATTCATTATCCTTCTCCTATACAGCTTGTGAACCAGCTTGTAAATGACATTACTGTTATAAGCCTAGGAATACAGATGATCCACTTCTGTCAGCCAGAAAGCAGATCCTACCAAACAGAGACATTATGTATATTAATATGCCCCCTTTGAATGAAAGCAGAGTGTCTTATATAATCGGATTCTCACCTACCCTAATACTGACTCTTGGCTCTTGGGGTGATAGGGATGAAGGGAAGGAAAGTAGGCTATGGAAGGGCAAAGAAAGAAAATAAAAGAAAGAAAGTCACTTTACTTTTCAGTGACTTGGTCAACACTGTCATTGGGCAATAAACATTTATCCAGCCTCTGCTATGTGTCAAGCACTGTGTTAGCTTCTGGGTATACAAAGGTAAAAACCGTAGTAATAGGTAGCATTGAAATAGACCCTTTAAATTTTTCCAATTGCTTAAACACATATTTTTTTCATTCAAGTAGCTTATGTTCTATTGAGGGGGACAATAAAAACAAAGTCATTTTAGGGGGGAAAGCAATTGAAGGGGAGGGGATGGGGAAAAACTCTTGTCTAAGCTTATATGTTGCAGATCACTTTCTCATTTATATTAATAGAGTCTCCTCGATAGAGGTGGATCAAATGAAAAACCAAAACAAAACAAGATAGAACTCCTCAAACTCTAAAAGCTTATGAGTTCTAGAAGAAGGCTGCTTACTTTATATCCATTATCAGATAATTTTTGAATAGGCAATAAGGAAGGGCAGTCCAATGAACCATGTTACATTTCAGTCCTGACCTTCTATTTCTTACTAACTGTGTCACCTTAGATGAGTCACTTAACTGTCATGGCTCATTTATCCATCTATGAAGTGAAGAAAATAGTAGTCATCACCACGTATTTACTCTTCCAATCTTACATACTTAACTAGAATATGTCTACTGCTCTCTTAGGAACATGACATTGAGTCCAATCATTAGACAGTATATATTCAAACCCATTAATATAAAGTAAAATTGATAACTGAAAGTAATGGAAGGAGAGTAACTGCATATATGATGTGGGGCTGGCCACTTGACTTTTTTGAGCCTAACTTTACTCATGTGTTACACAAAAAAGAACAAACTCACTGATCTCTAAGAGCTCTTTTGGTCTTAAACCTGTAATCTTATTATTTTATTTATTGAGGCACTGACTTCTCATATGTAGGGGCCCCAAGGGTCAAGATTTTTTGTGGACTTTTATATGTACAAAAACAAAACGTCCACCAATGTTTATTCTTCACTAATTAAAAAGAAGACACAATTCAAAGCAAAGGCATTTAATGAAATAGCATAGAGAAGAAAGAAATCCTTCCTTTCTCTCAAAAATAAAACAACCCAGGATATGTACTATGTGCATCATTAGTGGATCATGAATAAGGTTCATATACATGGGTAAGACTTACAATAAGGGCCCAGAAGAGGAGGGGAAATTCATGTTTCTGAAACTATGATGTTACTTTGCTATTTTTATTGAGCCTTCTCCACAGGGAGTAGTAGCATTGCTATTCTGGTGCTCATCATTGATAAACATATGGTGGCCTGGTGACTGTTGCTATGATGGTCTCAAATGGTCTTGTGGTGGATGTTAGTTATGTAGCCTATGATGGATAATGCTCTCTATTACCATCTTCTGAGCTTATTTACTCAGGGCTACCAACCAGCCATCTTGGCTCTAATCGAATAAAACACTGGTTTCCAAAGTATGGTCTGAGAATATCTATGAGTCTCCAAGACCTTTTCAGGGGGGGTCTCCAACAAAGTCCAAACTAGCTTCATAAAAATACTAACGTTTTAATTTCTTATGTGATGAATAACAATAGATACAGCCCACATAAAAAAACTCCTCGGGAAAAAGGTCCTCAATAATTTTTAAGACTATAAAGGGGGCCTGAAACTGAAAGTTTGAGAATCTTTGTGATAGGGTATAGTGGCTAGAAATTCTTTCTGTAAGAATAGACTCATAGCTCTTCAGTCTTGGCAGCAGAGTATGATCCAGATTGATATTAGCAAATACCATGGATAATCCAGAAAATGTATAATTAGCATATGTATAATTTGGGATTTGATTCAATCTTTTCAACTTTCTGCTTTCCCAAAAGAATTTTAGAAATTCTCATAACTTGTGAAAATCAAAAAAAAAATTTTAATGTAAATGCTGAATGGAAAACCAGGAAATTTAAAAGTCTTGTCTCATCATAATGAAGTAACAAGCAAGGGGCTTTTCCAATGATTTTATTGTACTGGAATTCCATTGTATTATCATTGCTTAAAGTAAATGTAGTTATCAACTAGACCTTGGACAACACAGATTAGATTTAAAGAGATTTTCATTGACACAGTATTTCTTATAATGGGACTTGATCTGTAATCTAATGCTTATTTATGGTATAATGGAATTTAGGAATATCAGAGGATTCCCAAGCATCCTAATGGCATTTATAAAAGTTTATATTTTATAACCTTGGGTCTTATCAGTGAAGATGGCTTGCCCTGACAATCATCTAGCTGCCACAAATTAGATTTTTGGTAAGGAATGACTATCATAGCTTTTCAGACCCATTTAAGTCAATCTTCTATTTGTGAAGACAAACCATAAAAAGTGAGGGGAATGTTCCTGGTTCAACCTTTGCCACCAAGATAGACAGAATTCATGGCTGCTACATGAACTTCTCAACAGCTACTTCTAATGCTCCACTGACTATTAGGCCAATAAATAATGCTCAAGTTTTGTTTTTTTTTCCCTGTTTCAGTCAACAATATCTGGTTGTGAATTGCAAAAGTAGTGTGTTTTTTTCTTCCTCAAAGTTGTTTCATAGGAAAATAAAATGAAATAAAAATCCCCAAATGGGAAAAAAAAATTTGCCCAACTGGCTTGCTACAGTTTAATATGTATTTGGAGAAATCCTTTTTGACTGAGGTTTTGCTTTTCTCTCATGAACCACATCCAAATGTTAGGATTCTAGGATGGAAAAGGGAGAGCTTCAGTGATAAAATATCAAAGATTAAAAGCCCATTTTATTTTAGCTCTTTGGAATCCACTTTAACTCATTAGTTTATTTTATATCTTTCTCCAAAATTGCCTGGTGCCTGATCATTTCAAGGAGAAAACAAAAAGCTTCTTGGCATCTCATCTGAAGCCAAATTATTAGGTAGATTTACATTCTCCCATAATGTTGGCTTAGAGATATGTATATCTCCCATCAAGCTCATATAACCTTCGCTCAGATTTAAACTACAGGTAATCAATTCCATGGCGTAGGAAAGAGACCCCACCTATTTCTTTGAAGGGACCAGAACAAATAAATGTTTGGCCGACCACAGCGTATTAATAAACATGAGAAAGCAATAGCTAGTGTTATTCTACTGAAATGAATGAATGAATGAATGAATAAATAAATAGACTCTAAGCACTTTATTCTTCTCACATAATTTCTTCTCAGTGACATTATTGAACAGGCTGTTGAAAACAAACATCGTTAAATGAGAAAAGAAGAGCCGCAGCTTCTCCAATTCCCCACTGCAACATTTTCCAATGACGAATGCTCCCTAAATGGATTTAGCTTTTTTGAAAAGAAGTCAGAGAGAAATTTGATGTGGCCCCCTGACCCCTGGTAAGCACATGTATCTTCACCTGTCACATAACACACTAGTACTTGCTTACTTTTCAGCAAAGACTATTGATTTTGCTTATTGGCTGCAGGCAAGTCCATGAAGAACAAATTACAAAGTCAGAGGTCCACAGTTAGCAATTGCTTGCATGATAACAGGGGACTTAGCACTGCTCCAACCATGCACCATTAGCATCCTCACAAATGGAAGGATGGGGGCAGGGAGAGAATTCAAGATGGAAACTAGTTTGATGTTTCTACAGGTTACAGAAGGGAATGAGACAAGAGGAAGTGGGATTAAACTGGTAACAGGAGCTTATTAGAAATGGGAAAGAATTTCTTGAGGGAGACTTGGGGCTAGGGGAGGTGGTTCCCGCTTTCTAAAGCTGAGGATATCATTGCCTCAGATGGCTAAAATGAGTTTTTCTCTGAATGAAAGAGTGTGTACTAGATAGTTCTTTAGGTACCTTCTAGATCTGAGATCCTTTGATTTCTTACTAGAAACTGGAAGTCAAAATAGGATATATTATCCAAACCTGAGGATTTAGTCTTAAAAACAAATATGAAAGTTGGAAGCAAAGTTTTTCAAGACTTTTCTTCTTGTCGACTGCTGATTTCCTGTTATTGTTGGTCATCTTCAATGACATACTAGAATTAGTGAATAATGTAGGAATCTGTATTGCCCAACCATTTCACTTGAAAACTCTTTCCATATGGAATTTAAAAGAAAAAAAACATTGTCTAAATTCTTTAATTGCTTCTCTCTTTAGCCTTAATAAATGGGAGAAAATGGATACCATTTAGAACCATAGACACTGGAAAATTCTGGCTTAGAGTTCAGATTTAAATTCCAAAAGAGACTGTCTTGGAATCCCCAGATCATGACACTAAGGATTAAAGTGAAGAGACACATGGCAGTTTTAAAAAAAGACTTGTCATAGAACTAATGAATCATTTTCATAACATGTATATCCCTCAGAGGGCAAATGTTAAGTACACTAGTCATGTACTGCAAATTTGGGGCTTTTGACAGACATGGGGAAATAGAATAAAGTTACTCAGGTCTTTCATATGGCTTAATCAGGAAAATAAATATTTGAGACACCTATCTGGAAGTTAAAACTACATTATGTTGGTTTTGCAGATGACCTTGTGTGTGTGTGTGTGTGTGTGTGTGTGTGTGTATGTGTGTTGTGTACACCTAGAATTTCTCAGTAACACCTTTCCATCTAAGCAAATGAAAATTTTTTTGGCAGCTTGGTCTTACAAAATTTCCCAGGGACACTTAGAATTTAAATAACTTTTCAAGAGTCCTACATATACTATATGACAGGGAAGACTTGAACCTAGACCTTTCTGGCTCTATGACAATCCTTTTTAGCTATTACCCTATATAGTTTCTTAGATGATCAAATATGTAGAACCTTTTGTCAGTCCTATGTCATATTAAATCAACTGGCATTTAAGCACTATGCTCAGTTCTGGTGATTTAAACAAACAAACAAACAAAAAGACAAAAACCCAATAGCTGCTAGTAAAGACCTCACATAATCTCTTGGGTTACCCCATTAGGATATATGTACTTATCCCTTGTCCTGTAGCATAAAAATAAAGATTTTGTTTAGCTTCCCTAATCATCTGCTGAACCTGACAGTCATTTAGTAGATTTGAAGGGATGCCATGCTAAGGAGACAGAGGAATGAGCCTTAAATAGCTGCCCTGTAAGGAAAACTTCTAAATATACCTCTCCCCACACGACATGGGGCTCTTACAAATATTATTGTGCATTATCATCAGTTTGACGGAACTGCTGAGCTAGGTTGCTGGTTTAAGTGAAAACTAAATAAAATCCTGGTCACTTTATTTTCCATGACACCACAGAGACTCCTGGTTAAGTTTCCTCTGGAGATATTTTTCAAGGAATGTTTGGCTATGCAAATCACTTGCTCAAATGGCTTCTGATCTAAAAGCCGATAAGAGAATTGCATGTACTTGGAATGAAAGAGGAATGCTTTTGACAAGTTGGGCTTGGAGAACAAGGTGTGAAGCCCAGCATTGGAAAGGGGATCTGCCGTCCACTTTTAGGTCCTAGGAGCCCTCTTGAATTTCAGGCAGGGAAAAGTCTCAGGTATCAGAGCCAAACTTTGTTCCCTCCCATGACAAGGTGGCTTGCTTATTTTATTTTATTTTTCTTCCCAGTCTCCTTTAGAGGCCTACAGTTCTTTTAGCACATACCCTTTTTTCCCCCTTTTCTTTTCCTTTCCTTTCCTTTCCTTTCCTTTCCTTTCCTTTCCTTTCCTTTCCTTTCCTGTCCTT
>JAJPUD010000963.1:170405-182605 GCA_023553655.1 Myrmecobius fasciatus
CTTCCTTCCTTCCTTCCTTCCTTCCTTCCTTCCTTCCTTCCTTCCTTCCTTCCTTCCTTCCTTCCTTCCTTCCTTCCTTCCTTCCTTCTTTCCTTCCTTTTTTTCTCCCTCCCTCCTTTTACTCTCCCTTTCTCTTTCTTTCTTTCTTTCTTTCTTTCTTTCTTTCTTTCTTTCTTTCTTTCTTTCTTTCTTTCTTTCTTTCTTTCTTTTTCTTTCTTTCTTTCTTTCTTTCTTTCTTTCTTTCTTTCTTTCTTTCTTTCTTTCTTTCTTTCTTTCTTTCTTTCTTTCTTTCTTTCTTTCTTTCTTTCTTTCTTTCTTCCTTTCTTCCTTCCTTCCTTCCTTCCTTCCTTCCTTCCTTCCTTCCTTCCTTCCTTCCTTCCTTCCTTCCTTCCTTCCTTCCTCCTTTTCTTTCTCTCTCTCTTTCTCTTTCTTTCTTTCTTGGTGGTGGCAGATGAATGGAACAAGTTTCTCATCATTTCCAGCTAGTAGTAGCTGTAAACTGGTGGTTGAGGAGGGGAAGGGGAGATAGGAAAAGGTGGGAGGGAAGGAGTCAGTGTGTTTATGCTCTTCCACAACTATTGCTGTTGCTAATTCTACTGTGGAATATGTAGAGCATCTGGAGAGGGAATTCAGTAAAGTGTGGCCAAAATAGCACTCGCTTTATGCCCTAGCTTCTGGCAGCCGTTTAAGACAGCACTGAGACAGATCATATGACCCCCAGCCCTTGCAAGACCTCATCACTTTTCATGGGAGAACTGGAAAGTGCTGATCCTGAAGCGTTTATGCTGATGGAACACAGATAAAAATCTGCAGGTGTAACTTTTTAAAAATTTAGTACATGAAGCATAAAAAATATATATCAGTACCTCTATACATCACCCAGATCCAACTGCAACACAAAGTCCTGGGGTTGAAAAAAATTCCTTTAGTTGAAGACCACTCTGTAAAAGCATAAAAGATTGAAACCCTGTAGACATCAGTTTTCCTTTTGTATTATTTTTCAAAGAAAAAGGGGGTGTAGTATGTAATGGCAATAGGTGACATTTATGTTTCCTGTTTTAGGAAGCTCAACAAAGAACCCAGTGATAGAGGCAGTATGAACACAAATGTCTCTGTTTTACAGCTGAAGAAACAGAGACTCAGAGAGCTGAACTTACAGATCCCTGGTTATAGAATAATTTCTGAAAGGTTCCTTAGAAATCATCTAGTATAAGTACATTTTACAGATGAGAAAACCAAGGCTCAGAGTTGAAGAGATCAAAAGAATGGCCAGTTTCAAGAAGAGATCTTTAGATATAATGCTCTTTCCATTGCTCTATACAGCCTTGAGGCATTGTGACTTGCCCAAAGTTACACTAGTAAATGGCAGAACCAGGTTTTCTGACTCCCAAGTTGAATGCTCTTGTCAATGTCTTCACACCATGTTCTTGAGATCTTATTCTATAGAATGTTTCATGACTCTATTTGTAAGTATATTGTGGTTTGCTTTTGTTCAATCATTTTAATCATGTCCGACTCTTTATGACCCCATTTGGGATTTTCTTGGCAAAGTTACTGGAATGGTTTGCCATCTCCTTCTCCAGATGTGTGTGTGTGTGTGTGTGTGTGTGTGTGTGTGTGTGTGTGTGTGTATGTTGGGACAGTCAGAGAACAGAAGTATGGGACTTTGGAAGCTATTTGTTGGACCTAGAAACAGGTATATTGATTTACTGAAATATAATCCATCTACTCTCTATATATCTTGTATAGCCCATGTAAGCTTTGAGACTCTGTCCCAACTCCCATTCCAAGTTGGGTACCCAGAACTTGGCTAGTTACAACTATTCTCAAAGGTCAGGGAAATTGCTGAAAGGATGTGGAAGTATCTTTCTTTCTCCCATTGGCTTGAGCCCCCACTGGTATTCTTCTCCCTAAGATTATTAGCTTCAGTCATCTATCCTTAAATAGATTTTAGAAACAGTTATTTACTAATGAGGTATAGTAAGAAAAACTAATACAAAGCACATACCTCCAAATTTTGTGACACATTCTCCCACAAGTACACACAGAGTTCAAGGAAAGTTGACTCAAGCTTAGAGAATACAGGTGGCAAAGAGATAATTCAGAGCTTCTGGTTACTTGGAGTTCTTCCTCCTATTTATTGGGTATTCAGAGATTTTTCCTTAAGCATAGTTGATCTGTGTCCAATCTGTCCTAGGCTTCTAATGCAGAGATAGACACAGCCCCAGCCATTGCTTTCCTGGGGATCAGCACTAGGATGCTGATGAGAAAATGGGAAATTCTAAATCCTCCAGACTGAAGCTTAAAGTGTCTCCATTCCAATCCCTTTCTCCTCAGGGGTATTCTGAAATGCCCTTTCTTCAATTTCTAGAATTTTAAAATTTCACTTAACTCAATACTTTTTTATGCAGGATTCAGTGGGTATGATGATATCTCTCAAGCAATTAAAACAGATTTCTTGTTTGTTATTTCATTTTATCAAGTGACTGACAAAGAGTTTTCACATCTAGTTAAAAAAACTAGGATTACAATTACTGATTGGGCATTTTATAATTCATTTTAAATAGAATTAGGTTGAATAAATTATTAGTCCTCATTGGTATACTTTAAAGTATCTAGTTACCAGATCTAACTAGGGAATTACTTCATGAGAATCTGATATCCTTGTGGGCAGGAAGAATGTTGACTGACTGACTAGTGGTATTGATACATGCTGCCATTAGACATCAGAACATATGTGGAAATCCTCTCACATGGTTGGGGAACTTATTCAGAGCTGTAACTAGATTGTATTGACCCAAGCTTTGCCCTCAAGATACTGAAATGTAGAAGGATTTGTCCCAGAGTGTCAAAATTGAGATACTCAAGATGGCATTGACAATACTTGTAGTCTTACAATTAATTTCACTTAACTTTTAGTTAGCAAGAATAATTAGTTACAAAAGCTTGCTACCACATGTCATAATTCCTTCCACTGGTCCAGCTGGCCTTGCTCCCTTCAAAACCTGCTCAACTGAATTTACCTTAGAAAGTTGATTTGAAAGAACATTTGTCCAATTACCAAAAAATTGGCTAATTTTGGTTCTGTGTCCATCAGAAAGACTAGTTCTCTGGCACTGGACTCTTCATATTGAACATCTGTTGAAAGCCTGCAGTTCCTAACTATATCCCTTGTACATGTAGCATGATAGTAAAGAAACAGAACTTAGTAGTCACATGTGAAAATCATTTTCATAACTTTATACTCATACCTAGAATTTGTCTTGAAATTCTTAGTGCATGAATGTTAAAAAAGAAAAGAAAAGAAAAGAAACTTCAGCTTGTGGTGTTCCAAAAGCTGATTTTTTAAGACAGTTGTTTAGAACTCATAGTGCATTTTTTTTTCACCCTGAGGAAGCATAGTTGTCAGGTTCCTAGGCAAACTCACAAAAGGCTACTAAACCTAGAATGTAGCTGAAACACCCTGTTTTGGCAACTAAGCATAGTTGAAAAGAATGTTTTTTGAAAAGCTAAACCAAAGCAGGAAAAAGGAATAAAATTAATATAACTTTTTTCTTATTTAGTTTTAATATGGTGTTCAAGGAAAACTAGATTTAATTAGATGAAGGATCATTTGCCTCAGTTCCCTCAACTGTAAAATGGTGTGGTGAAGGAAATGGCAAATCACTCTATTATCTTTGCCAAGAAAATGCCCAAATGGAGTCACAAAGAGTTAGACTTGATTTAATAACAGTAAAGAGATGCAGATAACAATTTGTGGAGATTCTCAAAGGAATTTCTGAACTCTTTTGAGATATCACAAGACAATAACCTTTGTTATGCTTAATTTCACTTTAGCATTTGGACTCTGATAAATGTATTGGCCCAATTAGGGTCACTTGGGGCTCACAAGTATAATGGAAAAGAGGAAAAGAGGAAGAAGATGAGGGGAATGAAAAAAGAGAGAGAGGGAGAGGGAGAGAGAAGGACAGGGACAGGGAGGAAGAAGGAGAAAAGATATGAAGAGAAGGTCATTGGCAAGAATTGAAAGTGAGGAAAGGAATTAAAGATGAACAAATGAAAATTTTTTTCATGAGGTAGACTCAACTGTATTGGATGTGATGGAAGAAGAAAAGGTGGAGATATGACATATATGCAAAAATATCTGATGGGGGAATAGATATTGGGTCATTCAATTCTTGATGTTCAGTTACCAAAATCCAATAGTAGGAGACTGCTTGCTTAATTCTTTGTAATAATATCCTAATCATTGCTTGATACCTCATTGAACAATGTTAAAAACAATTATTAACATATATACGGTGCTTTTAAAGTTTCTAACTAATTTCAGTGGAACCACTGACAGCTAAGTGATCCAGTGGATGCATAAGTATTGGACTTGGAGTCAGGAAGACCTGAGTTGGAATCCTCCCTTAAAAATTGACTCCTTGGTTGCCTGTATCAAATTGCTTGCCTGTGCCTCAGTATCTTAATCTGTAAAATGAAGGAATTACATTTGATGGTCTTTTAGCTCCAAATCACTGACCATATGAAAAATCCTTAATGTACTTCATTCCATTGGTGCCTCCTAATGACTTTGTGAAGTAGGTACTAGAGCTATTAGTATCTCCATTCTACAGATTAGGAAACCGAGGCTCAAACCTACTTATTGTAACTGTTTGGAATGGGGGAAGAGAGGGATGAATAAGAGAATGTCCTTTCCTGATATGGCTTCTGCTAAGTCTCAGAATAGAGTAGAAAACATTTGGTTATTTGGCAGAATGAGGCAATGGGTCTTATTCAGTAGGGTTGGACCTCCTTGTTTCAAAAACTGAACTTTCTTTAAAAAGAGTCACTTTCTTGATGTTGGTTCAATCCTGTATGATTCTTTGTGACCCACATTTGAAGTTTTCTTGGCAGAGATCCTGGAGTGGTTTGCCTACTTTATCCACTGCACCAGCTAACTATCTTATTGATTTCCCATTGGTCCTCAAATTTATCTTGGAACTCAGATTATAGAAGTTAGGGATATTCCTCCTCCAATCCCCAGAGACAGCTAACGTCAAACTTTAGCCCCAACACGACCCAGGACCAGTATTGATTTATAGTCTAATTTTGTCCTTTGCATATCATACTTTTGCTGTTAAGATTTATATGTACGACTTGGAGAGGCCACTTCTGCTTGTTTAACTCTTATGTCCTGAGCCAAAAATTTCCTTGAAAGCCCAGGCTTGAAAAGTCCTTTCCCTTAGAGGCAGGTAGCTTTAACAGCAAATAAAATACTGGACTCTGAGTTAGGAAGACTTGAATTCAAATCTTGTCACAGACACTTAAGTTGTGTGACACTGAGCAAGTTATGTACCCTCTGCCTACCTATTTCCTAAACTGTAAAATGGGTGTAAGAGCAGCACCTACCTTTTAGAGTAGTAGTGATCAAAGGATAATATGTGTAAAGTACTTAGCCCAATACCTGACATATAGTAGGTGTTTTTTAAATGCTTATTCCTTTCTCCTTTCTTGCTTTTCCTGAGCAAGATAGTTTCCTTATGGAATTTGTGGAATCCATTCTTCTTCCTTGCAAATCCTTTTTTTTAAAATGGAATTTCATTTCATTAACTGGCTTGCTATTAAGCAGTTTGTTACTAAAGCTGATCCCAAACAGCCATAAAACAAGTGATACTCTCTTAAGGATGCTGAAACAGAAACTGGGCCTTATGAAATTTAGGATTTGGAGAACCATATGCTACTAGCTCCATAGTAATTGAATAAAGTTGATTGCTTACTGACTATTCCCAGTATTAGGAAAACTATTTTACTTTAGTGTTTTATACACCTTTGCTTAAAAGGCCTTGAGATTTTACAGCTAGTAAAAGGGAAGCAATTGTGTCTGGAAACCCTTTTCTTGAACAGTGTTCTAGAAGTGTGCATATGTACTGAGGGTATAAGGGGAAACATGAATAGCTTGAAAGTGCAGTGTACAATTATCAGTTCATACATATGTGATTTTCCCAAATTGTTTAGATTTACCTATAGATATATTTTTCATACTTTTTCACCAATTTTTTTTCTCATGTGATTGTTTTTAATCAAGATTTTTCATGTAATCCTTCAGGACAAAAGTAGTAAATCTCATAATTTCTTCAGTTCTTTTTTGGGGAATAGATACTGATATTGACCTTTGGATTAGAGGCTGGACATTAATTTTAAAAAAAAATCATAGATTTACAAGAGAAAATAAAAGACTGATGTCTCTCTGGAAGAATAAGGGAGAATTCCTCCCTCCCCCAGGAAAAGTACTACAATGCCCAATGGAGCTAGAAGGGAAGAACCTGGTTGATATTATCTAAGCCAAGACTATCCAACTTAAATAATACGAAGCACTGAAGTGTTTAGGGGCATCTTTAAACTTGTTATTTCTTCTGTGTGTCTAGTCCTCCAAGAAAGAAAAGTGAGGGAAAACCTGGTGTTTTTCAAATAAAAAAAATATGACCTAAGGACATGGCATACTTTGTGCTCAATAAGACATTTCCAGAAACAGAAATTTCTTACCTTCAGGGATTCCAATTTGATTCAATTCAGCTATTTCTTCAATTCAGTGGTCAAAATGTATTCATACCCACCTGAGATTTTTATTAGCGCTTTTCTGCTATCTGAACTCTTCTCCAACCTGTGAATAACATTTGTAGCTTTATTGATACTAAAGAAAAACGAGCTTTCTTTTAAGTAGTTGTTTGAAAAGTAATCTTTCCAAGAAACAGATTTCTTCTCCCAACTTTTAAAACAGATCTATTACCCTACTCATTTTATCCCATTCTTCAACACAAAGAAGTGGAAGCATTACAGAAGGAGCCTTCCTGTAGATCCTGAGGATATTTGTGTGTATCTGAAGCTGGTGGCAAATCCTCAGAAAATAGGCTTAAGGTGGGGTGAACTGCCTCCCTGACAGCTCACCCAGTAAGACATATCTGCTCCTATTTCTGGGATCTTTGCCCCAAACAGAGATCAATTATCTCAGTTTGAGAAGACCAATGTTCCTTTAATTGGGCTGGTCTCCTAGTCAGACCATGGTTTCTGGCAAGAATGCTCTCCACTTTTTCGTCAGCTCCTTCATCAAGTCCATATTCATCTCTTTACCTTGTGCTCAGGGCAACTAATCAATAGGTAATATTAACTTTCCCAGAGAGACATCGGCGACAGTTGGTCCTGAGAGATTTCTGTGATGTTACTCATTTCCGCATCAGTCCTGGGTGCTCCAGTCTTACCTGACACAACCCCCTTAGAGTTGATGAGTCTCATAAAGGAACTGCCAAGACTTCCATTCCATTAACCAGCTTTTGGCATGTGCTGCTAAGCAAGTTGTTACCAAGGCTATGTCCTAAGTACCCATTAGCAAGTACTCCTAAGGATGCTGAAAAAGAAACTTGGCTCCCTGAAATTTAGAATATGGGAACCACATGCTACTAGTCATACAACAACCAGAAGAGTCTGTAATTTTGGGGAAAATATTCTCCCTCTTTGAAGTAAAGTCTTCATTTAATTGAAACAAATATTCTCTGGTTCATCAGTAAGGAACATTAATTTCAACTGAGTATTGTATAATTTGATGATTTCATGTATTTTTTATAAGTACTTATTAAGTGCTTACTATGTGCTAGGCACTAAGCTAAGCTCTGGGGATACAAAGAAAGATTAAAAAATATTTCCTCTGCCTTCAAGGAGTTTATAATCCAATTGAAGAGACAAGATGCAAAGTTATGTATATTCAGGATAGATACAGATGAAAGATTTTAGAGAGAAAGCACTAACAGTGTGGAAGGAGGTGAATAGGAAAAGCTCCTGCAGAAAGCAGAGGGAGAGAAGGAGAGAAAGGTACAAACATTTGTCAAGCTCTTAGAATATGCCAATTTTTATAAATATTGTTAGATGTTTTAAAAATATTATCTCCCTTGCAAGGTAGAATTTAAGGTGAGTCTTGAAGGAGACCAGGAAAACCAGTTGACAGAGATGAAGAGGGAAAGTATCAAATATGAAGGGCAGTCAATAGAAAGCTAGTCTCAATGTTATAGATACTTACCAAATGTTTCTTATAGTTTGCCTGGCATTCAAGGCCCTCTGCAATCTGACATTACCCTTCTGTAGTCCTATATCATATCCTTCCCCTCCTCATATGTCACACTCCTGACTAATGACTATTATGACCCTTGAATTCACTCTCAATAAATCAATAAACATTCATTAATCACCTACTCTAATCATAGTATTGTGCTAGATATTAGAAATATATATATGTATATATATATAATCTCTCTGAGGGCAGAGATGATTATACTATATATCATATAGCAAATGATATGATAGAATTAATATTAATATAAATTATGATTTAATTAATATAATTATATTGAAATTTAATGACACTATATTTTATATATAGTATAATTATCTTTCTCTATAAATTATTTCTCTTTATAGGATGCTATACATAGTATACTATATATAGCATAATCATTTTTCTTTAAGAATCATCTCTTTCTCTATAGTATACTACATATAGTATCATATATATTTATATATGTGTATAGATAGATAAGTGTGCTTGTTGAATGAATGAAATAATGGACTCACCAAATTGATAATCTTGTTTTTCACCTTTTTGTGGTACTCCCCTCCAACCTGAGCTGCAAACATCAATCAGTTCTTTTCAGAGAGATCCTTGAGATAGATATTCCTTTTTCAATAAGACATGATAATACCACTGAAAGACCTTCCATATTGCTTTGACACATCTCGGACAAGAAGTCTGTATGAAGGACGTCATTATTGTTAAGTTGGCCTTCCTATGTGTGCCTATTGGTGCCAGCCACTTGACCCTCTATAATATAAACTCATAAAACTGGAAGACAGCTAGGTAATATTAGAGTTTAAACCAGTCTTATTCCAAAGGGCAAAGCTTCTACATCTTAACTCCTCAGACTTCCAAGATTTCAAATGGGTGATAAGATTGCTGAGTGGACAGACAAGTTGTTTAGAAGAAATAAAATGACTTTGCTAACCTAGAGCGAAGACTATATCTCTGGGGATTCTAGATTCTGGTTCTTTGTATTTTGTTAAGTGAAATTATTTCTTTTTCTTTTTCTTTTTTTTTTTTGCTTTTTGCTGAGGCAATTGGGATTAAGTGACTTGCCCAGGGTCACACAGCTAGGAAGTGTCTGAGACCAGATTTGAACTCAGGTCCTCCTGACTTCAGGGCTGGTGCTCTAACTGAAATTATTTCTAAAAATATGAAACATTCATGTGAAGATTAAGGAAATCATTAAAAATGTATATTGTTGTTTGGTTGTTTCAGTCATGTCATGACTTCATTTGGGGATTTCTTGGCAAAGATACTGGAGTGGTTTATTTCCTTGTCCAGCTCATTTTAAGATGAGGAAACTAAGGAAAACAGGGTTAAGTGACTTGCTCAAGGTCATGCAGCTAGCAAATGTCTGAAGTTAGATCTCAGGAAAAAGAATCTTCCTGGCTTCAGACCTAACCCTCTATCCACTATATCAAAGTTCTTAAACTTTTTCCACTTGTGACCTCTTTTTGCCTAAGAAATTTTTATGTGACCCTGGGCACATAGATATATAAAAAAGGGATACAAATTTATTTATAATAAATCATAGTTTCATGATTCCCAAATTCAGTTATGTATGAGGTGGTGCACTATAGTTTAAGAAGCTTGGCACTATACCACCTAACTGCCCCTCAAAAATGTATCTTTTACTCTATAGTTTGCCAAGCATATACATATTTAGTAATATTTGAATTTTCTTCCATATATTTGATGGTTTCAAGACTACAGATTTAGAGCTAGTATTTTACCAATGAGGAAATTGAGGTCCAAGAAATTTAAATGACTAGCCCTAGAACATGAAGATCTGAACTCAGATCCCCTGACTACAAGTTCAGTCCTGTTTTAATTCTACCTTGCTGAAGTCTCACTGTGATGGCTTTGATCCTGGACTCTGAACCCTCAAATCTCAACTTTTTGGAGTCAGCTCCTCCTCTAAAATGTGTTGCATATTTGGAGAGGTAGGGAGGAGTACCATACCCACTGAGCTTAGGTAGGGTTTTCTTTCTTGTAATTTATATGAAAATCATTCTCTCTGACTTGATGTAGCTGAGCTGATTCAATATTCTGCCCTGGTGACTGTGGCCCTGAACCTGCCAAAGTCATCCACTGATGCCTTGAGTGTCCTGGCACTGACCTCCACTCTTTCTCTCTACCATGCACTTCAGACCACAAATCTGCTTCTCCTGGGTGTATTTATTGGCAAGGAAAAAATCATACTTCTAGAAATAACCAAAGTTACACAGGTCATCCAAAGGGCAGTTAAAATTTCTATCCAATCATCAAGCTAAATAGCACACAAGCTTTTTGATCTCCTCTGACTAATTAGCATTGCCTCAAAGAGGCTGTCCTGTCCTGATGGTCCTTGAGGTCCCAGAATGACAGCATCCCACAGTCCTTTCTTTCTTTTTTTTTTTTTTTTTTTTTGCTTTTTGCTGAGGCAATTGAGGTTAAGTGACTTGCCCAGGGTCACACAGCTAGGGAATGTTAAGTGTCTGAGACCAGATTTGAACTCAGATCCTCCTGACTTCAGGGCTGGTGCTCTATCAACTGCGCCACCTAGCTGCCCCATCCCACAGTCCTTACAAAGTCAATGACATCCAATTATTTTAACATAATTAACATGTAGTAGACTTCCTGTCATAACAGAAAGCTTTGTAAGGGTCAATGTTGAAGAATTACCCATACGTATGTTTTGCAAATAAAAAGCTTTAATAAAAAACAAAACAAAACAACAACAACAACAACAAAACAAACAAAAAACAAACACACAAAAAAAGTCAATGACATCTTTCTTCCCAGAGGAAGATAGTTGACTCCCACTCCCAATTGGTGGGTGAATCTCTGGAGTTCATTCATTTAAACCGCAATTACAGGTTCACCTTTAGTCAATCAGGGAGCCTCTTGACTGATGGTAGGTTTTTGATGCTCCAATCACACCTGTGCACTTAATCATTAAGCAATTTAAGCAGTTCTATTCCTGGGGGAAAGTGTCACATCAACCTTATTGATGTTTTTGTTTTTGCCTCTTTCAATTCAACCCAATAAATATTATAAACATAATAAAAATAATTTATATAGTTCTTTGTAAATTACTTTACAAATTTGATGTCATTTTATCCTCAAAACTTTATTAGGTACTTTTATTATCTATTTTACAGATAAGGAAATCGAGGCACAGAAAGGTCAAGTGACTTGCCTTGTCACTAGTATTTATTTGCAGCAGCATTCAAATTCAGATCTTCCTAACCCCTAGTTTAGCACTGTCTCTACTATAGTACCTAACAGCTTTCATTGATTGACTAACAACTATTTGAAAGGCACCTATGCTAAGGGTTTGGAAGGGCAGAGTACATTATGATAGCTTTCAGTTAAAGAATAAAGCAGGTTTTGTGGAACATTATATAGTCCTAATTCTAAAACAAAACAACAAACGCTTTATCCCTGAGTTTGGGGTTAGGCAATAGATAACCAGTGTCAGATTTAGCTTCTATTATCCATCTGGAACCTGGGAGTAGTCTGCTAGCAGTTTTAGGCTGCAGAGGGAAGTCCAGAACAAGTTTACAGATGCTTCCTAAGGTCCCTGTGTTATTTTTGGCTCAGGATAGAGCTGCTACATAAATAGTTTTTGATGAATTGATAGTGTTGCCCAAACCAACCAACCACAAAGCACCTGGGGGTGGGGGAGTTGGAAGGAAAGGAAAGGAAAGAAAGGAAAGAAAAGGAAAGGAAGGAAGGGAGAGATTGAGGAAGGAAGGGCAGAGAGAGGGATGGAGGAAGGAAAAGAAAAAGGGAAGGAGAAAGGGAGGAAGAGAAGGAAGGAAAAAAGAAAAAAGAAGATAAGAAAAAGGCAGGAAGAGAAGAAGGGAAAGAAAAGGAGGGAATAGGGGAAAAGGAATGAAAGAAAGAAAGAAGGAAGGAAGGAAGGAAGGAAGGAAGAAGAAAGGAGAAGAAAGGGAGAAGGAGGGAGAGAAGAAGGAAGGGAAAAAGAGAGAAAAGGAGGGAATGAGGGAGGAAAGGAAGAGAAGGAGAGGTGGATTGATGAAGGGAAAAAGGGAAAGAGAAAGAGCAAAAGGGGAGGGAGGGATAAAAGGAAGGAAGGAAGGAA
>JAJPUD010000963.1:182615-221004 GCA_023553655.1 Myrmecobius fasciatus
GGAAGGAAGGAAGGAAGGAAGGAAGGAAGGAAGGAAGGAAGGAAGGACACAGAGCAATTGCCAGATTAAAGTTCCTTCTATGGTTGTCTCAGCCAATTCATGTGGTTCAGAGAGAATGGAAATGCATAATATCAAAACTTCATTTCTTATTTCATTTTCCCTCTCTGCCACCTGACTTACTGACTCTTCTGCAGCTGATTTTTCTTGCTTTTCAGTTCTTATCTGGGAGCCATCCCTTCCTTCTGCACTTTGCTGCTTTCTTGTGACTTTACATGAGAACTTATTCTCCAAGGTGACTAGATTGGTAGAATGAAAAAAAAAAAAAAAGCTATAAAGTATTGAAGCTAATTCTACAACCACCGAAAAGAGTAGTTTGGTTATTTTAGGCTATTTTATACATATGCAAAGTATCGTCTTCTAGACAGGTCTCCCCTCCCCCAGGCCCTGAAGCACAGAATAATAGAATTTTAGACTTTACATATAATTTAGTCTAACCCCTCATTTTATTAATAATGATAATGGGCAACTGTCAGGGTCCATTGCTAGGACTAAAGGGGCTTTGCAGACTCATTAGATTAGCCAGTCAATGCTGAAAGCAATAGGCCCTTTTATTTGGAACATTTAAAAGAGGTTAAGAGAAGCAATGTAATGTGGTGTAATGGAGGGAGAGCCAGCCTCAGAGCCAAGATCTGGGTTCATGGTCCACCTCTGACACATTCTAGGTGAGGCACAAGTTCTCAGTGTCTTAAATCTATAAATTAATAGCCATTTGCATTGATATTTACAAGTAGAGTTTTCCTTACTGGAAGTTCCTCAAAGTAACAGAATCAAAGATCCAGTTGCTCACAAAGTAGATTTTTATGTATCTGAGAGAGAGAGAGAGAGAGAGAGAGAGAGAGAGAGAGAGATTCCCATTTTTTCCTCATAGCAATCCTAGATGCTTCTGTAATCCTTATCTTACAAATGAAGCAGAGGTTAAGTGACTTGTCCAGAATTGTGCAGCAAATAAGTATCAGACTGAATTTGAACTCCGGTCTTTCCAGACTTGAAGTACAGCCTTTTACCCACTGTGCTACTTGGGTCATGGTAGAAAGGAGAAGGTAGCAGGGTACTGGTTGAGAATAGAGTCTTTCGGGGCAGCTAGATGGCGCAGTGGATAAAGCACCAGCCCTGAAGTCAGGAGGACCTGGGTTCAAATCTGGTCTCAGACACTTACCACTTCTAGCTGTGTGACCGTGGGCAAGTCACTTAATCCCAATTGCCTCAGCAAAAAAAAAAAAAAAGAGAATAGAGTCTTTCTTGAACCTCTAGAGAAAGAGTAGACCAGAAAAAAAACCACACACTAGAATAATGACACATGCACTTAAAGGTTTTCAAAGTACTTTCCATAAATTATCTCATATAATTTTTTGTTACATCCCTATGAAGGTAAACACTACAGGAGTTTTTAATCTTCCTTTTATAGATGAGGGAGCTGATTGTTGGAAAAGGCTTGCTAATTTGCCCTTGGCCAGCTGGCTGATAAGAAAGTCAGGATTTAAAAGGAGGTCTCCCCTCACTGAAAGTTTAGCCCTTTTACATTATGCTAATCTCTGGATGAGAGAACTGAGGTTCAGAGACTTTAGACCAACTGCCTTGTCCAGGGTCACACAGCAATGATATAACACTAAGACAAGATCTTAGATGTGCTTCCTTATAGTGGATTTTTAGGGATCTTTGGAATTATTGACTGAAAGAAAGATTATTGAAGAGGCTAAGTTAAGTCCAAGATTCCCCTCTAATAGATGAAGATATTTGGTATAAATGTATTAAACAACATTTAGCCTAACCACACATTAAACTCACATTAGCAAATGGTAGATCTGCTCATTCTGGAGCGCCCAGTTAGGACAGTGGGTACAGAGAAGGGCCTTGAGGCTGGGACATGCTACCTCTGACTCAAATGGATTGTGTGACTCTGAGCAAATAGTTTAATTTCTCAGTTCTGCTCTCTGAGACATTAGTTCCTACAGAAACAGCCAACCATCATTGGGAGAGTTTCCTCATTTGAGAGGAGTTCCCTATATCAATGAAATAGCAGATTCATTCCCACTCCCTGGTTCCTGGACACTGCAACACACAGATAATCCATGCAAAGGATAAATTGAAAAAAAATTAGTTGAATAATTGCACAAGGGGAAATCCATTGTCTCTCTTTTATAGAGTGGGCATTTGGGGTTAAGGCCTTGCTGTTGATCTAAGGGGACAATTTGGTGTCTTATAAAATGATTTGAGATGCTAGAACAAAACATTATAAAAAAGAAAAATTTAGCATCATATGCCCACTTTTTTAGCAAGGAATTAGGGCCCAATTAGGATTGAGTTCCTGTTTAGAGCATGGAAAGCAGCTCTGTTTGGGAGAGTCTGAGTTTGGGACCCAGAGACTTTATCCATGGCATCCATTTATGGTATTGATTGAGGAGTTAATTTGTACTTAGGGAACTTCTCCTGTGTCCTGTCCTAAGGTACTCTAGGTTGATGCCATGTCTGGTTCCTGCCCAAAAGTACCTAATGTAACATGACTCATCAGAAAAGGAACATGACACATCGAAAATAAATTCTCATGATGAGTAAATTAGGCAGCAAATTAAGGCAAGTACATTGTATTATTCATGTCTAGATAATATTCATGGATAATTCAGGATCCCCAAATCTCTAGAGATGAGGCTTCCAAGGCAAATATAAGGTTTCTGTGGACTTTGCAAAATCAAACCAGATTGTGCTACATGATACATTTTCATAAAAATACTTGAAACTTGTATTTTATAAATAGGCCCAGAAGCCAGAGACATTTTTAGTACTTAAAACAGAACTCCAAGCTTTATCTTTTATCCCATATCAGTGATTATTCATATAAGAAATCTCTATTTCAGAAGAAATTTCAGAAGTTTCCTTTCCTATTTACTTTCTCATTCTTGAAAATTACCATTTTCTGTGGAGAAAGTCTTTGGTACTTTCCCACACACATTCTGTTTCTCTAACAAAGGAGTTCCTAAAGAGAAGACAGAACTAATGTTCTACCTCTTCATTTTTAAGTCTTAGAGTAAATCTTAGTTGGTCATCAAGTGCATGGAGGAGAGGAAAGTATAAGAAGACTGGATAGGAGGAATGGGTTGGATTAAAAGGGGTTTTTAAATTAAAATCAAAGAAGGGACTTTCTATTTGATTCTGGAGGTAATAGAGAGCCATTGGAGTTTATTTAGTAAGGAAAAAACCTTCCTTTCACTAATAAGTGGTTTTTTATATTGAACTATTTGACAGTTTTATGGACTATAGTAAAAAAATTTTCTTTTCAATAGAACTGAGAATTCTGAGAAAAATGCTTAGTTATTTCTTTAGAGATGTCTTCTTCAAAAGAATTTCATAAATATGGGTTCCCTCACAAGGTACTAATTCAACAATGTCTTCTAGCTTAGCATAAGCTAACAGTGATGAAAGAAACCTTATCTGGAAGATTATATTGAGTTCTGGACATTATATTTTAGGAAAGACAGTAGGAGAACATTCAGAAAAGAGTGATGAAGGTTGCCTTTAGATCATGTCATAGGAGAGGCTGAGGCTGTTTTAGTATGGTGAAGAGAAGACTATTTGCTCTTGTTTCTTTAGCTTCTGAAAAAAAATTTTGTCTTTGATTAATAAAATGCCTAGTAGGGAATTGATAATTGAGATAAAAAGGAGAAAGTCAGGGAGCATCTAGATACCCTGGATGAATTCTAGTCAGCTGCCCAAATGACTCATATACTTGGGCAGTGAAACAAGGTAGGTAGCACGGTGGATAAAATAATGGACTTGGAATCAGGAAGAATAGAGTTCAAATCCTGTTAGACCCTTACTATCTTTATGACTCTCAGCGAATCACTTAATCTTTGGACTCAGTGTCCTCATCTGTCAAATGGGAGCAAAACTAGCCCATATTTCACAGGGTTGTTGTAAGGATCAAATAAAATCACATATGTAAAGAACTTTTTGAAGTTTAAAGTGCTAAATAAAGTGTTAGCTATTGTTACTAATAGTCTGATCTGGTTAAAGGCTTACTAACTCTTGATAATAACTTTTTTTCCCTTAAATAACAAATGGTCCTTTTAGTAATAGATTCATGTATGATTTCTGGGAAATTGAAGTAAAGCTCACTAGTCTATAGTTTGTAGAGTTCACTTTTCTTCCTTTGAAATTGGGATTAATCTATGCTGATCTCCTCTCTTGTGAAACTTCCACCATTCTCTTTGAACTTTCAAAAACTGAAGTCAGTGGTTCATTCATCAAAGTCACTAGTAATAATAGCTAATATTTATTTATTATTTATTTAGCACTTTAAAGTTCACAAAATTTTTAAACATTTATAAGATCATTTGATAGATCCACTGATAGATATACAAGATAAATAAGAAATAACAGAAAGAAGGCACTAGAATTGATTGGGAAAACCTTTCTGTAATAGATGGGATTTTAGTTAGGACTTGAAGGAAGCCAGGGAAGTCCTTTCTTTAAGACCTAACTAAAATCCTATCTTTATCTATCTATGTCTGTCTGACTGTCTATGTGTCTATATCATTTACCTAAGTATTACCTAAATATATTTTACTTTGCATATTTGTTTGTATATTGTTTCCTGCATTCGATTATGAGCTCCTTGAGTGTAGAGACAATATTTTGCTTCTTTTTGTATCCCCAGTGCTTAGCCCAATGCCTGACACTATTAGACATTTGTTAACTATTTATTGATTGATTGAGGCAGAGAGGAATTATTCATGTAAGTGGGAATAGATAGCTTCTGAGATGCCTTTCAATTTTTAATTCAGGGAGCTTATGACAAAAATGTTCTGAAGAGCTGAGGTTAGGGAAGAAAGACAACAGGAGCTGAAAATTGTTTCAGATTCTAGCAAATGAATGTGATCAACTTAAGGACTACAAGCATTGTTATTCAGAATGATTTAAAAGCATATGTTTGGGATAAAAAAAATTACACTCTGTCATTGCCAGCTGTCCTTTGTTGTTGCTTTATTTTATATATATATATATATATATATTTTCTTTTAAAGGAAATGATTCAAAATAACTTCAACAGAAAACACAATTTCCTACTGGTGTGATTATCCATGGCCCTTTCCCCACAATATTTACCAGAACATTTAATTTTTCACTCTGCTTTCCTCTCATCACTAGCTATGTAGGTCGATAAATACAAATCAACTGCTTCAAACTAATGATAAGAGCAATAGTAAATACAATTTCTCTCTTAACATCTTTGTTGGCAATCGATACAGCTTGATACTTAACAAGAAGGATTCTTGCAGCAGAGTGAAGTTGAAAGACAAACTTAACATCTGTCCTAGAGGAATGTAATGCATCAGATATGACATGTTGAAAGAACAAGGTAGAAAATGATAGTAACGTGCTTCAGGGATGAACATTATTACAACAAATGTATTTAGTACTACAGGACATTTGTTGGTTCAGTGATGATGACTTGGGTTCCACCAATGATGTTATAACATGTGGAGGATTTCTTTTTTTTTAATTAAAGTTTCTTATTTTCAAAATATACACATGGATAATTTTTAACTTTCTCTCTTACAAACTTTGTTCCATTTTTTTCCCTCCCTTTCCTCCATCCACTCCCTTAGATGGAAGTGATCCAATATATGTTAAACATTTGCAATTCTTCTATACACATTTCCACAAATATCATGCTGCACAAGAAAAATAAGATCAAAAAGGAAAAAAAACTGAGAAAGAAAACCGTAATGTAAGCAAACAACAACAAAAAGAGTAAAAATGGTATGTTGGAATCCACACTCAGTTCCCACAATCCTCTCTCTCGGTACAGATGGCTTTCTTTATCACAAGATCATTGGACTCATTGTTGATGAGAGTCATGTCCACCAGAATTGATCATTGTATAATCTTGATATTGCTATGTACAATGATCACCTTGTTCTGTTCATTTCACTCAGCATCAGTTCATGCAAGAGCAATAATATTCCATAACATTCTTACACCATAACTTATTGAGCCATTCTCCAACTGATGGGCATCCACTCAAATTTTCGGGTTTTTTGCCACTACAAAAAGGGCAACCACAAACATTTTTGCTCAAGTGGGTCTCTTTCCCTCCTTTAAGAACTCTCTGGGATATAAGTCCAGTAGAAACACTGCTGGATCAAAAGATATGCACAGCTTGACAGCCCTTTGGCCATAGTTTCAAATTGCTCTCCAGAATGATTAAATCAGTTCACAACTCACCAACAATGCATCAGTGTCCCAATTTTCCCACATCCCTGTGGAGCATTTCTAAAAGCACTTTTCTTCAAAAGGAGTGAAGGAGGAATCTCTACTGATAAAATCAAGAAAAAAATAAAAGATTATGGATTGGTACAAAGGGGACAGTTTCTTTCTTTCTACTTTGCCTGATTATCAAATCAAAAAAGTGAAATCTCAATATTAGAAGGGACCTTAGAAGTCTTCCAATTTATTTATCTGATACATAGAGTGCACCTACAATATACTTAAAAGTGATCCCTGACATCTTCAATGTAAGAAAATTCAAGCACTAAGAGCAATCTATTTCATTTAAGGATGATTTTCTTTGACAAAAATATCTTTGTAAAATTATAGATTTTCAGAGTCAAAAGTCATTTTGTCTAACTCACATCTGAAAAAATATTCCCACTGCAGTATATTCTGGGATATCTAGTTTTTTCTTTAATATTCATAATGGGAAGGAACACATTATTTCCTAAGGAAGTCTTTTGGACTTTTGTATAGCTCTGAGTATGAGAAAAATTGTTTTTTTTTTAATGCCATAAAGCCTGTCAACTTCTTTGTGACTTCATTCATTATTCTTAATTCTTCCCTTTAGTGTCAAATAAAGAAAGTCAAAGGGTGCAGGAGAGAAGGGGGGGAAAAAGTACATGGTATACAGCAGAGAACAAAAGAAAACCTACAAGAAAAATGGGACAGCTTGAAAACAATGTGTATGTAGTATTTATTCTATGGGTTTTCCTGAAATGAAAATTTATTGCTTTAAATTGAATTCTCTTTTATGTTCTACTCTGTGCATGACTTGTTTCCTTTTCTTATTTTGTACTTAAATTTAAAACAAGTTAAAAACTTTAAAAATGGAAAAATAAAGAAAAAGAAGAATCCTATTAATAAAATCCCATAACAACATCCTTCAGTTTCTGAAGACAACTATCATGTTCTTTTCCTTTTTTCTGTAAGGTAATTGTCCCTACTTCTTTCAACCAAATCTCATGTAGTATGAACTTGAGGCTTAGACTTTTTTGTAAAGCTTATTATAATTAATGTATTTCATAAAATGTGACTTTTAGCTTTAGTTTTCCACAATGCCCCAGAGATCTGACCCAGGCAGAGTGAAGCAGGACATCCTATCTGAAAGACTAAAATCAGTCACTTTATAACTCTCACCTTTGCAAGTTACAGAGGGATGTCTAATCTTTCTTCCACATGACTGTCCTTCAAATACTTGAAGCATAGTAATGCTCTCTGCTCCAAGCTCCTAAGATTCTAATCCTACCCTTTCCCTAGAATGCCCTTGGCCTCTAACCTGCATACAATGGGAATTTCCTGCTCTCTATTCATTTACTGGTTAATTGTTACTCTTCTGTTATCTGTATGCCATATACTAATCTTATTCTAATTTTCTTAGACTTCAGATTCTAAAAGGTAGTTTATCTTTAGAAATTATTTTAGCACACTGTTAAATGCAATTCTGTGTTGAATAAAGGCTGCATTGTCAACTATTAAAGACATACACAGATATATAAAAGATATACACGGAAAAATCATTCCTCATTTTAACCTATCATCTTTTTATCTGTCTGTCTATCTATCTGTCTATCTATCTATCTATTTATGCACATACCTATGTATCCTATTTAATACTTCTGAGAGACAGAATTTCTGGCTAATTTAATAATTTTATTAATAATTCCAGCATTTTAATAAAAGGATGGTCATTGTTCATCTCTCTCTTAGACCAAAGAAATCATGGTGGCAGACTCATGACTTATATGCCCTTTGGAAGAGGGATTGAGAATGAGATCATGTGAAACAGAGACTATGCTTAGACCACCCCCTGCCTTGGGCAAACTATTAAAAGAATTTATCCCAACCAAAATCCAAGTAGAGCACAATGGTTTTGCCAAATGTATAGGTTTGAACAAGAATGTTAAGAAAGTTAATCCAGTCTCATTATTAATAATGTCCTTTAAAAGATTGACCTTTTGAAATTAGGACTTTAGGAAAAAAGGAGGAAACTCTGTATCTCCTCCAAATTATTAGCTATTAATAATAATTTCTCTCATACTTATCTTTATCTATTGATTTATCTATATATCTATCATTTATCTAAAACTCAATTACTACTTGCTAATCCACTGGAAGTAGAAATAGAATACTGAGTAACATCCCTGGTACAACTCAAGCTAAACTAAATTGTTATGTTCTAGGAGGCTTAAACAATCTTAATTGGTTTCATGACCCTGTTTTTAGGAATCCCAAATTCTTAAAAGAGCCCTTGGAGTCATTATTAAAATTATGAGTCTGTCTATAAAATTGATACTGAGAAATGAAGATATGGGGGTTTCAATATTTATTTTTCTGGCTTAAATAACAAACATATAAATTTCCTTGCCAAACAATGAGGAATTTTATAAACCAAACTCACACATCCCCTTTTTTCATATCAACAGTAGGATGGAAATAATTAAACAAAGCTGCTAAAAGTATTGCTGAGCATTGAAGAAAAACAGAGTTTAATTTGGTTGTCTTGAAAACATACAGGTTCTTTAGGCTTTGTGATACAAACAGAAAAACAAAGTTCTGGAACTCCCAGGGGACCTGCTTCTTGTCTCAGTTCTGCTAGTTGCAAGACTATAAACTCCAAGCCAGTGAGGACTTAGTATAGTGTTCTAAATACCTAGGTATGTACTTACTAAATATGTATTAAATTGAATAGAAATATCTTAAGCAAATCACTTAACAATTCTGGGCCTCTGTTCATCTGTAAAATGAAGGAGAGAGTTGGACAATTTCATTTATTTAAGTAAAATTCATTAAGCACTTTTATTGCAAGGTATTGTGTGAGGCACTGGGAACAAAGAGTCAGAAATGAAATAATTCCTGCCCTCAAGAAGCTTACTTTCTACTAGATGACCTTTAAGGACACTTGTACCTTTGAAAATTTATATGATTTTTCTAAAAGAAAGCATGCTTTAGTCAGAAGAACTGGCATATATGACAAAATGCCATCCACTTGGAAAGGACATCAGGAGATTTCTCATGACAGTCACATTTTTCTGACTGCAGCTGATGTTTGAGTTATAGGGATCACACACTGTAAAAGAGCCACATTTCCAGGAAAAAGAGAAGGAAAACAGTGAAGCAAAAAACCATATAGTCAAGTCAAAAAATGGGGCCAACTAATGCAAGAAGTGGGTCCCTGCTGCTTTAATTGCAGAGTTATCATAACTTCCAGGGGCTAGGTGATAACCTCTGCAATAGACATTCTAATCATCTTTCAGTGCTCTCACTAGACATTTAAGTGGGAATTCTTAACTTTTTTTTAATGTTATGGGCCCTTATAGCCTTCTAATAAACCTCTTCTCAGGATAATGCTTTTGAAGTAAAAAAAAAGTAGGATTGCAAATGAAGAAACTTAATTTGAATATAGAGATTAATAATAATATATTATATTGTATATGATAAAATACATAATATATCATTATAATTATAAATTATCACATATAATTATAACTATAAATTATTTTATAATATAATATTATTAATGTAGGTAATAACAAATAAATTACTAATGATGATGATAATAATAGTTTATTTTTTATAGTGCTTACTGGGCACTGAGTTAAGCACTTTACAATTATTATCACATTTGATCTTCACAACACCCCTAAGCAGGTGAGTGCCATTATTATTCCTATGTTATAGATGAGGAATGGTGGCAGACAGAGGGGGCTTGCCCAGGATCACATGGTTAGTAAGTATCTGAGGCCGGATTTGAATTCAGATCTTCTTGACTCCAGAGCTCTGGTAGCCTAACTACTATGCCATATAACATAAAAAGTTCATGGTCTCTAGGTTAAAAACCTGTGATCTTAAGAAAACATGCACAAAGCATCTCTGGAAAGATTATTATAGATTATGTTTATATTACTGAAATAGCAGAACTAGGGTGTACATGACTCAGTTATTTTGTGCTGCCCCATACGAGTCCTCAATCTAAGATCAAGCTCCTCATTCTTGTGCTTTTTCTTGACAATAGTCTTTTGCTCAGATTTTCTCCTCACTTTTTTTAGAAAAGCAATTAGGGTTAAGTGATGTACCCAGGATTATACAGAGCTAGTAAATGTAAGTTTACTAGTGTCTGAGGTTGAATTTGAATTCAGCTCCATCTGACTCCAGGCCAGTGCTTTATCCACTGTACCACCTAGCTGCCCTCATTTTCACTGACTATCATTTTGCCCTCTGCCTATTTAGATTTCCCTTATCCTCCAAGGGTACCATTATTTATATACTTAACATATATATATATATGTACATATATATTATAGATGGACAGATATAGATAGATAAATATATGTGTGCTAGAGTACATACACGCATAAATACATGTGTATATATGTATATACATATTTATATCTATATATCTATGAAATATAGGATGATAGTTAAATAGTTAATTCATCCATTTCCTCTCTTTTCACTCCTTTAAACCCCCTGCATCCGGCCTCATCATTCAATAAAATCTGTTCTCTCCAAAGTTATCAATAGTCTCTGAAATGCCAAATCTAAGTGGCCTTTAATTAATCATCATTCTTCTGGGCCTTCAGCAGATGATCAGCACGATTGATCACCTTTTCTTCATGGATAATCTTTCCTCTCCTGGACATTATTCGTTTCCGGTTCCTCCTACTTGTCTGACTGCTCCTTCTCTTTTGCTGAATATTTTTCCTTATGATACCCACTGTGATTGTCTCTCAAGACTTTCTCCTGGAATACTCCAAACAAAATCCTGAGTAAGCTGAACAGAGCATTATACTTTCCAATGTATTGTACCATTTATACTGAATATATCATATCTTTGTAGTAATTATCAAAGACATGCATGTTTTATTGATAATGCCTTATAGCATGAAGTCCTGCCTAGTTTGCATAACTCTGAAAATACAGCTATATACTTTACAATAAAACATAAATGTTTTCACACTAAAAAAAAAGACTTTCTCCTGGATCCTCTTTTCTTTTATATCTAAACTGTCTCACTTAGTAATCCAATCGATTTCCTATGTGTTCAATTAAGGCAGCTATGTGGTACACAGGCAAGAGTGCTGGACTTGGAGTTAGGAAGATCTGAGTTTAAATCTGTTTTTGGATACTTACTGACTACATGATTTTGGACAATCTCTGTTTCCTCAATTGTAAAATGGGTATAAATAATAGCACCTATCGTCCAGAATTGTTGTAAGGGTCAAATAAGACAAAAATTATAAGGTGCTTAGTGCCTGGCCCATAGTAAATGCTAGTTACTATTATTGTTATCTCCACAGTGATGATTCCTGTATGTTTGTATGTATGTATGTATCTCTGTGTATATATATACATATATATACACACACACATATATATTTCTCTCTCTCTCTCTTTCCTTCCCCTCTCCTCTCTCCAATTCTAGTTTCTTTCCCAAGTTCCAATATCTTATCACCATCTACATATTAGACACTTTTATTTTAAAAAATTTTTTTCTTTCTTTTTTATTAAAGCTTTTTATTTTTAAAACATATGCATGGATAATTTTTTCAACATTAACCCTTGCAAAACCTTGTGTTTTAGTTTTCCCTCCCCTTCTCTCCCCCCATCCCCTAGATGGCAAGTAATCCTTATTGGACACTTTTAAAAGGATGTCCTATGGGCATACTAAACTCAACATATCCAAACCAGAACTCACTATGTCCCCTTCTCAATTCACTTATTCTCACTTCTCTGTGATTGAGGAGAGTACCAAAATCATCATCATCATCATCATCATCATCATCATCATCATCATCAGGTTTACAACTTCCTTGTGACTCTTGTCTCCTCATTTTCATTTTTTCATTTCATTTCACATCCAATCAGTTGCCAAATCTTGCTGTTTCTGCCTCTTCCAAATTTCTTGCATTTTCTCCACACAGATGCAATCACCACCCTAACTCTCTACACTCACAGTCTCCATCTCTCTCCTAGCTGCTGAGTGACTTCTTAATAGGTTTCCCTCCTGCAAGTCTCTTCTAGCTCAAGTCTGTCCTAATCCTTGCTATCAAAAAGCTTTTCCTGAAGTTCAGTTCTCTGTCAAATGCATCCCCTCCTATCTTCCCACCACCCCAATAAACTCCAGTAGTTCCTGTTATCTCTAGGATCAAATGTAAATGTTTTAAGACAATTCACATCCTGACCTTGTTACATCTTTTTTTTTTTTTTTTTCAGACTTCTGATGCCTTTTCATTATTTGTGTATTCTGGTCTAGCTCTGCTTGCTGCTTTGCATATATGTGATCCTCCATCTTTTGTCCTGGCTTTTCCACGTGCCTAAAATGCTCTCTTTGATCACCTCCATGTCTTAGAATCTCTGGCCTTCTTCAAGTTCAAGTTGCACCTTCTTCAGGAAACTTCTCCTTCCCCACCTCAACACATTTTAGCTCCTTTCATTTTAAGGTTTACTTCCAGCGAATCTGCATGTATTTATATGTATTTATTTACATCCCTGTTGTTTCTCCAACTAGAATGTAAGTTCCTTGAAGGCATAAACTATTTTGGCTTTTTTTTTTTTGTATCCTTGATGCTTTGTTTTCTGTCTAGCACAGAGTTAATACTTAATAAATGTTTGCTGATGGATTGATTGGACTCTATTATTCTTCATCATCTGCTCTGTGGTACTCCGTTACTTAACTGTTTCATGTGTATTCCTTATCTCTGTAATCAAAATATAAGTTCCTAGAGGCCAAGGGCCATTTATAATTGAACTTAGTGTTATTAGTACAGATCTTTTGAGACTTTACTATTTCCATTGTTGTCCAAATAGCAAGACTATTGGCCAATTCCATGAGATTGCAGATCCCTGGCAGCTATATATTATTTCATGGGATCAATTATTAAGCCAAGCCATACTAGGGAAAGACTTCATGAAGATAAAGGACTTGAGTTGTACCTTGAAGACTGGGTCTAATTTAGACACTCACAGGGCAAATGAACAGAAAGAACATCACCAACAAAGATTTATAGTCAGAAATGAATATGGTGGGTTTGCTCAAGGCAGTGTAGAATGCTGGATTGAGTATTAGACGTGTTAGAAAAGAACTATGTGCAAATCTCTAGACATTTAGTCATTTAAACACTAGACATTTAGTCACAATTAGTCATTTTAATCACATTAGACATTGTCATTAATTTGAGCAATTCACTTAACTTTTCTGAGCCTCAGTTTCCTCATTTGTAAAATGAAGATAGTAATAGTATTTAGGTCATGGTGAGTCTCAAATGAAATAACTTATGTAAAGTTTTTTTTTTAATAAAGCTTTTTATTTGCAAAACATATGAGTGACTTTTCAACATTGACCTTTGCAAAAAACCTTTTTTTTCCCAAGCTTTTCCTTTCCCTCCCCCCTCCCCCCACCCCTAGATGACAGGTAATCTAATACATGCTAGATAGGATAAATTATATGACAAGTACAATACATGTATACATATCTATACAGTTATCTTACTGCCCAAGAAACATCAGATCTAGAAAGAGAAGAAGAAAAAAAACAACCTAAGAAGGAAAACAGAATGCATGGAAATATTCACAGAAAGCGTTAAAATGCTGTGTTGTGGTTCACTCTCAGTTCCCACAGGCCTCTCTCTGGATGTATATGACTATCTTCATCGCAGAACAACTGGTTTGAATCACATCATTGTTGAAGAGAACCATGTCCATCAAAATTGATCATCGTATAGTCCTGTTGCTGTGTATAATGTTCTCCTGGTTCTGCTGATTTCACTCAGCATCAGTTCATGCAAGTCTCTCCAATCCTCTCTGAAATCCTCCTGTTGGTCATTTCTTATTATGTAAAGTTTTGTACAAAGCACTGTACATATGAAATATAGAAGGTGATATCCTTTATCTTCTAGATTTGCTTCATCTTTTATTGTATAAAATAATCACTCATTAGATATTTGTTGAATGAATAAAGTTTGACCATTTTTGTGGCTAGTTATGGTTATGGATTTTTTATATCTATTTCATTAGAAATCTATCTAAAATCCCCCACAAATCTGCTATGTAAGAAGTAATTCAGTCTTATTGCATAACCTGGACTCTGAATACTCTAAATCAGGGATCTTTCATCTTTTATTTTTGTCTGGTGATGTGTAAAGTCCCAGTCTCAGAATAATGTTTTTCTTTTAAAAATAAAAATTGAAGAAAATGCCAAATTTCATTTAGAGATCACTTAATAGAAAGCTGCAACCCTTCACTGCCCCAAGTTCATAAATGTTCTAAAATCAGGGAGTGAGGGAAAGTAAGAGATTCTGTGGATTCCAAATTAAGAGTCCTGGCTCTAAGTTACATAATTTTTAGAGGAGTTTTTCAGGGTTTTGTGAAATTAGCTTTTCATGTTTTTATCTTTCTTCTACCCAAGTCTTACTCAAGAGTCTGGTGACATGGATATGACTTTGAACTCTTGAAAGGGTACTTGATAGGTACTATCAGTCTGGAAAGTCTACAAACAGACTCCCCAGCAACATGCTGTACCTGTTTTCATGAGATCAGCTTGGGTAAGTATGAGAGATTTATTGTCAGGAAGTTGGCCATTAAATGATAAGTTCTTGGGCCAAGATGACCTATGAAACAAAGAAAAATATAAAATGGTCATCATTTCTGTGAGGTCCCTTTCCATTTCTATAGTGATGGAAGAGAGAAAAAGGGATTGGAGGTGTCTATGAATCACACAATTTTGAGACCACCTGCCAACATTAATTTAATTGTTGATACTCTAAATGTGAGCTCTTTGTCTCAAAACCAATGTGTTGATATGCTACTAAAGGAACTGAACCATATAAATATTGGCATTCTTACTATAAATGAAACCAAAAGATATAAAGAAACTGCAACTAAATTGAAGAACGGCTCACAGATTCTCTAGTAAAAGAAAGATAAACAAGTGGGTGGAATTGCTTTTTATTGTGTGCCCAAAGGCACTATGCCACATAATTTCATGGACTACTTAGTCATCCTGCCTTGCAGTGCTCATAATGAGCAGAGACAAGAAGACTACCCTAAAAATAGTTGTAGCTAATGTGATATCTCTTGTAGAGGATGAAGAAGAGAGACTCTGCAAATAACTTGACAAGCCAATTAACTATATGCCTTGATATTTAGTTATTTAATTCAGAAGATGGGCATAGTATATATGAATAAAATAGTTGGAATACATGCCCCAGGACTAAGAAATGAGAGAGATCTATCTACTCAGGAGCTCACACCTGAACATCATGAGTATATTCTTCAAGTGAATTGGAGACTCCTGAATATGGTAAATATTGAACAACTGCACATAATAAAATTGACTGTATTTTACCTGGTAACTTGCAGTGTATTATTGAGATGAGTCATATCACATAGAGCAAAGCATCTTAAAGTAGTTTGTAACCCCATGTGGGGTCACAAAACTGAATGTAGGGGTTGTGAAATTATGACTTATTATCACTAAATGTTTGATGTATTGTATTTTATATACTGATATACCTGGGATCACATAAAAATTTCTTGGGCGCAAAGGGTTTGTGAGTAGAAAAAGTTTAAGAAACCCTGACATAGAGCACCACATAGAGCAAAAGTTAACACTAAGATCAATAAATTAGAAGAAAGGAAGGAAATGAAAAAACTATGGCATTAATCATAGTAGGTACAACCTGGCCTTTCAAGATTAACTATTGACTCTGAAAAATGGAAAGTGGATAAAAGTAAAGATGCAGAATCTTATCATCTTGATTTCTTGGAAGCATTTAAATAACATAAAATGGTTGTCACAATAAGGAAGCCAAATGAGTACACAAACCATCTCAAACAACAATCATTTGATTCATTTGCTAGATAAAAAGACAGAATGAACTCAGTTTAAAATACAAAATCATACATTAAACATAATGGAAGAGAATTGAAGAAAATAATAAACAACTTTGTAGTGTCAGAACACTGAGAAGCAATAGAAGGGAAAAATGAATTTATAGAAAGTTTAGCATAAGATCTAATCAAGACTGGCCATTACAGGAATATTTATTAATGGAACTGGAGGGAAAACAACAAATAGCTTGGATACAGAAGAGCTTTTCTAGGATTTCTCTAGCAATCAATTATCATTAGCAATATCATTGGTATCACACATTCAGAGTCTTAACATTGAGACTGTAGGAGAAATGACATGAAAATGGACATGAAAATTAAGATGATGAAGTTCGGAAGCATGACTGGACCATACCAAATATAGACTGGATAAATCCATGCTGAAGGCAATACACTTTGAAGGCAGGCATCAATTTTTGAGATATTTTAAGGAAATATTCCAAAAGAATGGGGGGAAATCATAGGCATATTATTATCAAATAATATTGGTTGAGAAGGTATTGATAGTTACTGACTTGAGTTTTTTAAGTAAAATGTGGGATTGGATGTAGTGTAATATAACTTTTTTTATTCAATAACCCTATGATAACTAATATCAAGTCATCCTTATGCACAAAGATTTGTATTTCTTATTTTAGAAGTGAAGAAACTGAGACCCAGAGAGCAGAGTTTGCTCAGAGTTACAAAAGTAGCTAGCAGCAGATATAGTTTCTGAACCAAAATCCTTATATTCCAAATCCAACACTCTTTCCATGTCATAGACTCTCAAACAAGAAGGCATGCTTTTCAAAGTTATTTGTCACTTTTACTGCAGAATCTAAAGGGAAGAAGGATTCCATATGAATAGGAGAGAGGATTTTCTAGATGTCCATTCTTCAAATAAAGTTGTTTTCATCTATATTAAATCCTAGAATACTAGAGGGGATTTTTCAATGAGATATATCACTACTCAAAATAAATCAACCTAGGAATCCACAAAAAAAAGATAAAGGGGAAGGAGAATAAAGAATATCTATTGTCCAGATAATAGCATGCAGGGGGTTGAGTAGTCTATTATATGAGTATATTAATACATTTATTATGGATAGAATCTATAGATGGTCAATAAGCTAGACCTAGTATTATATACAAAGAAGAGAATTGATTACTTTGCAGTTGAGAAATTGTCCTTAGAAGTTTTAGAATGAGACCTCTGATAAGTTGGATAGATCCCTTATGAGAGATTTATGGGAAAGAAGGGCAAGAATCACTGGGCAAAAATGAGAATAAATTGTGATCTCTATTAGTAGAGGGAAGACTTATATATTCAATCAAGCAATATACCAGTATTTTATTAATTTGTCTTTTATATGAAAGGCATTATACTAGATTTTAGATTATAAGAATATTAGAATGAGAAGTCTTCATTTATAGAAAGTAAATATTTTAATCTTTAATATGCTGACAATAATAATAGCTGACATGTATGTACATACATACGATTAACAATTATTATTACTAATATTTGCATATATACATACATAAATACATACACAGGATGCTCTTAAGTTAATTTTAAGCTTTAATAGCTTAAATAACATTTCACTAAAACTTTTGGGATATTCTGTTTAACATATGCATCTGTATAATATAATGCTTAATATACATTACATTATTATTTTATTTAACTCACTCAACAATCCTATCAGTTATTGCTGTGATTAACCTCATTTTGCATGAGCAAACTGTGGCTCAGAGAAACCATATTATTTGCCTAGTTACACAGGTAGTAAGTGTTGGCACTCAAATGCTGAGGCAGGATTTGAATATAGGTCTTGATTCTAGGTTTCTCCTCATTCTTTCCATTACACCACCCTGTCATTCACTCCTAGCAAGGAATGTTGAGCAGATTCAACAGTCCAAAGTCAATGGTAGGACTGTGCATATAGTATCTTTGGCATTTTGGTTTGTTTTGAAGACCAAACCAAGAATCTACATTTAAACACCTGCCTAACTCAGCTTTACCCTTGAGTAACTCCACATGTCTAATTTCTCAGGTAAGAACTGGGGTATTAAAAAGTGATTAATTCTAGCACTGATAAAACCAAGGATTTTACCAGCACATCCTGCACAATTTCATTCTCACCTAGCTCTCCTAGGAGATATAGTCAAGCTGTGTTATATAAGGAGTCTGAGAGAGAATAGAGCAACCTTGTGATGTCAAGTGGAGACAAATCACAGGAAAAATAGGCATTTCTTTCATTTTTTTGTATGAGTCAGATATAAAGGAATTGCTGTAATTCTACACTTCATCTACATGGAACCTTTTTCATTTTTAGGTTCTGTCTAGAAAGGATATCAGTGAGCTGGAGAACCTCCAGAATATGTCACCTACAATGGTGAAAGACTTTGACTTTATGCCATTTGAGGACCATCTGAAAGGACTGGAAAAGGACCTGGAGAAGAGAAGGCTTAGAGTGGAGGGAAGAGAAGAGAAGGAAGAAGGCACTTTAACTGTCTTCAAATATTTAAAGGATTGTCACGTGGTCAGAGATTAGACTTGTTTTCTTTAGCTTTCCAGGTCAGAATGAGAAGAAATGAGTTTATTCTCCTCCGCAAACTTTGTGATCCAGAGTCACTGGTTTACTCCTCAGTTCCTGGAATGTAACATTCCATCTCCCATCTTTATACCTTTTCACTAACTGTCCTCTGTTTCTAGTATGTCCTCCCTCACTTTTGCCCTTCAGTATCTCACTGAATACTGAAAGATGGCTAAAAATCCAACCTACTGCAAGAAACCTCTTCTACAGCCTCCAGCTTATAGTGCCCTACACAAATTACCTTTTGTCTACTCTATTTCTTTTTTATTTTTAAAATTTAAGATTAAATTTTATATTTTTACATTCACCAAGCACTAATTTTCTCTTCTTTCCTGTTCTTCTCTTCAAATGAACAATAGAAAAGAAAAATGTAGTCTTCATGACAAATATGCATAGTTAAGCAAAAATTCCCATACTCCAAAAATCTATGTCTCATTTTACATTGTAAGTCTATCAACATCAGGAAGTAGGTTGCAAGATTCATCTTCTGTATTTCGGAAACATGGTTTGTTGTTATATTCATCAGAGTTCTAAGGTTTTTCAAGGTTGTTTTTTTGTAATGTTGTCAGTGTATAAACTGTTTTCTTAGTTTTACTCCCTTCACTTTTCATCATTTCATAAAGATCTTTCCAGTTTCCTATGAAATTGTCATCTTTCATGATGCAATAATAATCCATTATATTCATTTACCAAAATTTGTTTAGGTATGCCCCAAAGGATAGGTTGCTTAATACTAACAGTGCATTAGTGTGCTTGTTTTTTCATAATCCTTCAAACATGTCATTTTTCATGTTTCTTCTTTTTCAATCTGGTTAATAGGTGTAAAGAACTTTAGATTTGCTTTAATATTAATTTCTCTATTAGTGATTTGGAATGTTTTACATCTGGTTATTAAAAAGTTGAATTTCTTTCATTGAAAACTGCCTTTTCACATCCTTTGACCATTTATCTATTGAGGAGTAGCTCTTGTTATAGATTTGCATCACTTCCTCTTATATCTTATATATTAGACCTTTATTATAGAAATTTGCTGCAAAGATTTTTTTCACTAAATTGTCTATTTTAATTATACTGGTTTCATTCATGTGAAACTTTTATATAAATAAAATTGTCTATTTTATCTTCTAGGTGCCTCTATTTCCCTTGTTTGATCATGAACTCCATTTCTTAGACATTTTTTTTTGGTCTTCTAATTTGTTTATGATGTGACCTTTTATTTTGAAGATACGTATTTATTTAGTTAACAAGTCAACAAGCACTTATAAAGAGTTTGTTATGTGTCAGGTACTAGTGCTAGGTATACAAAGAAAGACAAAAATAGTCCCTCTCTCCAAGGGGCTCACATTCTAATGAGGGTGAAAAATATAAGCAACTTTGTACCTATAGGATACCTTAAAGTAAACTGGATGGGATCTAAGAGAAAAAGGCACTAACATAAAGGCAGGGGAAATGGTTAAGGCTTCTTATAGAAGGTGAGATTTTAGCTGACATTTGAAGGAATCTGGAGAAGTTAATCTAGGGAGACAGAAATGAAGAAGGAGAGAATTTTTGGCATAAGGAGCAACCAATGAAAATGAATGAAGTCCAGAGATGGAATGTCTTATGGTAGCAACAGCAAGAAGTCCAGTATCTCTGGATCCTAGAGTATGTAGAAGTACAAGAGGACTGGAAAGGTAGGAAGGACCCAGGTTGGAAAGGCTTTAAAATTCATACAGAAAATTTTGTATTTGATCTTGGAGATAATAGGGAGTAACTGGAGTTCCTTGAGTAAAAGGGGTATGCATGGATGTGGTCAGATCTGCACTTCAGGAGATCAGTTTGGCAGCTGAGGGAAAGATGGACTGGAGCAGGGAGAGATGCAAGGTAAGGAGATTTATCAGCAGGCTATTGCAATAATACAGGCATATATAATAATTGAGTCAATAAAGACTTGCACTTTGGTGGTGGCCATATGAGAGGAGAGAAGGGGATGAACATAATGCATGTATCAGAATTGACAGGCTTTGGCAACAGGTGGAATATGAGAGGGCAGAATAAGGAGTTGAGGATCATGTGTAAGTTGTAAGTTTTGGTGACTTGGAGAATGATGGTACCCTACCAGTAAGAGGGAAGTTCAGAAAAGGAGACAGTTTGTTTTTTATTTTTTTTAAGGAGATAGTTTTGAGAGGAAGATAAGTCCAGTTTGGCATGAGTTAAATTTAATATGGCTAAAGAACATCCAATTTGAGAAGTCTAATAGGAAGTTGGAGATGTGTGACTGGAGGTCGAGAGGAAGTTAAGGTCAGAAAAGAATCATCTGCATAGTATGAATCCATAAGAATTGATGAAATCACCAAGCAATATAATATGGAGGAAAAAAAAGAAAAAGGATCTGCATAAAACTTCAGGTGATATCTCTGTTTAGTAGGTGTGACCTGGGTGAAAATCCAGCAGAGGAAACTGGGAAGAAATGATAAAACTGATAGGGGGAGGACCAGGGGAGAACAATGTCATGAATATGCAGAAAGGTCAAAGAATTGGCATGTAGGGTGTGTTGCTCTAAACCTAATACCTGCTAGATTATTTTTCAGTTTTTTCCATCGCTTTTTTTTGTCCAAAAATGAGACTTTACTTCAAAGATTCGGTCTTTGGTATTATTTGAGTTCTAGATTTCCAGATTTCTTTGCTTCTATATGACATGTGACTAAACCGTTTCATTGATCTTCTACCTCTATTACTACTATACTGTGATGACAATGGCTACATAGTATAATTTGAGAGCTCATACTGTTAGGTCCCCTTCTTGACCATTTCTCTTTTTTTTTTTTTCTTACTACTTCCCATGAGATTCTTGATCTTTTGTTCCTTCAAATGAATTTCATTATTGTTTATGTTGTATAAAATTATTTAATTGTTTACATATTTTTATGTCTTTAATTATTTACATGCCAACTCCCCCATTAAAATGTAAGCCCCTTGAACACAGGAATAGTTTTTTTGTCTTTCTTTTCAAGCTCAGAATATATACATACTCCTGATATGTAGTAAGTGCTTAATCAGTGCTTGTTGATTAATTGACTGAAATTACAAAGAAGAAAGTTTAGGCTTGATGTCAGAAAAAAAAAATTCTTACAATTAGAACTGTCCAGGAATAAAATGGGTTGTTTCTAGAAAGAACAAGTTCTTTCTTGAACAAATTCCTTCTTCAGTGATCTTCAAGACGAGGCTACAGTCAGTTTCTTTACCTTGAATCTCTCCCTGCTCTAGTTCATCCTCCATTCAGCTGCCAAAATGATCTTCCTAAATACATCTGATGGGTATATTGTACTGGGCACTCTTTTTCACATATGGATTGAACTCCCACTCTGAAATAATATGTAGGGTTTTTTCTATCCATTTTCTGCAGAAGTACTAAATCAATTGTATTATATTGGAAATTAATTTTGAAATGCATTGTCTGCTGTAGAGTTGATATTTTGAGAAAATAATTATAGCTCACATTTATGAAGCACACTTCCTTCCGGGGGTGGAGCCATGGTGGCGGAGATCAGACAGGAGTCTCTGTAACCTCCTCTAACCTCCCCTCAAACCAACAACATATGAAGCCTCTAGACTGATTTTGAAGCAAAAAAATCCACAATATTTGGAGAACAACACGATTCTAGAAGAAGATACTCTGGAAGAACCTCAAAACAGGTCTGTTTTAATTGGGCAGGGGGGTGGTCTGCTGAACCCAGACTGTAGCACAGGGAGACCAGGGCAGGGATATGGAGCAGGGAGCTGGAACAGGAGTCGGAACAGGAGTGGGAGCGTTGTGCTTTTCACTCACCTGGGAGTCTTCTGCGGGCATCTTGGAACAATCTGTCCTGATTGTGGGCAGGTGGTTTGGAGGGTCTGCCTTTTGAGGGGGATAGATTGTGAACCACTGAACCCCTGATGAGCATCGGACCTAGCTGCCATTACACAGCACCTTAAAGCAATCAATCAATCAACAGGACTGATCAGCACCAGAAATAATTCAATCAGTTGAGCTGCCCAGTACCTGAAATAATTCAATCAGCAGAACTGCCCCAGGGTGAACTAAAGCAGAACTGCCCAGCACCTGACATAATTCAATCAGCAGAACTGCCCAGTTCCTGAAATAACTCAATCAGCAGAACTGCCCCAGGGCAAATTAAAGCAGCTGTCCCACCTTTGCCCTAAACAGACCTCACACCTTTAAAAAAAATGAATAAAAAACCAAAAAGAGCTCTCACCATAGACAACTTTTATGGAGAGAGAGAATAGACCTCAAATCCTGAGGCCCCTAAAGGTAAAGCAACTCCAGAAAAAGCCCCAAAGAGAGACATAAACTGGTCTCCATGTTACAAGGCTTTCTTTGAAGATTGCATAAAAAATCTTAAAAGAGAGTTAGAAGAAACATGGGGAAACGAAATGAGATCACTGCAAAATAAAATAGAAAAAATGGAAAAAGAATGCAATGAACAAAAAAATGTAATTGGTCAATTGCAAAAGGAACTAAAAACAGTAACTGAAGAAAATAAGACATTAAAAATTAGAATCGAACAATTGGAAATGAATGACTCATCAAGACTTCAAGAATCAGTGGAACAAAAACAAAAAAATGAAAAGATAGAGAAAAACATGAAATATCTCCTAGGAAAAACAACTGACCTGGAAAATAGATCTAGGAGAGACAATCTAAGGATTATAGGGCTTCATGAAAGCCATGATGAAAAAAAGAACCTAGACACTATCTTCCAGGAAATCATAAAAGAAAACTGCCCTGATATTTTAGACCCAGAAGGCAAAATACTCCTTGAAACAATCCACCGATCACCTCCTGAAAGAAACCCAAAAATTAAGTCCCCCAGAAATATCGTGGCTAAATTCCAGAACTATCATACCAAGGAAAAGATACTACGAGAAGCCAGAAAGAAACAATTTAGATATCGGGGAGCCACAATTAGGATCACACAGGACCTAGCAGCTTCTACTTTGAAGGATCGAAGGGCCTGGAATCAGATATTCCAAAGGGCAAAGGAACTTGGATTACAGCCAAGAATAAGTTACCCAGCTAGAATGAGCATTATCTTCCAGGGAGGAAGATGGTCATTCAATGATATAGGAGAATTTCACCTATTTCTACTGAAAAGACCAGAACTGAACAAAATTTGATCTACAAACACATTTATGAAGCAACTTATATTCTATATAATTTTTCCTTACAATTCCATGAGGCAGGTAGCCCCCATGTTATTGTGTCTACTTTGTAAATGAGAAAACTGACAGAGAGGCTGTGACATGCCCAATGTCACAAGATTAAGTAGTTGATCTGGGATCAAAAGCAAATCTTTTGATTCCAGGCTCAATGTCTTTCCCATTATTTGTTTCTTTTTTTAAAAAAAATTATCTAATTTCTGACAACTTTCATTTGTTACATGACATTTATTTCCAAATATATCTTTCCCCCTCCTCTTTTCATTGATATGCCACTTGCAACAAAGATTTGAAAAGAAAGGAAGAAAATAGTTCAAACTTCCAAAAAAATACCCCACAAATCTCAAAACCTAAGTTTTGAGTTAGAAACTAAGTTTCTAGTTAGTTAGAAAACTAAGTAACACATCAGTCTTGCCTGGCAATATATGCAACAATCCACCACATTTGAAAATAAGGGACATTTTTGTAATTCTTCCCTTGGGAAGAGCTCAGTCACTCTAGTCACATAACATTCACTTTCATTTTTCTCTTCTCTCCATTTATGTTGTCATTGTCATTATGCAGTTTCCCTGGTTCTACTTTGCTTTTAATCAGTTCACATAAGTCACTCTGTGTTTCTCTGAATTCTTCATATTCTCCACTTCATGTAGTATAGAAAGGTTCCTTTATATTCTGGTACTATAGTTTGTTTAGTTATTCCTGAAATGATAGGGATCTCTTTTACATCCAGTTCTTTGCCATCAGAAAAAAAAAATGTGTTGCTAATGCTTTCCCTAATCCTTTGAGAAAGTAAGGGAACTAGGAAAAACCAATCCTAAATATAAAATAAACAAACCAGCCCTGGAAAAGTAAAAATATGTTATGAATTTCTGGAGGGATTGTGTTGGGGACAAGAAAGGCAGAACTATCTAACAATATTTCCAGCAGCTCTTTTTGACTGCATTCCTTTCATGAACTGAGAGGTGCTCATCAGCTCACATTCTTTACCCCAAATTTACAGGAATGGGAGCAGTTGGCTGGACTGATGTGCTCCTTTCACTAAACTAGGATTTTTCACCCCCTGCATTATTCACAGCTGGCTGCAAGATTGTAGATTTCATAAAACACCCTTCCTCTTTGTTCACATTCGCACACATAATTGAAATCAATACTATCTTTAAGTTAGCTTTTTGTTTAGAGTCAAGGTGCATAAAATAAGTGTTCTGTGGGTCTTTCCCATGCTCAATCTCTTGGGGAGTTAAATAACTCTTTACTCCACAGTATATTTATTTTGTAAAGATATCCCCTTCCTCCCTTTCTCCCATTCACCAATGAGGGCAATAACTTGGGGCTTTCCTCCTCTTATTCAGCTTATTCAGCTTTCAAGTGCAGGCTACAATAGAGCAGCTGAGAAAGAGAACACAATTAATAATGAACTCAAATAGGGGAGGGAGGGAGCAAAAAAAAAAAAAGAGGCTAGGGAATGGTGGTTCTACTGAGAAACTTATTAAATTGTGAAGTAAATGAGGTTTGTCTTTAGGACTCTGCCCTGCTTGTGCAACTTGTGTGCCCTTTCTGTTGCTTTTATTGTTCAGTCATGTCTGACTCTTTACGACCTTATCGATCCTCCAATTGGTCCTCCAATCCAATTCTTGTTCCTCAATCCAGTTGGTCCTCCAATCCAGTTCAGGGTTTTATAGATTCAGAAGAGATCTCAAAGATCATATAATTCAATTTCTTTCATTTTACAGGATACTAAAATCCTGAAAGGTTAAAGATAATTGCCCAAAGTCACACTATGGTAAATAGTTTTTGCAAGGTTTTAACTGGAGATTCCTCCAACCACCAGAATCCTATCTTTCTCATAATGTTCATCTAATTTTATTTTTCCTTTGTTCAATTTGTTTCTTTACTTTTCCTTTCCAATTTTTACTTGATCTCTAAAACTATTTAAACTAATGATGAAAGTAAAATATTGGCTCTTTATGCTATTTCTCTCTCAGGAAGAGTCCTGAGTTCAGATTAGCCCCCAGCTGAAAAAACTGTCTCCTGACTCAAATTGTCTTTTGCCCCTTATCATTTTCTGTCCGAATTACAAAGGCAATATAGTATGGAGAGCAACACACCGAAATTAGAGTTAGGGGATCTGAAATTGAATCTCAGATCCATGATTTATTAACTTTTGACTTTGGACAATTCATTCATTGAACTCTAGGCCTCAATTTTCTCTGTAAAGTGAGGGGAATCTAGTCATCAATAAGTATTTATTGAGCACCTACTATGTGCCACAAAAATGTAGATATGTTTATTTAATTGCTTTTCTTTGTCACCAAATACAGAGGGGGTGGGGATGAGTGGGAGTGGGAGAAGTTTTGAACTGACCATGATGTAAAGAAAAAAAGGCATCAGTAAAATACATTTAAAAAATAAAACAATAGAATCAGACTAGAAGATCTCATATGATAAGCATCCTATGATGCCATTATTAATTTTACATATATTATATATCCTTTATTAGATTGTGCATTCCTTGATATAGAAACTGTCATTTTTTTTATCTTACATTCCTGATACCTGACATAGTGGCTTGCACACAATAGGTCTTTAACAAATGTGTGTTGAACTGAATTCAAAAGGCAATACTTGCTTATGCTGAGATTATGCCTTCATTTTCAATAAAAATATCCAATATGGCTAAGTAAGTAGGAGCCATATCTGGAAAATCTTATCAAAAAGATATCTCTTGAACAATATTTTAGCATCAAAGTCCACAGACTGATGGGTTTAACCAGAGATATGAAGGTAATCATCTTTACATAATAGAAAAATATTAGTCTGAAAAATTGGCATCTCCTTCTGGAGATAATGATCCTAATAGCTGACATTGATATAACACTTTAGGTTTTATAAAGCACCTTTCTCAAAATAACCCTGCAAAGTAGCTATTGGAAGCATGATGATACGCAGTTTATAGAAGAGGAAATTGTTGAAGCAAAAATTAACTCACTTGTCTAGGGTCACACAGTTAAGTAATTGTTTACTTAGTTGTTATTTCTAAAATGATGAGCCTTTTGAATTAAATTTCACCCTCTTCCCTCTCCCCAATGTATTTATGCTATGTTTGAAAGGAAAACTTTAAGAAGGGTCAAAATCATGTCTGAATTTGCAAGTCACCATGGGTCTGCTTATTTTTGTACTTGAGAACCAGTTTAGAAAACAGATTTATTTGACCATTGTGGTAGAACAAAGCTATTATCCCAGCTACTGGGAAAGCTGAGGTTGGTGCATGGATCACTTGAGTTCAAGAGTTCTAAACTCTAAGCTTCAGTTTATTAACTCAAAGTCCATTACCAAGCTTCTAAGAGTGAGGGGACACTAGGCTGCTCAAGGAGGGGCAATCCAACCAATTCAAGTTGAAAACAAAGCAAGTCAAAGCTCCTGTGACTGGACTGTGAGGGGCTCTGTACTTCTTAACTGAACAAATAGGGATGAGGACAAAAAGAAGGAAGAGGAAGAAAAAAAGAGGAGGAGGAGAAGAAACAATAAAAATAGACTGATCCACAGATAGATACATATTGGCTTATAATTTTGTGAAGTTATTATATTCTCTTTAAATGTTAGCATGAGTTGCTTTGGGGACATCTTATTGAATAGAGCATAAGAGCTATTGAGAATCGGAAATAGTTTTTTTATTATTATTTTTTTAATGTGTGTGTTTTTACTGTAGAGCAAAATCTTGGTTTCTTTTCATTTAGTCAGAAAAATATAGATAAGTCTTTGTAGGTCCAGCATATTTTGAAGTTTATTATTGCTATCTTACCAGATATAGTTCCCATTTTCCAGTGTAATAGAAAATATGCTGGATAGAGGCTAGGAACCCAAGTTCAAATCCAATCTCTGAATGCTTACCAGCTGTGTGACCATAAATAAATCATTTAACTTCTGTGAGCCCATTTCCTCATCTGTGTAATAAGAATAATTTTACAGTTTTTAATTCACAGGGATGTTGTGAAATTCAAATACTATAATGTATCTAAAGTATTTTGCAATTTTTTTTTTTTTTTGCTGAGGCATTTTTGGTTAAGTGACTTGCCCAGGATCACACAGCTAAGGAATGTTAAATGTCTGAGATCATATTTGAACTCAGGTCTATCCTGACTTCAAGGCTGGTTCTCTATTCACTGCGCCACCTAGCTGCCTCTTATTTTGCAAATTTTTAAAGAGCTATATTGTCAGTTGTAGTAATACCAACAGTAATTATTATTGTGATGTGGCACAATTGGAAACATGGAAAATTTTTTTCTTCTAGATTTAGATGGATCTGGGTTCTCATTGATTCAGTTTTCTCTCAGTCTCGATCTGTCCTTGCCTGCCTCTCCTGACTGTGGGAATACAATCGCTGATCCTGTACAAATTCTATTCATGGCCTGCCATAGATTCTGCCCAGAGGGTCTACCCAGCATCCAGGGAGTTGTCAACAAATATATCACAGAAAACAACTGGCAACTCAACTCTATTATTTAAAAAATAATATTCAATTCAATGAGCATTTATAGGTCTCAATGATGTTGATGGCTTCTGCCTCATGTAAACCTTTAAGCATCACTTATAACTTACTTGATCTAAAAAAATCTATAATTGAGAAAATAACCAGGAATGTATTTCCATCTCTCCAGTAATTTTAATATGCAATATCATGTTTCTTCAATAGGAAGTCAGATTTTTACTAGTACATCCAATCAAAATCTTTCAAATACTTTGTCAAATCTATGTTAGCTTCAGTTATTTTATCAAACTAGAGGCTTACAAAATGTAAGCCTCTTGAAGGCAGGGATTTTTTTCTTCTTTGTTTCCCAGTGCCTAGTAAAGTGCTTGGAACAAAATAAGCCCTTAATGAATGTTTCTTGATCAATCATGCTGAGTAGATTTTTTTATGGATTTGCACAGAATCAGAAAGCAAGCTAGAGTGATGATTTGTAATTAAGAAGTAGATTCAGCAATCTATGTGTTGATATTAGAGATGACTCAAATTAATAATAATGATAACAGTGATAAAATAATAATGATAATTTCTAGAACTTATGTAGCACTTTTAAGGTTTGTAAAGTACCTAAAAATATTGCCTTATTTTATCCTCACAATAACCCAGGGAGGTAGATATTTACAGATGAGGAAACTGAGACAAACAGATGTCATGTAATCTGCCTACAGTCATATGGCTAGGTAATATCTGAGATAGAATTTGAACTCAGGTCTTCCTGACTCTAAGTTCAGTGTTCTATTCATTGCATCACCTGGTTGTCTCACAAAATATAAGACTGTATTAGAATATCTTGCTCAATATTCTTTGGATTTGTCAACAACATTTATAGTTTCTGCAAAAAAAGAAATATGGAAGACCATCTCTGCTGTAGCATTAATAAATATTTATTATTACTATAAAAGCTTCAGAAGCTAAACAGTATTGTAAGAATACACCACCACTAGTAGGCTGGACTCAGCAGGCTTGTAACAGAGGGTAAGCTGTTGTACTCAGGGTCAGGAAGACCAATCCTAATTCTATTTTTGCTCTTGGCCCTCTCTAGCAAATCAAAATGGAGAAGAGAGGAAGAAAAAAAGTTAAAATTGAGTACCACGAATGATTCTTTTACTTTTTAAATTAAAAATAAATTGCACCTGTCATAAGTTAATTACATAGGGCCTGTATGGACCAAATGGTATTATATTGACTACAGTGGGACCTTGGGCTAGTTTGTGTCAAGTAAGTATTTTTCAAGTAGAAGTTAAAATATTATTCTTGCATTCTAACCCAGTCTTTAACAGGGGAGCAAAATCGATGCCCTCTCCATGACAGCAAATTATATTTCACTTTTGCACATTATAGCACTTTTTCTGGAGTTGATAAATAAAGAAAGAATACTGATTGTAATTTAACATAGTAGAATTTACTTAAATGAGCTGCCAGAAAGAACAGAACCCTTAAAATAATTGATTTTTCTCCCCATCAAATGAAAAATGTACAATCCAGGGCAATGAAGTCCTTTTAAACAAAAGTAATTTTCTGTCCATTAAAGGAAACATAAAATACAGCATAGAATAGAATTATTCTAGAGTGAAAAAAAGACTTTAGTAGATACTTAACTTGTTTTCAGTACAAGCTTTAGCACAGATGCTTTAAATAGTGTCCTAAGTATTGCCCACTGTAGTATACAAGGAGAAACAACAACAACAAAAAACCATTTAAAACCAGGAACAGTTGCTGTCTCAGTGTTTTTGCCATATGCTGATGCATTAAATTTGCTGAATGTATGTAAGTGATTTGAAAATGACAACTATTTCCTGACAAGAAATGGCAGGAGAAAGACTTTGAAAAAAATCTATACCGACCTCACCTCTGTGCAATTCCTATTGACAGTTGTCACTCAAATAGTGATATCACATAAACACTTTCCGATCTGCAGCTTAAGTTTTCATAAGAGGGCAAAATCCTGTTAACTTCTGACCCACCTCTCAGACATCCATTCTGTTGTCTTCATGTCTGCAAACCACTGACAGATTTTCCTACAGAGTATCTGAAACACTATAGTGTTTCCATCATTCAAAGGCTTTGTTTCTTCCTCCTTGTTCCCTATTTCCCAAAAAAAGAATCTCCTTGAGATTTTCCCCCCTCCAAGTCTTACTTTTAATGATATTTATGTGTATTTTTTAAAAATTATATAACAGTGTTTAGCTAAACATCATCCCTCTCACCAACTGAAACATTATTTATATCTGAATTATACTTTGTACTTTTCAGTTTTTCTGTTTGCTTGAAGCTACATTGTTTAATTATAGGATGTCTTTGAAATCTGAAAATAAAGAATAATTTGCTCTGCTTTTAAAAAAATAAACATGAGTTGGTTTTATAAAAATTGTCAAATTAGAAAATATAGAAAATAAGGCTGCATTCACACAGTGTATGTCTAATTGATTGAGAAGTTTTAAAAAAATCAGTTATTGTTTTATTCTATTTGTCAAATATTGGTTTGTTTGGTTTTATTTTTCATTAAGTTGACTGATTCTGGTATCAATATAAACGTATATGTCATATTGTAAGTTTTGATGGATCCATGACCTTATTGATATGGATACTATCTTCAACTCATCAAAATCCATCCTTTTTATCTTGGGTAACACTTTTCCATTTCTTCTTAGAAACACTCTACAAGGAGACCAACCAACATACTTGAGGGAGTTTAACCACCATGCTTGGATGTTTTCTCTTGTTTCTTCTGACATTATATGGGTACCAATAGAGCAATCATTTCCCTTTATCTCAAACCCATGTCCCTGTCTCTTTTGGATTGTCCTCATTATTTTCTATCTTGTTCTAGGTTTCTTTTGAACTAAATTTTCTTGGGCTCTGATTGTGCCACTCTAATTCATAGTGCTGGAGTTGCTTAGAAATTGAACCAGTAACCAGAGATGAATGGGAAAGTCACTTTAACCCCTACAAGTTCATTTAGATGTTTTGGGAGCAATCTAATTGAGCATTATAATTTCTTATTTTATTTTTTATTTATTAAAGATCATTACTTATTTCATATATATACATCTGAAAAATTTGAGTTCTAAATTTTTTCCTCTTCCATCCACTGAGAAGGCAAACAATATATCAATTTTACATGTGAAATTATGCAAAACGTATTTCCAAATTATCCATGTTTTTAAAAAAACACAAGAAAAATAAAGGAAGTGAAAAAATTCAGAGTTCATTGGTTCTCTCTCTCTCTGGAAGTAGATAACATTCTTTCATCATGGCTCTTTTGGAATTTTCTTAGATCATTTTTTCAGAATAGTTAAGTCTTTTACAATTGACATCATTGCATTATGACTATTACCATGTACAATAATCTCTTGGTTCTGTTCATTTAATTCTGCATCAGTTCTTTTAGGTCTTTCCAGTTTTTTTCTGAGACCACCCCCTTGTCGTTTCTAATAGTGAAGTAGTATTCCTTTACAATAATAAAATACAACTTATCTAGCCATTCCCCAATTGATGAGCATATGCTCAATTTCCAATTCTTTGCCATCACAAAAAGAGCTATTTGTATCTGTAGGGCTTTTCCTTTTCCTTTGATCTCTTTGAAATATAGATTTAGTAGTGATATTGCTGGGTCAAGGGATTTTATAGCCCTTGGGGCATAGTTTCAAATCGTTCTCCAGAATGGTTGAACTAGTTCACAACTTTACCAATAGTAGATTAGTGTCCCAGTTTTCCACATCCCTTCTAGAATTTGTTATTTTTCTTCTCTGTAGAAGTAGCCAATCTTTTAGGTGTAAGATTGTACTTCAGAGTTGTTTTAATTTGCATTTCTCTTTTCAGTAGGGATTTAGAGCATTTTCCATATTACTATAGATAACTTTGATTTTTTTTCTTCTGAAAACTGCCTCTTCATATCCTTTGACTATCAACTGAAGGAAGATCTTTATTTTTCATAAATTTAGCCAAGTCCCTTATATATTTGAGAAATTATGTTATTGTCTATGGGTACTTTTTATTTTAGCAAAACGTAGTTTTCCTCTTTATCATGTTTAATTATATCTACTTTTTGCTTTTTCTGAGATCATGATCACTACTCTTGCTTTTTTTTACTTAAGTTAAAGCATAATAGATTCTATTCTAGTCCCTTATTTTAGTACTGTATGTCTGTTTCAAGTGTGCTTCCTGAAAACCAGATATATGTTGGATTCTGATTTCTAACATATTCTGCTACTTGTTTGTTTTATGGGTGAGTTCATACCATTTACATTCCCAATTATAATAAGTAACAGTATTTATCTCCATTCTATTTTCTTCTTTTTATCTTTCTCTCTTGTTATCCCATTCCTTTACACAAGATAGTTTTGCTTCTGACTACTGCTTCCTTTTAATATGGTCTTCCCTTTTATCATTTTTCTTATTCTCTTCCCCTCCTACTTACCTGTTGGGTAAGATAGATTTCTATATCAAATTTAATACACACACGCACACACACACACATGCATATTCTTCTCTCTTTGAACCAATTCAGATAAAAGTGAGGTTCAAACATTGCCTGCTTCATCATTTTTTCCTTCATTGTAGAAGTTTTCCTTAAGCATTTCTTTTATGAGATAATTTCCCCCATTGTTCTCTCTTCCCTCTTGTCTGAGTGAATCTTTCTTTTTTTTTCACATTCATTATTTTTAGAGATCACCTCAACATAATTTAACTCATTCCTTCTTTCTCTTTGTAGGGTCCTTGTAACAATTTTAATAATGATGAAATTCTGAGGAGTTACATGTATTATCTTCCTATAAAGAATTGTAATTAATTTAATATAGTGATTTCTTTGATGTTTACCCTTTTATTCTTCTCTTGAGTCTCTTCCTTCAATGTCAAATTTTCTATTCAGTGCTGGTCTTTGTATCAGGAATCTTTAGACATTTTCTATTTCATCAAATATCCACTGCATACTCCACGCCCTTTCCTCCCCTCCCCCCAAGAATACACAGTTTTGCTAAGTAATCCTTAGTTATAATCCTAATGACTTTCAGAATATCATATTTTAATGTCTTTACTCCTTTAATATGGAAGGTATTAAATCTTATGAAATCATGACTGTGGCACTATGATATTTGAATGGTTTCTTTCTAGATGTTTGTAATACTTCTTCCTTGACCTGGGGATGCTAAAATTTGGTTATAAAAGTCCTGGGAGTTTTCATTTCAGGATCTCTTTGAGGAGATGATTGGTATATTCTTTCAATTGATATTTTACCCTATGAATCTGAGGAATCAGGACAGTTTTCCTGTATTTAATTGAAATATAGTATCTAGGTTTCTTTATATTCAAGGCTTTCGAGTAGTCCAATAATTTTCAAATTATTTCTTCTTGATCTATTTTTCAGGTCAATTGTTTTTCCTTTGAGATATTTTACATTTTCTTCATTTTTTTGACTTTGCTTTTTTTTTTTTTTTGATGTCTCATGTAGTCACTAGTTCCCATTTACCTAATGCTAATTTTTGAGGAGTTAGTTTCTTTTGTAAGCTTTTGTATCATTTTTTTCCATTTGGCTAATTTTGTTATTTTTTAATGAATTTTTTTATTTTATTTTTTTATTTATTAACACTTTTTATTTGCAAAACATATGTATGGGTAATTCCTAAACATTAACCCTTACAAAGCTTTCTGTTACAAATTTCCCCCCTACTCCCCACCCCTCCCCTAGATGGCAGGATATCCACTACATGATAATTATGTTAGAATACTTAAGAAATCGAATATATGTATATTTATTGCATCATTTTTTGTGCAGGAGAAATCGTATCTACAAGAAAGAATAATCCGATAAAGGAAATACAATGCAAGCAAACCTCAATAGAGAACATGAAAATGTTATGTTGTGGTCCACATTTCACATCCCTCTCTCTGGGTGTATATGGCTCTCTTCACCGAACAATTGGAACTGGTTTGAAGCATTTCATTGTTGAAGAGAGTCATGCCCATTAGAACTGATCCTCATATAGTACTGTTGTTGCCATGAATAATGATCTCCTGGTTCTGCTCATCTCACTCAGCATTAGTTTATGCAAGTCTCTCCAGGCCTCTCTGAAATCGTCCTGCTGGTCGTTTCTTACAGAGCAATAATATTCCATAACATTCATATACCATAATTTATTCAGCCACTCTCCAATTGATGGGCATCCATTCAGTTTCCAGTTTCTAGCCACTACAAAAAGAGCTGCCACAAACATTCTTCCACATGTGGGGCCCTTTCCTTCTTTTATGATTTCTTTGGGATATAAGCCCAATAGAAACACTGCTGGGTCAAAGGGTATGCATAGTTTGTTAACTTTTTGAGCATAGCTCCAAATTGCTCTCCAGAATGGTTGGATCCATTCACAGCTCCACCCACAATGCATCAGTGTCCCACTTCCCACATCCCCTCCAACATTCATCTTTATCTTTTCCTGTCATTTTAGCCAATCTTACAGGTGTGTAGTGGTACCTCAGAGTTGTCTTAATTTGCATTTCTCTGATCAATAGTGATTTGGAGCACCTTTTCATATGATTATAAATAGTTTTAATTTCCTCATCTGAAAATTGTCTGACCATTTATCAATTGGAGAATGGCTTGAATTCTTAAAAATATGAGACAATTCTCTACATGTCTTAGAGATGAGACCTTTATCAGAACCCTTAAATGTAAAGACGATTTTCCAATTTGATGCTTCCCTCCTAATCTTGTCTGCATTAGTTTTGTTTGTACAGAAACTTTTTAACTTAATATAATCAAAATTATCTAGCTGGTGTTCAATTAAGAGTTCCAGATCTTCTTTGGAAATAAATTCATTCCATCTCCACAGGTCTGAGAGGTAAACTATCCTATGTTCCTCTAATTTGGTTATAATATCACTCTTTATATCTAGATAATGAACCCATTTCGATCTTATCTTGGTGTGCGGTGTTAGGTGTGGGTCCAGCCTTAATTTCTTCCACACTAGTTTCCAATTATCGTAGCAGTTTTTGCCGAATAGTGAGTACTTTATCCCAAAAGCTGGGGTCTTTGTGTTTATCAAACACTAAATTGCTAACGTTATTACCTAGCTTGTCCTGATATTCTATCCTATGCCATTGATCAACTGCTCTATTTCTCAGCCAGTACCAAATGGTTTTGATGACCACTGCTTTATAATATAGTTTTAGATCTGGTACAGCAAGGCCACCTTCATCTGTCTTTTTTTTTTCATTAATTCCCTTGAAATTCTTGACCTTTTGTTCTTCCAAATGAACTTTACTACTATTTTTTCTAGGTCTCTAAAATAATTTCTTGGGAGTTTGATTGGTATGGCACTAAATAAGTAAATTAGTTTGGGTAGTATTGTCATTTTTATTATATTCGCTCTGCCTACCCATGAGCACTTAATGTTTTTCCAATTGACTAGGTCTGATTTTATTTGTGTGGAAAATATTTTGTAGTTTAGTTCATATAGTTTCTGACATTTTCTTAGCAGATAGATTCCCAAATATTTTATGCTATCATCCGTTATTCTGAATGGAATTTCTTTTTCTATTTCTTGCTGCTGAACTTTGTTGGTAATATATAAAAATGCTGATGATTTATGTGGATTTATTTTGAATCCTGCCACTTTGCTAAAGTTGTGAATTGTTTCTAGCAGTTTTTTAGTTGAGTCTCTCGGGTTCTCTAAGTATACCATCATGTCATCTGCAAAGAGTGATAATTTGGTTTCTTCATTACCTACTCTAATTCTTTTATCTCTTCTTCTTCTCTTATTGCCAAAGCTAACATTTCTAATACAATATTAAATAGTAAGGGTGACAGTGGGCAGCCTTGTTTCACACCTGATCTTATTGGGAATGGTTCTAGTTTGTCTCCATTACATATGATTCTTGCTGGTGGTTTTAAGTAGATGATACTAATCATTTTAAGGAAAAGCTCATTTATTCCTATACTCTCTACTGTTTTTAATAGGAATGGGTGTTGGATTTTATCAAATGTTTTTTCTGCATCTATGGAGATAATCATATGGTTTTTGTTAGTTTGGTTATTAACATAATTGATTATGCTGATAATTTTCCTGATATTTAACCAGCCCTGCATTCCTGGTATAAATCCTACTTGGTCAAGATGTATTATCCTGGAGATAACTTTCTGTAATCTTGTTGCTAAAATCTTATTTAAAATTTTTGCATCAATATTCATTAGGGAAATGGATCTATAGTTTTCTTTCTCTGTTTTCACCCTACCTGGTTTAGCCATCAGCACCATATCAGTATCATAGAAGGAATTTGGTAGTATACCTTCTGTCCCTATTTTTTCAAATAGTTTGTATAGTATTGGAATTAATTGTTCTTTGAATGTTTGGTAGAATTCACATGTAAAACCATCTGGCCCTGGAGATTTTTTCTTAGGGAGTTGATTAATAGCTTGTTGTATTTCTTTTTCTAAAATGGGGCTATTTCAATAATTTATTTCCTCTTCTGTTAACCTGGGCAAGCTATATTTTTGGTGATATTCCTCCATTTCATTTAGATTATCAAATTTATTGGCATAAAGTTGGGCAAAGTAACTCCTAATTATTACTGTAATTTCCTCTTCATTGGAGGAAAGTTCTCCCTTATCATTTTTGAGACTAACAATTTGATTTTCCTCTTTCCTTTTTCTGATCAAATTAACTAAAGGCTTACCTATTTTGTTGGTTTTTTCATAAAACCAACTCTTAGTTTTATTTATTAATTCAATAGTTTTCTTATTTTCAGTTTTATTAATCTCACCTTTTATTTTCAGAATTTCCAATTTGGTATTTAATTGAGGGTTTTTAATTTGCTCTTTTTCTAGTTTTTTTTAAATTGTAACCCTAATTCATTGATCTTCTCTTTCTCTATTTTATACAAATAAGCATCTAGACCTCATAACCGCTTTGGCTGTATCCCACAAATTTTGGTATGTTGTCTCATTATTGTCATTCTCCTGGATGAAATTATCAATTGTGTCTATAATTTGCTCTTTCACCCATTCATTCTTCAGGATTATATTATTTAATTTCCAATTAACTTTTGGTCTATTTTCTCCTGACATTATATTACATGTGAGTTTTATTGCATCATGATCTGAGAAGGATGCATTTACTATTTCTGCTTTTCTGCAATTGATTTTGAGGTTTTTATGCCCTAACACATGATCAATTTTTGTATAAGTTCCATGAACCCCTGAGAAAAAAGTATTCTCCCTTCTATCACCATTCAATTTCCTCCAGAGATCTGTCATAGCTAACTTTTCTAACATTTTGTTTATCTCCCTAACTTCTTTCTTATTGATTTTGTCATTTGATTTATCTAATTCTGAGAGAGCAAGGTTGAGATCCCTCACTAGTATAGTTGTACTGTCTATTTCTCCTTGCATCTCTCTTAGTTTCTCCTCTAGGAATCTGGATGCTATACCACTTGGTGCATATATGTTTAGTATTGATACCACTTCATTGTCTATGTAACCTTTAGTAAAATATAGGTTCCTTCCTTATCTCTTTTAATTAGATCTATTTTTGCTTTTACTTGATCTGAGATAAGAATTGCTACCCCTGCTTTTTTTTTGTTCACTTGAAGCATAAAAGATTCTGCTCCAGCCCTTTACCTTCACTCTGTATGTATCTCTATGTTTTAGATGTGTTTCTTGTAAAAAACATATTGTAGGATTCTGGCTTTTAATCCAGTCCGCTATCCGTTTCCGTTTTATGGGAGAGTTCATCTCATTCACATTCACAGTTAAAATGACTATATCTATATTTCCTGCCATCTTATTTACCCAAAGTTATATTTTTCTCTTCCCTTTCCCCTTACTCCCTTCCCCCCTCCCCAATATTTTGTTTTTGATGACCACCTCCCTCTAACA
>JAJPUD010000963.1:226004-251969 GCA_023553655.1 Myrmecobius fasciatus
TTTTGTAGTTTAGTTCATATAGTTTCTGACATTTTCTTAGCAGATAGATTCCCAAATATTTTATGCTATCATCCGTTATTCTGAATGGAATTTCTTTTTCTATTTCTTGCTGCTGAACTTTGTTGGTAATATATAAAAATGCTGATGATTTATGTGGATTTATTTTGAATCCTGCCACTTTGCTAAAGTTGTGAATTGTTTCTAGCAGTTTTTTAGTTGAGTCTCTCGGGTTCTCTAAGTATACCATCATGTCATCTGCAAAGAGTGATAATTTGGTTTCTTCATTACCTACTCTAATTCTTTTATCTCTTCTTCTTCTCTTATTGCCAAAGCTAACATTTCTAATACAATATTAAATAGTAAGGGTGACAGTGGGCAGCCTTGTTTCACACCTGATCTTATTGGGAATGGTTCTAGTTTGTCTCCATTACATATGATTCTTGCTGGTGGTTTTAAGTAGATGATACTAATCATTTTAAGGAAAAGCTCATTTATTCCTATACTCTCTACTGTTTTTAATAGGAATGGGTGTTGGATTTTATCAAATGTTTTTTCTGCATCTATGGAGATAATCATATGGTTTTTGTTAGTTTGGTTATTAACATAATTGATTATGCTGATAATTTTCCTGATATTTAACCAGCCCTGCATTCCTGGTATAAATCCTACTTGGTCAAGATGTATTATCCTGGAGATAACTTTCTGTAATCTTGTTGCTAAAATCTTATTTAAAATTTTTGCATCAATATTCATTAGGGAAATGGATCTATAGTTTTCTTTCTCTGTTTTCACCCTACCTGGTTTAGCCATCAGCACCATATCAGTATCATAGAAGGAATTTGGTAGTATACCTTCTGTCCCTATTTTTTCAAATAGTTTGTATAGTATTGGAATTAATTGTTCTTTGAATGTTTGGTAGAATTCACATGTAAAACCATCTGGCCCTGGAGATTTTTTCTTAGGGAGTTGATTAATAGCTTGTTGTATTTCTTTTTCTAAAATGGGGCTATTTCAATAATTTATTTCCTCTTCTGTTAACCTGGGCAAGCTATATTTTTGGTGATATTCCTCCATTTCATTTAGATTATCAAATTTATTGGCATAAAGTTGGGCAAAGTAACTCCTAATTATTACTGTAATTTCCTCTTCATTGGAGGAAAGTTCTCCCTTATCATTTTTGAGACTAACAATTTGATTTTCCTCTTTCCTTTTTCTGATCAAATTAACTAAAGGCTTACCTATTTTGTTGGTTTTTTCATAAAACCAACTCTTAGTTTTATTTATTAATTCAATAGTTTTCTTATTTTCAGTTTTATTAATCTCACCTTTTATTTTCAGAATTTCCAATTTGGTATTTAATTGAGGGTTTTCAATTTGCTCTTTTTCTAGTTTTTTTTAAATTGTAACCCTAATTCATTGATCTTCTCTTTCTCTATTTTATACAAATAAGCATCTAGACCTCATAACCGCTTTGGCTGTATCCCACAAATTTTGGTATGTTGTCTCATTATTGTCATTCTCCTGGATGAAATTATCAATTGTGTCTATAATTTGCTCTTTCACCCATTCATTCTTCAGGATTATATTATTTAATTTCCAATTAACTTTTGGTCTATTTTCTCCTGACATTATATTACATGTGAGTTTTATTGCATCATGATCTGAGAAGGATGCATTTACTATTTCTGCTTTTCTGCAATTGATTTTGAGGTTTTTATGCCCTAACACATGATCAATTTTTGTATAAGTTCCATGAACCCCTGAGAAAAAAGTATTCTCCCTTCTATCACCATTCAATTTCCTCCAGAGATCTGTCATAGCTAACTTTTCTAACATTTTGTTTATCTCCCTAACTTCTTTCTTATTTATTTTGTGGTTTGATTTATCTAATTCTGAGAGAGCAAGGTTGAGATCCCTCACTAGTATAGTTGTACTGTCTATTTCTCCTTGCATCTCTCTTAGTTTCTCCTCTAGGAATCTGGATGCTATACCACTTGGTGCATATATGTTTAGTATTGATACCACTTCATTGTCTATGTAACCTTTAGTAAAATATAGGTTCCTTCCTTATCTCTTTTAATTAGATCTATTTTTGCTTTTACTTGATCTGAGATAAGAATTGCTACCCCTGCTTTTTTTTTGTTCACTTGAAGCATAAAAGATTCTGCTCCAGCCCTTTACCTTCACTCTGTATGTATCTCTATGTTTTAGATGTGTTTCTTGTAAAAAACATATTGTAGGATTCTGGCTTTTAATCCAGTCCGCTATCCGTTTCCGTTTTATGGGAGAGTTCATCTCATTCACATTCACAGTTAAAATGACTATATCTATATTTCCTGCCATCTTATTTACCCAAAGTTATATTTTTCTCTTCCCTTTCCCCTTACTCCCTTCCCCCCTCCCCAATATTTTGTTTTTGATGACCACCTCCCTCTAACAGTCCTCCCCCCTTTAGAACCCTCCCTCTTTTTTACACCTTTCCCCTAATCCTTCTATTAATTTATCCCTTTCTTTTCCTCCTTTTCCTCCTACTTCCCTATACAGAGGGCCAAGTTTTTCCCTGAAATCAAATGTGTCTGATATACTCTTTTAGAGCCCAATATAATGAGAGTAAGATTTACACAATACTCATCACCCTCCCTTCTTTCCCTCAATTATATTAGATTTTCTCTGTCTCTTCATGAGACTTTGCCTTATTTTACCTCCTTTTTATTTTTACTTTATTTTACCTCCTTTCCCCTCCCCCCCTTTTTTTACAGTATGATATACCTTCCACCTCTAATTTCTTTTCGATTATTATCAAAGTAAAATCAAATTATACCCCCATTCTTTAAGGATACCCCTAGTAGAGATATGGTTCTCCAGAGTTCTTTCCTTTTTACCTTTTTACGCTTCTGTAGAGTTCTGTGTTTGGAGGTCAAATTTTTTGTTCAGATCTGGTCTTTTCATTAGAAATAGATGAAATTCTCCTGTATCATGGAATGACCATCTTCTTCCCTGGAAGATGATGCTCATTCTAGCTGGATAGCTTATTCTTGGCTGTAATCCCAGTTTTTTTGCCTTTCGGAATATCTGATTGCAGGCCCTTCGATCCTTCAATGTGGAAGCTGACAGATCCTGTGTAATTCTAATGACAGTTCCTCGATATTTGAACTGTTTTTTCTAGCAGCTTGTAATATCTTTTCCTTGGTGCGATAGTCCTGAAATTTGGCCACAATATTCCTTGGGGTTTTAATTTGGGGGTCTCTTTCAGGAGGTGATCTGTGAATTCTTTCAATGCCAATTTTGCCTTCTGATTCTCAAACATCAGGGCAATTGTCTTTCATGATTTCCTGGAAGATAGCATCAAGGTTCTTTTTTTCATCGTGACTTTCAGGGAGTCCAATAATCCTTAGATTGTCTCTCCTGGATCTGTTTTCCAAGTCAGTTGTTTTTCCTAGGAGATATTTCATATTTTCTCCTATTTTTTCATTTTTTTGTTTTTGTTTGACTGATTCTTGAAGTCTTATTGAGTCATTCATTTCAATTTGTTCAATTTTAATTTTTAAGGTATTATTTCCTTCAGCTATCTTTTTTAGCTCCTTTTGTAACTGGCCAATTGAATTTTTTGGTTCATTGCATTCTTTTTCTATTTTGCCAATTTTATTTTTCGGTGAATTGTTGTCTTTTTCCAATTCACTAATTTTGTTTTTCAGTGAATTGTTGTCTTTTACCAATTCCCTATTTTTATTTTCCAGTGAGTTGGTGACTTTTTCCAATTCACCAGACTTATTTTCCAGTTTTTCACATCTCTGTTGCAGGGCGATATTTCCTTCTTGCACTGCTCTCAATTTATTTCCCTAATCTTCTTCTAGCTGTCTTTTGAGATTCTTTATGCAATCTTCCAGGTAAGCCTTCTGAAAGGGAGACCAGCTTAAGTCCACCTTTGTGGCTTTATCTGGGATTATTTTCAGAATCTCAGGATCTGGGGACTTCTCTAGTTTCTCTCCATAAAAGCTGTCTATGATGAGAGCTCTCTTCTTCTTGCTCATGATTTTCAGCTGAGGTATCAGTCACCAGCAGGGAATTCTGCAGCAGCAATTTCAATTTCAATTTTCCCTGGGGCAATTTGCCGAGTTGACTTTCGGTCTGGGGCTGATCACACTACATCTGCACTAGGACCACACTTTCAGCTGCTCTCAATCCACCCTTTATCAAAGGTAGACCTGCCAAAGCACCTACCCGCAAGCAGAGCAAAGTGGCCCAAGCGTCTCCCAGGGACTTCCTGGCAGACTAAAATCTTCTGGACCTTCCCAGCCCTGGACTTGCACCCCAGCCGCGCACTGGCGTCTGAGAGCTGGGAGCTGCTCGATCCCCTGCCCATCTAAAACTGATCTCAGAAGTTCTTTCAAAGTAGATATTTGATAGAAGTGCGTTGTAGTCCAAGTGTTTGGTGGAACCCTCACTCCAGAACCAATTCGGAGGCTCAATTTGTCTGGGTCTGAGGGAAGGTCACAGGAGCTCACAGAGGACGCTGTCACAGTTCGCCATCTTGGCTCGCTAATTTTGTTTTTGAAGGAGTTCTTTTCTTCAATCAATTTTTGTGCCTCTTTTATCATATGGCCAATTTTGGAGTTTTTTAAGTATTATTTTTAAAGTATTATTTAAAGTATTTTGTGCCTTTTGAAAATCCAGACTGTTAATTATATTTTCCTTATTTTCTGACATCACTCTCATTTATTTACTCATTTTCATGTAACAATCCTATTTCTTATTAAATAAATTAAATAAAGAAAATTTCTTTCCTAGAAATCCTTTTGGGGGCTTGTGCTCAATTCACTTTTTTTTCTTTGAGATTTTGCTGTTTTCACATTGTTGTAGCCATTTTCATGTTGTTGTCTTCTTCTGAGTTTCTGATTTGATCTTCCTTTTCCCCATAATAACTTTTCATGGGTAGGTTCTTTTTTTGCTCTTTGCTCATTTTCCAAGCCTATTTCTTCACTTTCAATTTTACATTAAAGTTGGACTTTGCTCACCTAATGTTGGAGAGGTCCTGTCCCAAGCTTCAATATTCTTCTTTCTGTTGTTTTCAAAGTTAGTTCTGAGGCCCTGCAAGTTTTTTGTGCTTTTACTCTTGAGTGAAGACTTCTCTCCTACTTTCTGCTTTTTATCCAAGAAGAGCCCCCACATTTCTGCAGCCACAAAGCATTAATGTTCCTTTTTGCCCTTGAACTATGACCAGAGTATCCTTTTCTTTCTCTAACTTTAGAACTTTTCAAACTGCCACTGCGGCTGCATCTACCTCAAAGGTGGCTGATGTGGCCACCATATGTGTTCTGGGCTAATTTTCTTGGGCTGGAAAAATGTCTAATCCTAATTCTGCTGTTCCAGTCCTATTTGATGAGTTATTTTAAAGTTTTTTGGAGGGGAATGATGGTAGAATTCAGTTGGGTTGCTGTCTCTACTATTTTGGCTCTCTCTGCCTAGGGCCAAATCTGAATACTTATTTTTAAAAAGTGCTTTGTACTGCTTGAAGGAAATGTTCCTGAGAGAAATACCAAGGTCATGAGGTATGTAAAACACATTTCATTAAAATGGACACACGAGAAAATTTTAAAAAGGAAAACATTTATTGAATATTCATAAGATCAAACATTATAGCTAGAAGGGACTCTGGAGTCCTATGGAATTCAATTTCCTTATTTTACAAATAAAGAAATTAAAACACACAAAGGCTAAATAACTTATCCCAGCTTATGCATCTAGTAAATCTAGACAAGATTCAAACTTGGGTCTTCCTGAGCCCATGTCCAACACTTTAACCATTGCACAACATAGCTGCCTCAATTATGCTCAATTATAAAGAGCATCATTTTTACTCATTAAATAAACTAAACTTTTAAAAACTTCATTAAAATTAACAACTAAACTTTACTTTGAAAATGAGATGCAAAATACCAATTTTTCTTTGAGACATCAAAGTGCATCTGAGTATACCTAGCATATATTATATATACATATGTATGCATATATATATATATATATATATATATATCTGTCTCAAGTTCAGTTAATGTTTCTTCAAAGCAGTTCAAATGCATAGACATTTAATTTTGTAGATACTTAATACTACTCTTTTTTTCCTTGAAAAAAAATTTTTTTAACACTGCCCACTCCCCTTAGAAATGGCATGTTGCCTTTCTTTAGGAGCATAAACTCTAACAGAAAGTGGGTTTTACATTGTGCTGCTGCCATGTTGATGATGAGAATTGAAAACTAAGATCTGGTCCTTGTGGCATGCAGCTGCAGATATGGATCTATCATGAGAGGATGTCCTATGAAATTAGAGATAGATGAGAGATATGGATTTATTCTTTAGGATGTGTTCCTTCCTGGATGTCACATGCCATTTGTCACACCCTAGATTTAGCTGTCCATCAAGATCTAGGTTAAAAAGGTGTTTCATAGCTTAAGGAGTTGCTTGATGGAAAACCTTTTTCCATCAGGAGGAGGAGAAGGGAAAGTAGGCATCCTTTTAAAAAATTTAGAAATCTGGGAGGATTAATAATAGTATGTATTCCAAAATATGGGTGTTTTCTTATTTTTCCTGATCTCATATGAGGTTTGCTTGGCAAAGATACTGGAGTGGTTTAACATTTTCTTCTTCCATGGATGAAAGCAAACAAAGAGATAAATGACTTCCTTAGGGTCACATAATGAGAGTCTGAGGCAAGATCTGAAATCAGGTCTTCCTTACCCCAAACCCAGTGCTCTATCCACTGAGCTAACTAACTATATGCAATGTATCTTCCTATAGATATAAATACATATATGTATATATAGTATACATTATATCCTATATTATATATCTTATATATAACATGCATAATACAATATAATATAATATGACATTATATCTTATCATATTTTATTTTATCTAATTATAATGTTCTTATAGATTAGAGAAGTCAGATTTCACTGCCTTCCTTTGTGAGTAACATCACAATTCAATGATTCCTTAGTCTGTTAATCAACATACCAAGCTCAACATATCCAAAGCAGGAATCATTTTACTCTCCTCCTACTCCAACTTATTCTTCTTCTGAACTTTGTGTCAAGTGCCCTACTCTCATTTTAGTCACCCAAGTTTGCAATGTTAGTATCATTTTCAATTTTTCCTTTCCCCTCGCACTACATATCCAACCAACAACCAAATTCTCTTGTTTCTAAATTAATGGCATCTCTCATATCTTTTCACTTTTCTGTATTTACATGCTCACAGTATTCTCTTAGGTCCTACCAATAGGCTAGCCTAAATTAGACTTCTCTTCTATGAATCAGGTAGTGTGAATATAATTATCAGCATTGAAGCTCAGAGAGTTTAAGTGACTTGCCCACAATTATATGACTAATAAGTGATATATATATATATATATGTATATATATATATACATACACATATATAAAAGTCTAGTTCTTCTTTCATTACTAAGATAATGAGGTAACAGGGAGGTATTTCAAGAAGCAGAAATTCCTCCTAGCTCTGAGGAGGCTGCTTTCAGCAAGAGGGACTTTAGGATGATATTAAATTGTGGCTAAATCAGACAGATGGAGGAAGGATAAGGGGACGGTCTGATTTTGGAATATAAAGTCATAAGATTTTTAAACCTGAAGTGGGAAAATGAAATATGGGGAGAGAGGGGAAAGGTTTGTCTTACTAGAGCAAAAGAAATAACTTAGGAAGGTGAAACTTTTTTGTTGCTCTCCCTTGTTATACGAACCCTGGTCTAGATTAAATGTTGCCATAAAAGGAGGAAAAACCCAGGAAGCTATTCAAACAAGATTAAATGGGAGATACAACTGAGTGAAAGAAGACCATATTATGGAGAAGACCCTGAATTACAGGCTGGGTACTTAAAGAAGATGGCATTTCTTTTTTTTAGAGCCATCTGCAACTAGGTTGGTAGCTACATCAAAAGCCCCTGATAGCAGCAACCATCCTGCATTAAGGAACAAAGTGCTTGATTTTGGCCCAAGGGACACACATCCCTTTATTCTACTGTCCCTTTTCTACTTGCCTTGGGGTAAGAGTAAAAAGCTGGTGCTAGCACACTGCTGTTTTACTATGTGGATTCATGTAGGGCTCAGGGAGGAGGTCAAGATCACCTGAACTCATTTCATTTGTGAACTTTCCCATCCATCAGCTTCGACTGGCTCATGCTCTGCTGAAACTGCCTGAAAAAGATGTAAAAGCTCATCTGTTACAAGGCTGACTGACCCAATGAAGCACACCTGGACTGGAAAAAAAAAGCCCAAGACTAAGGTAAATATGCTTAAGTGACAAAGGCTTGTGAGGTCTATGGTCTCATGTACTAAGATGTAGTAAAATTAAAATAAATTGTGTGTGAGAGAGAGACAGACAGAAAAGGAGAGAGAAACAGAAAGTCAGAATCAAAGAAAGAGGGAGAAACAGAATCAGAGAGAGAGAGAAAGAGAGAGAGACAGAGAGACAGAGACAGAGAGAGACAAAGAGAGACACAGAGATAAAGAGAAACAAAAAGGAGAGGCAGAGAGAGATACTTAGAAATAGTGAGAGACAGAGAGAAAAAAGAGGGAACACAGAAACAGATAGAGACAAAGATATCCAAAATAAGTGATTTTTTTTAATGTTAAGTACCTACAACACATATAATATAGACACATAGTCCCTCTTCTTCTCCTGTGTCAAGGAGAATATATATCGTCTTTGTGCTCAAGGAATGAGTCATGTGACCACAAGTTATTCACTTTTCTAAAAGTCACAATGGCAGCAAAACTGAGTCATCTTCTTTCAATCTATGAGAAGTAGCCATATTGCAATTGATAGTGCACTCTAAAGATAATAACCATAGTATCTAAAATGGAATAAATCAAATTTGTAAAAAATGTTTAACCTTAGTAGTGAATCCCAATTTTCATTTTTTTTCTATTTTTTATTATTTTATTATTAAAGCTTTTTATTTACAAAATATATGCATGGGCACATTCTTTTTCTAAATAAGCCCATCTTCCTAATTCTGTGGTACTTGGTAATTTTGGAAAGAACGATTTCAGTTGAGTACTAAAGTGAAGTCAGATTGCTTAATTGAGAAGTGAGAATAGAAGAAATAGGGACAATGAATGTAGATGGCTTTTTAAAAGGAGATTTGGGGGGCATTTGGGTGAGGGATAGGGTGAGATACAGGGTATAGCTGAGCAGATAGAGGGCTCAAATAAGGATTTCTTTATTGTTGTTTTGTTTTGTTTTGTTCTAGAATAATCTTCGATTAGCATCTTAAAATGATATTTCTTTTACTTGTTTTGTCTCACCTTGGAATTTCCTCTGGGAATAGGGCTTATGCCTGGATCATGCTAGATGTCACGAAAAGAGTCTTCTGCAAAAAGTTCACAGAAATAATTCATATTACTTATAGATAGCCTTGATTTTATTCCACAAAAAAATTCAGAGAAGAAATCGATGACTCACAGTAGTCTGTAATTCTTTCCTATTGGCCAAGTTCTACCTTCCTATTCAGGATTTATCTGGCCCTCAAGACTCCCTGAGTTTACAGGTAGCTAGATGATGCAGTGGATGGAATACCAGCTAGAGTCAGGAAGACGTGAGTTCAAATTTGACCTCATACATCTAATACTTACTAACTGTGTGACTCTGGGCAGGTACTTAATGCCATTTGCCTCACCAAAAATAAACAAACAAACAAACAAAAAAACTGTCCCGGGATTTTAGATTCCTAGAAGCAAAACAATCTTAGGACTATTAGGGAAGCCAACGGCTCACTCTTACTGCCACACTCCAGTCTGTCCCACTTTTTATCCTAGTGATACCTATAGGCCTCCAGCTTTATGATAATGTCTGCCCTAAGGGCATAGCTTTCTCAGTGAAGGAAAACTAATTTTGGATTGCTAGAGAAGCCACCTTCTCATCAAACCTGTACTGTCTGAATAATTTATAGTAAAAGCAGAGAAAATTCCATAGGTTTTGCTATTGGCACAGGGTCCCTGAACTCTAAAACTTGGTTTGCTCAGTGCCCACATCAAGGCTGGTTCTATTTAGGAAATCTGAGGTTCATGAATTCTCAAGGTTGCCTCTCTGTAACTGGTACAAAGCAGTCAGGAGCCACAGACCCTCTTCTCTAGCCATGAGGGTGTGAGCATAGACAATTGTTGTCTATGAATGGGAGGCTGTGTCCCTATCCCCATCCCACTCTGCAAGAAAGACTCTTAAAAAAAAATTAGGTTTCACCTACAGTAATCTGAGCCAATCTATGTATCCTGTTCTTCATCCTCTCCAGAAAGTTGTCAATGGCTTCTACAGGAATATACCATCAGTGCCAACAAAGGCTTGTTACCCTATTATAAGCTCATCAAGTTATTAAATGAATTCTTCTGATCTATTTTTATTCTTTCTGTCTCCCTATTTCTTTTTCTCCCTGTCTCTCTGTCTATCTCTGCCTGTTTCTGTCTGTCTGTCTGTCTGTCTGTCTTTTTTCTCTCTTTCTTGTCTCTGTCTCTGTATCTCTGTCTGTCTCTTCCTATTTCATCTCATGTATATGCATATGTATACATAGGAAATTAGGTAGTATACTAGAGAAAGAGCCAATACTGAAGTCAGGAAGATCAGGCTTCTAATCTGGTCTTAGATACTTACTTATTTGCCTCAGTTTTGCCATCTGTAAAATGAGATAATAATAGCACTTGCCTCTCCAGGTTATTGTATGAATCAAATGAGATAATTATAAAGCACTTAACCTAGCACTTACCACATAGTAAGAATTATATAAACATTAACTATTATTATATAACCAATAACTTCCTCTTCAACTTTTGTTAAACCAATCAGCATCAGTCACAGACTGTCTGTGTGTTCTCCATAGTTTGTCTCTCCCAAAGCGCTTTGCTTCCCTTATTTATTATCAAGATCCCCCTGTAATTAGTTCCCTAGAGTCCTCCATGTGTAGAGCTGCCATCATCTCCCTAGCTTCCTACACAGAGACACCATAAGAAGCATTCTAAGCATGTACCATCTCACACACACATACACCTATATTATACAAGGTGTCCCCAAAAAATCTTAGTACAGTTTTATACTATTAAACCTAAAACCACACTTTAGATTTTTTGGATACCTTATATGTACAAACACATATTTATGCACACATACATGTATGATATAACACACAATTCACATGTGTGCACAACAATATACATACATACATATACAGAAGACAAGTATACATAGAACTGCATGTACACAAATATAACATATAAATATATATAGGTAAATACAATATGTATAGGTGTGCATAGTTACATGCTTAAACACAAATATTAAAAATATATTTATAGGGGCAGCTAGGTGGCGCAGTGGTTAGAGCACCAGCCCTGAAGTCAGGAAGACCTGAGTTCAAATCTGGCCTCAGACACTTCCTAGCTGTGTGACCCTGGGCAAGTCACTTAACCCCAATCGCCTCAGCAAAAAGCAAAAAAAACAAGCAAAAAAAAACAAACAAACAAAAAAAAATTTATATTTATATACAATTGACAATGTGTAATCACATATGTAACATGTTTTATTTTGTAGTGAAATGAGTGATATCAGGAGTATCTGTGGCAGGAGTAGTCTACAGGTAAAATTTTTTTCCCTAATTATAATTTTTTATTGTTTACCTTTTTTCTGATTATATATGTACATTAATTTTTTTAAATATACATTTCTCTACGATGTTGGGAGAGAAAAATCAGAACAAAAGGGAAAAACCAGAAGAGAAAAAAAAAAGAAGGAAAAGAAAAAAAGTGAACTTGGCATAGGTTGATTTACATTCATTCTCCATAGTTCTCTCTCTGGGTTCAGATGGTATTTTCTATCCAAAGTTTATTAGGATTGCCTTAGATCACTGAATCACGGAAAAGAATCAAGTTTTTCATAGTTTACCCTTATACAATCTTGCTGTTGCTGTGTATAATATATTTCTGGTTCTGTTTGTTTCACTCAAAATCAGTTTGTGTAAATTAAAGGTAAAATTTTAATAAAAATTGTTGGTGAGTAAGTCAGTTCCACGAATTCACCAGTCACACTTTTCAGAAATGCCTCTAGTCTAATGGATGTGTTAGCCAGTGGAGAGGTAGCTGAAGAAGATTCTGTGGGAAAAGAAGCTGAATTTTCGAGACTGAAGAAACCCCTCAGTTCTGCCATTTATTACTTGTATGACTTCAAGCAATTTATTTCATTCTCTGGGCCTCAGGTTCCTAATCTATAAATTAAGAAGAATTAAAAGACCTCAGAACTATCCACAGAAGAGCCCCTTGGTCTTGGAATGGGTGAACCTGGGACCTGGTTCTAGCTCTGTCTCAATCTCACAATATGACTCTAGATAAGTCCTTTTCAATAGCTAAGAAACAGGCAGTTGCCTATTCTCCCTTCCTCCCCCCACCCAGCTCCTTTGAGGGAAGGTTTTAGCTACTCTTCTCCTTCCCCTGATGTCCCCAAATGTTTGCATACAAATCTTTTACTGTCTGGAAGAATGGAGTCATTGCTAGTGTGTATGAATTTTAATTATAGGGGCACAGCTTACAAATTGGGGAAATACATAATTTGAATTATTGATAAGAATGATAAATATATATATATATATATATATTAAAATAAGCACAGCCTGGGAAGGCTATGCTATACCAGTGAAAATGTCATTATGTTTGGAGCCATATTTTATATTTGAAATCTAACTCTGTGATTATTAGTTATGTAACTTTGGATAACTCACTTTCTCTTTAGCTGATTTTCCTCACAAGTAAGTTCCAAAGATCATTTCTCACTTTAAATTTATGATATCACTTTAAAATCCAGAGCAGAACTCAAACTAAACTAAAACAGAGTTGCCAGGGCAAAATTCTGCCAGGCCTTCTCTAAGAATAATTAGAGATCATTTTTAATGAGAATTCTCATCATTTATGTGTAGTTGAATATAGAAACATTTCCTTAAGGAAGTTAAAGATTGTACATTTGATCTTATTAACTCTATTGCACATGATCTCATTTTCTATAGGTAGAACAAATATGATAACCTGGCTCTGTTTAACTCTGAATTTAGCAAGATTCTGAATTAGGGATTGTCAAGAAGTAGGAACAGAGGATTAAAAGAGAGAACCATCTGAAAGCTTCTGACATTATATCTTAGTGACTTATTATCTACAAGTCACTCCTCACTTCACCAGCACTCTAGATTAGGCAATTGGGTTAAAGAAGATTTTTTTTTTCCTGTAAAGAAACTTTGTTTATCATTGACTATATAAATTACTAAGAGCAGCATTAAATCTCTGGAAGAAAGTATGTGTGTGTATGTGTTGACCCAAGACAATGATAATGAATGTTAATTATTAATTAGATTATGATAAAATTCATAGATGCTACCAAAAAATGCATTTATATAAGAAGCACCAGCAAAGAGAAGACAGATATAATAAAATATAATAATTAATAAAAAGCACATATATTTGTATGTAGATATATTGCATCAGTATAATGTGAATATTTAACATTAGAAAAAAGATAATTAAAGAGACTGCTATTATAATTCACAAGGAAAGGATTTCTTTTGGAGCAAAGCTTAGGGAAAGATAATACTTAAATTTTCCAAACCATATAAGTGATCATTCCTACTTTTATCTACCACGAGAGGCTTGGGAAGGTGAGTGAGTATATATGCTTTGAGGGAAAATCCCTCTTTTCCTGGGACCCCTTGGAATTTATTTCTGAGCTCCTGGTTGCCTTGACTATTGCTTTTGTCCCTGGGGAAAGCTGAAACAATAGTGCTGACAGTCGAGCAGAGTGGCAGCCCATCACTCAGAAAGTGATGGCTGACTAGGCACAGGGCACTGCTTTCTGACTGGCTCATCTTCAAAGCCCCCAGCTCTTCCAAGTCTTTGAGTATGTCTGGAGACCAATTATGAGGGAGAGTCTCTATCGATAATCCTGGCTCACCCTGCACTTATGGGCTCCTCCTTTAGTTCTCCCATCTACCCCAACAATAGTGAGGCTGATGGATGGGGGCACTCTGGCTGTGGTCTCTGTGTGAGGAGAAAATACATTTTCTCACAGCAGGAAAATGGAAAGAGAGAAGGATGCTGATGCTAGGACAAAAGCAAGCAAGCCTGGGATGTCACTATATGTGGTTAGAGCCTTTTTCAGGGTTCAGGTCAGTACCATATCCAAATTTGGTCAAAACAGTTGGAAAAGGACTGGAAGACAAAATAGGGTCCACAAAAGAGTGAGGAAAGTGAGGGGGGGAAAGCTATCAGGGGAGCCTTGTCTACAAGGGTGATTTTTAAGGACGTTTAGAAACCACATCGATCTCCCTGAATCTTCCAGAATCCATATCATTGAATTGACTTGTTAATGGTAACTGGAATTCTACTGTTAGTGATTAACTTCTTTGGATTAAACATTGTCCCTCTCCTGGGAACGGTTAACACTTAGTCACTTAGTTCACCTTTGTGAAACATCGTATTAGGTCACATTTCTCAGGGATAGTAGAAAGTATGAAAGTAGTGTCTGTGAGACTTGTTTAAAGGAGGTGGGTTGATATCCAAGTAGAACTGGGGGGATGTAGGAGGGGAAAACGGGGGTATTTGCAGAAAGGCTGTAATGTGCATCAGTGGAGGAAGTAACCAACTGAGGAAATCATGATCCTTCGAGTTATAACTGTCTCTCCCCAGATTTCTCTTCCCCAGCCTGAATAGTCCCAATTCCTTTAACCTTTCCAAAGGGAACATACTTTTCACTCTTCTAACTCTGGCCCAAGATTAGACTGTAAGGACATCTGTTCTCAGATCCCAGAGTCACGGGAATGTCAGGGCCAAAGAGGATCAAGTTCGGCCCCCTCACTTTTCAGAGGAAGCTGGAACTTAGACCCATGAAGTGTTTGATCCCGTATCACCCAGCTAAGGGTAATCATATATGTAATCATACCTGATTTTCTTAGTATAGCTCTCTCTGTATCTTTCTCTCCATCTCTCTTTCTCTGTCTCTATTTCTCTCCCCTTTCCTCTGTCTCTCTCTCTTTTTCTCTCCCTCTCTTCTCTGTCTCTGTTTTTGTCTCTGTCTCTCTCCCACTCTCTTTTTCTCTGTCTCTTTGTATCTTTTTCTCTCTGAGTCTCTTTGTGTGTCTCTCTCTGTCTCTGTTTCTGTCTTTCACTCTGTCTCTATCTCTCTGATTGTCTCTCTGTCTCACTGTCTTTCTTTTTGTCTCTGTCTCTGTATATATCTCCCTGTGTTTCTATCTCTCTTCATGTTTCTGTCTATCTCTGTCTCTCTATGTCTGTCTTTGTGTCTTTGTGTCTCTGTGTCTCTGTCTCTCTCTTTTTTCTCAACAAGGGGGTTTCTAGCTAGGATCCAGGCATCCCCAACTTAGGTACAGTCCTACTTCTGAGAGCCCTAGACCTTGTCATGAGATCTAGGTGGCACAATGCATAAAGCATTGGACTTCAAGGTCAAATCTTGCCTCAGACACATATTTAAGTGGTTCTTAAATAGTTCAATGGAGGGGAAGGCTGGTTACTTTGCTGAAGGGGCTCCTTCAGTCTATCCAGTAGGATATAATGATAATAATTGTGATTAACAATAATAATGATAGTTCACATTATATTTCATTCTAAACTTTGCAAACCTGCTTAATATATATTCTCTCATTTGATCCTCACAATTATCTTGATGTGGGCAATATCATCCCAATTTTACAAATGGCAAAATGAGACAGAGAATGACTTTGGTCAAGTCACCCAGTCTCAGTTTCTTCATCTCTAAAATGTGAAGGTTCATCTCAAGGACTTCTAAGGTCCCTTCTGGCTCTGGGTTCATACCAATGCTGGCACTTACTAGCTATGTGACTATGAGTAAGCCTCAGCTTTTTTCTCTTTATTTAAAACTTAAAAACTTAAATGCAAAATAAGAGAAAAAAAACAAAATAGAAAAAGAAAAAAAAAGACAGGAAAAAGGGAAAAAATTGTCATGTGCCCAGCAGAACATAAAGGAGGTTTCAAAATAAGCTTCATTTTTTTTTCTCATCTATAAAATGAGATTTAGGAAACCCTTTCACTGCCTTTCTCAAAGTCTTGTTGTGATCAAAGTGCTTTATTTATCTCTTCTAAGGATTTCAAATAGAAGTGGCTATCATTATCATCATTCCAACTGCTTTCCTAATAAGGAAAATGGTCTGGTTAGAAAGGCCAGAGACTGAAAGAAGATTGAGTTTATTTCTGATGAAAGTTAGAAGGGAAGTTGAGTTGCTCATCCTTTAAATATAAGTTGGGAATTCCATATTACAGTTAATATGGAAAGGTGAAAATGGCTACAAGGATATTATTTGGCAATATTTTCCTTTCCTATGTCACACATCAAAATGATGAATGACTTTTTGCTTTTAGAATAATGAATATGTCTGAATTTAAAAAATTGAGATCTGGGAGTTGAAATTAAGCTAACTTTATATGCAATTGAAGGGAAAATAAAAGATTGTATATGGTCAAGGTATGGGAGAACTACAGTGCTCATGAGGGCTTATGTTTTCTACAGATGAGGGAACTAAGTTAGGGAAGCTAAGTGCTGCCTGTGGGAAACTCTTTAGTTGAAATTTCCAATAAGCAGAGCCCTATGTTAGCCTCTTACATTCTCTGAAAGGGGGTAATGCCAATTAATAACCAATGAATCCATCTTTTTTTTTCAGAGTCAGAAGAAGATTGTGATTCACATGACCCCTTTTTTAGTGACTTCAGTGGGATTCTAGCATAATAATACCTTATTGGACTTATAGTCAGAAAGGCTTGGATTCAGATATTATCTTGGACACTTAGGAATTGCTTGACCTTGGGCAAGTTAACAAGGGTTATTATGTAGATGCCAAACATGGTGCTAAATTCTAAGGATTAAAATAAAGGGGATGTAGGGTAAGCAATCTTTTCCCACAAGAAACTCACATTCTACTAAGAAAGACAACATATCAACAAGCTCCTACCATTAGATTATATGCTCCTTAAGGGCAGGGACTATCTTTTGTCCCTTTTTGTGTCCACAGCACTTAGCATAGTGGCTAGTAGGTGGCTCATTGGATAGAACCTGGAGTAAGGTTTATTTTACTGAGTTCAAATCTGGCCTCAGACTCTTAGTAGCTGTGTGATCCTAGTTGAGCCATTTTACTCTGTTTGCCTCATTTTCTTCATCTGTAAAAATGAGCCAGAGAAGGAAATGGCAAACCACTCTATTATCTTTGCCAAAAAAACCTAAAATGAGATCACAGAGTTAGACACAACTGAAAAATGACTAGACAACAGAAATCTTTATTGATTAATTAACTTGGTACATAAAAGATATTTACAGATAGATGGAAAATAATTCCCAAAGGATAGGCACTAGCATTTGGTTTAAGACCAAGAAAAGCTTCCTGGCAATTAAGCTGTCTGTCTCAGTTTCTTTATCTGTAAAATGGGGTAATAATAGCATCTATGTCACAGAATTGTTATAAGGATCAAATGATATAATATATGTGAAAAACTTTGAAAATCTCAGAATGAAATCTAATGTGAGGTATTATTATCATTGTTATCCTTAGTGGGTCAATTAAAGCAAGGAAATCCTATTAGCAAAGTCACTAGCCTGCCACTGGCATTATTTTAGTAAATCACTTTAGGAAAATCTGCAAGCCTATTAAGATCTCATCCAAGAAATAACAGTGAGAAAATAGCCCTCTGAAGCTGGCAGCATCTCTTGTTATAATCAAGGTCAGATAAATTCTCAGGCTGAAAAAGCATGACATAGACTTTCCAGGATCAGAAGTCTGCTGTTTCTATTACCCTACCCCTAAAAATACAAAGAGTACCTGTGGCCACCAGGAAAATGCTTAATTGTCTCCTTGGAGAGTCCCACCTCTCCTGCAATGGACCCAGTGGTTCTAGTGTCTGTAAATATGTGCACTTGAGCAGAGTTAGAATCTTCACAAGGAGTGATCTTTTGTAAAAACTATAGGAAAAAAAGAAAAAGAAAAAGGGAAAAAACTATAGGCAGTTAACTTGACTGCCTTTAAAATGTTTCTCCTCTTCTTCCTCCTTCCATATTCAGTTATCTCAAATAGTGGATCAGCTGGGGAAAGGGCATTGCTCTTCAGGTAGAGGAAATCCTAGATGTTGCCATTAGAAGTTGACTTGTTCCCTTCCATCATTTTCTGGGTACTTGGCATCCACATGAGTAGGGTTATATGCATGCTTCTTGGTCTTTCAATAAATGGTATAACCAAAGTGCTCACCTGTTTCCTTTTCTTAAGGAGGAAATATCTATATGGACATTTCCCAATGTCTATACATATACTAAAGTTACATGAGAGAAGAGTTCAGGAAAATTAAAAGTGTCTGGCATGTTTGTTCCATTTACACTGTAACCACACATCATGCGTGTGAAATGAGAAGAGATTTTGGTCCAGAAACAAGAACATATTTGTACCTCCAAGGACTCTAGAAATTAAGATAAATGAGGCTATTTGTGGGTATGGTACACATACTATTAAAATGTTGTCATTGTTTATTGTTAATGAGGACTGTATCTGGTGCATCTCATTCTCAGAATAAGCAATTTACAGTCTAGCTTCCACTGCAACTTAAAAAAAAATCTTAGTCTTAGAAACGTAGAAATCATATAGCAGAAGAGAAGATAAGGTCACTGGGGCAGATCAGAAGGCAAGTCAAGGAGACAAGGAGCACAGGTTACTAAAGCTGAAGTTACATCTCACATGGCAAATCACATGTGAATATGACCCCATCAAGAGAATTATAGTACATGCTCTGGAGCCTCCCTCCAACACTACACAGTAGGAGTAGAGGGAATAAGGAGTGAGTTCCCAGTTCCAGATCTACTATTAATTTGGGTGATCTTGGATGAGTCACTCTCTGGAAGCTTTGCTTTTCTCAATTGCCAGATGGGGATAGTGATATCCTGACTAGTTCAGAGTGGTGAAGATCAAACCAGATAATGAATATGAAAATATTATAATCTATGAAGTATTTTGTAATGTAAGGTATTACTGTGGATTTTGCCAGAAGACCTGGTTCTCCTGGAATCTGAGAGGATTTTTTTTATCAGAAGTATCAACAATGGTCATAGGATATGAACAGACAATTTTCAGATGAAGAAATTAAAACCATCTCTAGTCATATGAAAAAAAATTCTCTAAATCACTATTGGTTAGAGAAATGCAAATTAAGACAACTCTGAGATACCACTTCACATCTCTCAGATTGGCTAAGATGACAGGAAAAGATAATGATAAATGCTGGAAGGGGTATGGGAAAACTGGAATACTAATACATTGTTGGTGAAGTTGTGAATTGATCCAACCATTCTGAAGAGCAATTTGGAACTATGTCCAAAAGGAACTGTGCATATCCTCTGATCCAGCAGTATCTCTACTGGGTCTGTAATCCAAAGAAATCACAAAAAAGGGAAAAGGACACAAGTGTGCAAAAATGTTTGTGGCTGCCCTTTTTGTGGTGGCAAGGAATTGGAAACTGAATGGATGCCCATCAGATGGAGAATGGTTGAATAAGTTGTGGTATATAAATGTTATGGAATAATATTGTTCTATAAGAAACGATCAACAAGATGATTTCAGAGAGGCCTGGAGAGAATTATATGAACTGATGGCAAGTGAAGTGAGTAGAACGAAGAGAAAATTATACACAACAATAACAAGACTATGTGATGATCAGTTTTGATGGACATGGCTCTTTTCAACAGCGAGATGATCCAGGCCAATTCCAATGGTCTTGTAATAGAGAGAGCCATCTACATCCAGAGAGAGGACTGTGAGGATTGAGTGTGGATCACAACATAGTATTTTCATTTTTGTTGTTGTTTGCTTGCATTTTGTTTTCTTTCTCATTTTTTTCTTTTTTTATCTGATTTTTCTTATGAACCATGTTATTTGTGGAAATATGTATAGAAGAATTGCACATGTTTAACATATTGAATTAATTGCTGTCTAGGAAAGAGGGTGAGGAAAGGGAGGGAGAAAAAAATTGGAACACAAGATTTTGCAAGGGTGAATGCTGACTATCTATGCATGTTTTTTTTTTGTTGTTGTTGCTGTTGTGTTTTGTGTTTTTGCTGAGGCAATTGGGGTTAAGTGACTTTCCCAGGGTCACACAGCCAGGAAGTGTTAAGAGTCTGAGATAGGATTTGAACTCAGATCCTCCTGACTTCAGGGCTGGTGCTCTATCCATTGCACAATCTAGCTGCCCATAGATGTGTTTTGAGAACAAAAAAGATATCTATCTATCTAAAAGAAAAACAAAATATAACCTCAAAGTAATGAGAATTATTACCACTATACTTTGGAGGATCTATTATATAATCAGTGTAAATATTCCTTCTATTCATGACAATCAAAATTCATCTAGATCGTCAAAAAATTTAAAAATGTTTAAAAAACCCTACTATATTGGATTACTTGCTATCTAGGGGAAGGAATGGAAGGAAGGAGGGAAAAAATTTGGAACACAAGGTTTTTCAAGGGTGAATATTGAAAACTATTTTTGTATTTTTTTTTAATTTTATTTGCATAACATATGTGTGGGTAATTCTTCAACAATAACCCTTACATAGCTTTCCGTTACAAATTTTTCCCCCCAACTTCCCCACCCCTCCCCTAGATGGCAGGATATCCACTACATGTTAATTATGTTAAAATATTGGCAAATCGAATATATGTATACATATTTCCAAACTTATCATTGGTGTGCAAGAAAAATCTTATCTACACAAACGATATATCAGATAAAGGAAACACAATGTAAGCAAACATCAATCAAGGAGTATGAGAATGTTATGTTGTGGTCCACATTTCGCATCCCTCTCTCTGGGTGTATATGGCTTTCTTCAGTGAACAATTGGAGGTGGTTTGAAACATATCATTGTTGAAGAGAGCCATATCCATCAGAATTAATCGTCATATAGTACTGTTGTTGCCGTGTATAATGATCTCCTGGTTCTGCTCATTTCACTCAGCATCAGTTCATGTAAGTCTCTCCAGGCCTCTCTGAAATCATCTTGCTGGTCATTTCTTATAGAACAATAATATTCCATAATATTCATATACCATAATTTATTCAGCCATTCTCCAATTGAAGGACATCTATTCAATTTCCAGTTTCTAGCCACTACAAAAAGGGCTGCCACAAACATTCTTGCACATGTGGGGCCTTTTCCTTTCTTTATGATTTCTTTGGGATATAAGCCCAATAGAAATGCTGCTGGGTCAAAGGGTATGCACAGTTTGATAACTTTTTGAGCATGGCTCCAAATTGTTCTCCGGAATGGCTGTATCCGTTCACAGCTCCACCAACAATGCATCAGTGTCCCAGCCCTCCCACAACCCCTCCAACATTCATCATTAACTTTTCCTGTCATTTTAGCCAATCTGACAGGTGTGCAGTGGTACCTCAGGGTTGTCTTGATTTGCATTTCTCTGATCAACAGTGATTTGGAGCACCTTTTCATATGACTATAAATAGTTTTAATTTCATCCTCTGAAAATTGTCTGTTCATATCCTTTGACCATTTATTGATTGGAGAATGGCTTGAATTTTTATAAATATGAGACAATTCTCTATATATTTTAGAGATGAGACCTTTATCAGAACCCTTGAATGTAAAGATGATTTCCCAATTTATTACTTCCCTCCTAATCTTGTCTGCATTGATTTTGTTTGTACAAAATATTTTTGTATTTTTTGAAAATAAAAAGCTATTATTTAAAAAAGAAGTATCAAAAGAACTTTGTAATTACATAGAATTACAGAACATTAGATCAGGAAGGAACCCTCTAGGTCACTGAGTAATCCAACCACCCTCATTTTAAAGATGAGGAAATTCAGATCTGGAGATATTTAATGGTTTGGTTTCTCTAAGGTCACAACACTTCAAAGGAAAAACATGAAAAAGGGAAGGGAAATCATTACTCTTCAACTATTTGAAAGATTCATGTATCAGATGGATTAGGTTTACATTGATTGTTCTGTCAAGGCAATTATGGTTAAGGGACTTGCCCAGGATGGCACAGCTAGTAAGTATTAAGTGTCTGAGAGAATTGAACTCAGATCCTCTTGACTCCAGGGCTGGCCTTTATCTACCATGCTATCTAGCTGCCCCAATTAGGTTTACTTTGGCCTATAAGAATGAGCTAGGAAAAGATGGAAGTTGAAGAGAGGCAGATTTGGGCTAAATTTTGGGGGAAAATGTTTGCCTAATCATTCACACTGTCTAGTAATGGAATGGATTGGTAGTCAATTCTCCATTACTGGATTAAACAAACATTTGTAGGCAATGGGGATTCCCAGACTGCACTAGATGTCATCTGAAGGTACTTCTGGCCATGAGATTCTGTCACTATATAAAATATTTTTTAAATCTTTGTAAATGGTGAAGTATCATATATTTTTTAATACTTGGAGGTGTTGGGGCACTTAGGTAGAGCTTTGAATAGAGCATCAGCCCTGAAGTCAGGAGGACCTGAGTTCAAATGTGACCTCAGACACAATTTCCTGGCTGTGTGACCCTGAGCAAGTCAACCCTAATTACCTTAGCAAAAAAAAAAATACTTGGAGGAGTTGCAAGTTCACTAGTGTGGGTACTCTTTGTTCTCTTGTACATCCCTCTACATTTTTGTAGGATAATCATTGAGAATTTTTATGGTAAAAAATCAGTCATATTCTATTCCCTTTCCAGCTTCTTTACACTAATTTTGAGCAAAAGACATGTCATCACAAGGCCAATAATGGAATTCTTTCAGAATATCACATTGATAATCACATAATAGGAAATGAAGATTAACATATGGAAAGTTCAAAAGCAGATTTGATACTCATGGAATTTTAAATGATCTAGAAAAATGACTCAAATAACTTAGGTAGCCCCTTCAGGTAACTAATTATAATGAAAATAACAATGATAATTAGTATTTATGTAGTACTTTAAAGTTTGCAAAGAGCTTTGTAAATATATCATTTTATTCTCACAACAACCATAGGAGTTGGTTGGTTTGTTCATTGGTTGATTGTTGTCCTTCATTCTTGAAGAGGACCAAAAATAACATCACTATATTAGAGTTGAATCACAGAATGTTCTGTCATAGGTTGGACACAAATAGTCCACGTGAACATTTGGGGTGGCTTCTCTAACTGCTCTTCTTGCATTTCATCTGAGCTAATTCAATTCTGCTTTGCTCATAGAGCACAGCACTTTCTCTGATGAGGGCATACCATGCTAAGTAGTCCTGTGACAGTGTCATCCATGTCATGCAATCAGTTCTCTTTTTTATTGAAGCTTTTTATTTTCACAATATATGCAAGGATAATTTTTCAGCATTAACCATTGCAAAACCTTGTGTTCCAATTCCCCTCCCTTCTCCCCATCCCCTTCCTTAAATGGCAAGTAATCCAATATATGTTAAATATGGTAAAAAAATATATGTTAAATTCAATATATGCATGCATATTTATACAATTATTTTGCTGCACAAGAAAAATCAAATGAAAAAGAAAAACATGAGAAAGAAAATAAAATGCAAGCAAGCAATTCTAAAGTTCTTAGAGACCTTGAGAGTGTTCTTATATTGCTTTTTCTGATTACCTTGGAATGCTTGCCTTCTTCATAAAATAATATTCTTAGTACATGCTGCTATTATCCCATTTTACAGATGAAAAAATCAAGACAGAGGTCTTCCCAGGGCCACACAGCTAGTAAATAAAGGCAAATCTGAACTCGTCTTCCTGATTTGAGATGTATTGGAAGTTTAATCCATTGAGCCATCTTTGGCGGACATGGACTAGAATTGTACAAGATGAAAACTTAGGGATGGGTTTAGGTATGCATCTTTGGAGGGAGTAATCGCAATAAGATCTCTGTTTATTGAGTTATTGAAGAAGTATCATATTCATTTATCTCATAGATCTAGTGTCTAAACATGGCACACAATTACCCTTTGTCTCTATCACCATCCATGATACAATTTCTTCTTTCAGGATGTGTTTTAGAGTTATTGGCAATTGAGTTATATAAGTTGCAAAGATCAACTTGACAAAGACCCACCTGTTGATGCCTTCTCACCTTTTGTTCTTTCAAAACTGAAAATTCTGACCCCTTCTGTTAGCTATTAACAGAATACCTTACAAATAGCTATTCTCACACTTTTCCATTAATGACCTCAGGGTGTATCCCCATTTGTGTCTCCCAGGAGAAGGCAGAGGGATCAAAAGTCCCTGTGAGTTAACTAGTGAGAGCTGAGTCTGCCACTGTGTGGCTAACTCATTGATCCACAGGATGTCTGAAAGGGCCAGGTTCAGACCTCACCTCTGATACATACATACATGCATGCATTCATTCATACATACATACATACACACACACACATATATATATATATATACACACATGTATGATCACAGCCAGGTGATGTACCCTTTCTAAATCTGTTTCCTTCTCTATAAAATAGGATTAATGTTTTTTTTCAGTATCTTCCTCTTTAGGTTGATGTGAAACTCAAATGAGATAAATATAAAACATTTGGCAAACTTTGAAGTACTATATAAATAGCAGTTATTATCATAGCATGTTAAATCTGGTTGTGAAATTAGAAATCACCTAGGCTAACCTGTCCCTTACTTCCTTTCTCCTCCTCTCTTCCATTTTATGGATGAGGAAACTTGAGCTCAAAGTAGTTAAGTGACGTTTTTTAGGACGTGAAAGGTGGATTTAATTTTGGCTCACACTCTGGTTTTAGTTAAGTGTGAAAATGAGATTAGCTATCACTGAAGTGAAAACAGGCAGCAACCAGGGAAAAAGGCTTAGAGGTGACAGATCTTTTCTTTTTTACCCAGAATATTTTGTAGTTATTTCCATTTTTTTCTCCTTCAGACTGTTCCTGAGGGCTAAGCTACAGTTTTACTATCAAATTGAATCAGAGCCAGCATGGCGAGTGGGAGGGGAGGTGTTGGTATTATTTATGCAATGTGATTTAAGGGATGCCCACTGTAGTGCTGGGCCTGGAGTAAAAAAAAAAAAAGACTTCTTTTTTGAGTTCAATTCAGGCCTATACTAGATTTGTGACCCTGGAAAAGTCACTTAGTTCTGTTTGCCTCAGTTTCCTCATCTGTAAAATGAGCCAGAGAAGGAAATGTCAAACCACTCAAGTATCTTTGACAAGAAACCCCCTCCCCCATAGGGTCACAAAAAGTCAAACATGGATGAAAAAGACTCAACAACAAAAACTACTTATCCCCAAGTTTTTTTTTTATTCATAGGCTTAACAATATGTTTACTCTTCCTACCTAGTCTGAAACTGCAACTGTCTGAATTATTAATGGAATGGACAAGTGAAAGGAGGAAGTATTATTGTTTCCCTTATTAGCTCTAACTAATTAGCTAGCATGGTGAAGTAGATAAAAGAGGTGGCAGTGGAAACAGGAAGACTGGGTTTCAAATTTTACTTTTGACAAAATCAACCAATATTGATTATGTTCTAGGCATCAGGGTTCCAAAGATTATTCCTATCTTTAAAAACTTATGAACTATTGGAAATGTCAACACAAAAACTTATAAATAGATCCATAATAAATACAAGTATACAAGACTGTGACCCTGGATATATTATTGAACTTTTCATTGCCTCAGGAACCTATCAATGACTACAAATTGCAGATGTTTCCAATCTGTATTGGTTGAGTCTCCTTAACAGAGAGTTTTCTGTATAAATCAACTGGCAGAGTGCTTAACAGGATAGTCTATGAAATAGGTATGTGATCTGGTTAGTACATTACCACCATTCATCACCAAAATTCTCTCTCTCTCTCTCTCTCTCTCTCTCTCTCTCTCTCTCTCTCTCTCTCTCTCTCTCTCTCTCTCTCTCTCTCTCT
>JAJPUD010000963.1:265868-279350 GCA_023553655.1 Myrmecobius fasciatus
ATTTGAAACTCAAATTTTCTTTTTAACGCTGATCTTTTCATCAGGAATTCTTAAAACTTCTCTATTTCATTAAACATCTTTTTTTTTTTTCCCTCAAAGGATCTTCCCAGAATATCATATTTGAAGCATTCCTTTCTTTAAAATATTAGTTACTAAATTTTGTATGATCCTGACTCATGACTTCAACGTATTTGAGTGTTTTTTTTTCTGACTATTTGAAATATTTTCTCCTTGACATGAAAGCTCTGGAATTTGGTTATATTTCCAAGATTTTTTATTTTGGGATTTCTTTCAAGTAGTAATAATGGTGGATTCTTTCAATGTCTATTTCACACTCTAGTTCTAGGATATCAAGAAATTTTTTTCTTGATTTTAATTTCTTTGATTTAGATTTTTTTAAAAACCATGGCCTTTAAATAGATAATTCTTAAATTACTTCTCCTTGGTCTGTTTTCCAGGTCAGTTGTTTTTCCAATGAGATATTTCACTTTTTCTTCTATTTTTCCATTATTGTAACTTTGCTTTATTATTTCTTGACATCTCATGGAGTCATTAGCTTCTACTTGCCCAATTCTAATTTTTAAGGCATTATTGTCTTTCTGAATTTTTGCATCTCTTTTGCCATTTGTCCAATTTTGCTTTTTTTGTTATTTTTTCTTCAGCATTTTTGTGCTCTTTTGGCCAAACTATTGTTCTTTTTATAAATATCTTCTTTTGTTTTCAATTATTTACCTAATTTTTTCCTCTATCATTTTTATTTAATTTTGAAAAGTTTTTGATTTCTCTAGGAATTTTTGTTGGCTTTGTGTCTAATTCACATTCTCTCCTCCCCCCTTCCCCCACGCATATACTCCAATGCTTTGCTTTTAGCTGTTTTGACTTTATTTTCTTCTTCTGAGTTTGTTTTGTTTTCCTCCTTGTCATAATAGGGATATTTGTGGTGAGGATCTTTTTGTTGTTAATTTTTGTTCATTTTTCTACGTTATTTCTTGATTTTGAACTTCAGGGGTGAGGTAGGGGAGGAAGGGGCATTATCTGAAGCTTCAGGCTTTTTTGCATTGCTATTTTCACTACTTCTGGAGGTCTGGAAGTTTTCAGTGCTTTCCTGGTTGTGTAATACAGGCAGAGGTGTGGCCACCACTTTCCTAATCTATTCTGTAGTCCTTTATCCATAATCCATTGAGATTGAAATCAATACTGATCCTTATAGTCGCTCATCCCTTGGGACTGGAAGTGACATTGTTCCTCAGGGTCCTTTGTGATCTGCTTCTCAGAGCTTCTGTGCCCTCTTGACCAAAATGCTTTTCTATACCTCCAACTGTGACAGGTAGTGAGTACAGGTAATGGAGTTGGCAAGTAGCATCTGGTCCTTTGTCCAGTGTTATTTTAGAGGTGCCCTGTAATCTAATCCCTTTCTAGCCAAGTGCTAAGTACCCTTATCAATTTGGGTTTCAGACTTCATGAAACTGTTGCTACTTCTCTCTCTCTACCACCTGGTCTGACAACTGATGTTTCATTCATAAATCAGCCTCTATTCCCTCATGTCACAGATCTTTCTTTTCAATTTCCTAAATTGTCTTAGGCTCAAAGAATATGTCACTTTGACCTTTGTTGGCTTTGCCACATTATAATTCACCTGGAAGTATTATTTAGAGTTGTTTGGAGGGGATATTGGAAGAGCTTTCTTTATTCTACCATTTTGACTCTAGCCCTGGAAGTCAAGGAGTGTGTTTCTATTAAAAAAAACAAAGATATTTTTAAAAGCTTTATTTGTATGTCTTATGTAAGTGCCTTGTAAGTTAATTACCAAATATTTAATGAATTTTATGGTTACCTTAAATGGAATTCTTTTCCCTATATTTATGTTTTGTTAGAAAAAGTATGCGGATAATTGTGGCTTGATTTTTTTTGTCCTTCTATTGTACTTATTAGGGCACATGTATGAGAATAATGTGGTTTGCATATATTTATAGCAGGTCTATTCATGCTCCCAACTTTACAGGAATATCAATATCTTCTCATGCTTATTTTTCTAAACAATCTCTTTACTAGGTGCTGTTCTTTGTTGGACCAACATTTGGTTGTCATTTTATTTCTTTGCTGCTCTGCCTGTCTCTGATATTCTACTTTTTCTTTTAATCTTTCTCTTCCTTTTCTGTTCTCTACTGGGCACATTATTATGCTAATTTTATTACCATTGCTAGACCTTTCTCCCTACTATCAGATTCTAGGCTTTTTCTCTTCAAAGTCACCTGAAGATTTTCTCATCCCAAAAAGCAAACTTTGTAGAAATTTGACCTGGCAACTGCTTCTACAGAGACTGAAGTTTCAACCTTCTCAGCAACCACAGCCTAAAACTAAAAAAAAACTTAAAAAAAAAATGTTCTCAGCATGAAAATATCAAATAATTCAATAACAGAAACAGATACAATTTTATCAGTGGGAACTATATTAAAGAAATTGCATCACAATCTGCTTTCCTATTAAACCATAAGAAACATATGACTTGCACATGAATCTTCCAATATGCATTGCTTCTCTTTGAAATCAGGGACTTTCTTTACTTCTATATTTGTATCCTCAGCAATTAACATGGTGTTTGGCACACAGTAAGTGCTTAATGAATATTTTTAAATTCATTCTTTAAGACAGGATGATGCCTCTTTATTCGTAGCAGAAATGAGTTACCATAGGCAATTAACAAAAGAAACCCTCCCCAGACATCACTTTTAGATTTAGTCTTCTCTTATAACTGAAATAATGATCCTTTGTTACAAACAGTAATCTGATTAAAGATTAGGAATTCCAAAACTCTTTTCTGGCTTGGCACACAAATGAATTTAAACCATGGCAAAAGGTAAACAAAGAAAGCAAGGTCATTATTCTATATGTACCTGGCCAACATTCCTACTCTTATTATTTAGATCTCTCAGCATTAATATCCCTAGTTTTGGTGCTTTATTTTCAGCAAACAAGGTCACTGAATTCCTATGATTTTATTAACCTTTTAAAAAATAAAACCCATTGTTTTGCTAATGAGCTCAATAGATTTTTTCAATTCTTTTTAGCTCAATTTTAAAATTTTTATTATATTTCTTTTAGAATTAGCCGATTTTCTGTGCTTTTTAAGATTCATTGGTTTTATCTTTCCTAATTTAAAAATATTTTACTGATATAATTTGTTTTTTATATCTTGTTTCTTTCTTCATTTGTTAGATTTATCAAAGTTTGAAAGAGGCATGTTGAAATCCTCAACTATTTCTTTCCACATGTCATCCTATAATTCTGTTAGCTTTTCCCTTAAGAATTTTCATGTCATGCCATTCTAACTCTAAATACTTAATATTTCCATTTACTTAATACCAATTGTAGCTTTAAGCATAATGTGATTTACTACTACTACTACTACTACTACTACTACTACTACTACTATGTAGCAGAGAAAGAGACAATGATAAGAGCTTCTAATTATTAAACAACTTCTAACTGAAGACAAGAGAGACAGAGGACAGTTGAATGAACCAGCTTCTTTTAAAAGCAAGATTAGATGGGATCAACAACCTTAAACTTGGCAAGAAGTAGGGATTTTTCCCCCTCTTAGATAGAGGTCTCAAGAAAAAAAGAATAGGGAAGATTGCAAAAAAATTGCTGAGACTGAAAAAATGTTAAGTAGGAAATCTGTTTATTTGTAACAGACTGAGGAATGAGGGCATGAAGAAAATGAAAGTGGCTTGCAATACATAGTATTGTTAGCACTTAGTGGGGTAGAGGAGGGGAAGCTTTTATTTTTGTTTTACTTTTGAAATTAGGAAACAAGCTCTAGGAGGAGCAACTGGGAGAATGTGTGCTTTGGACTGGGTCTTTTAGAAAGACATTACAGTTTGTTAACTGCACCTCAATAAAATCAATCTGTGCATTCCTCTGGAAAGAAGACTTCTTATACACACTAACCCACATTTCATAATTCTGCCAAGTCTTAAATCTCTTCTGCTCTCTTGACTGTCCAGTATTATTGATAATGCTGATGCTTTAGTAAGCAACCCCATTCTTCTAAGTCAGCTTGGGACCAATGCTTCAGTGAGGGTGCTTCAAGGAATCCAATGCAGCTGCCAAATGGATGGTCTGGCCACTTCTGATTCCTAAAGACTCCTTGATACTTCTCGCAAGATTGAAGCCATTCTGTTTTCTGGCATCAATCCTAGTTTGCTGGCTAAATTCCAGCCTGTGTAATTACATTCTCCCATCCTCAAATCCCCCAAGGTAACAGATCCTTTTGTACATCTTCTTGCCGTCCTAATTTTTTGTGGAGTGTTGTTCTTGACACAGTACTATGCCCAAAGGATTTTGTGTCTCAGTGACAGGGGCAGGTGTGTCTACTAGAGTTCATATATTAGGTTTGGAAGAGCTTTGGGATGGAATTAAATGGGGAGGAGGAGAGGTGATCAAGGCACCAGTAAATAGGGTACATGAGCATCCTACAGCTGGCTGAGCTCTTAATGCCATTTTGCCTAATCCTCTGCTTTCAGGCTGGTGAATGGTGCCTATTTATTACCTTTTGAAAGTTTTCAAGATTAGGACTTCATATCTTCTCTTAGGAGACTAAGGAGTTTCAACTTTATTCAGTCCATTGTGGAGCATCAGTCATGTTTAAATCTAGGAGCCACATGATCAGAGCTGTGCTTTCCGAAGAATAATCTACAGCAATACAGAGAATGAATAGGAGACGGGAAAAAAAACCAGACTTTCAGAAGACAAGTTAGGAGAGTGTTGTAGAAATCTATGGGATGAGGCTCTCAACTAAGTGGTTGACAAGTCAACTTTTCCCATTATTTTTCCTTCCTTGCTTCTGTCAATAGTCCTATCTTTATATAGCATCTTACTTTTGATTTTTAACTTTTTCTCTTTCTTATATTCTCTATACATTATGCATATGTATTGAATTTAGTCCTTTGTTTCCATTGCTACTACCCCATACTATTATAGATCCTTATTATCACCTACTTGGATTATTGCAATTGCTGTTTTTGTGGTCTAATTGTTTCAGACACATGTGATTCTTAATGGTCCCATTTGTGGTTTTCTTAGTAAAGACAGTGGAATGGTTTGTCATTTCTTTCTCCAGCTCATTTTACAAATGAGGAAATGGAGAAAGGCAGGGTTAAATGACTTGTCCAGGGTCACGCAGCTAGTAAGTGTCTAAGGCTGAATTTAAACTCAGGTCTTCTAGATGATTTTTTTCTCACTTCAGGATTGTTATTGTTGTTATTGTTTATCCTTGTTCTTGAAGAGGACCATGACTTCAAGGAAGTGATGCCGTGACTTGCAAGTGAATTGGATTTAAGTGCTGAAGGGCTGTGCAAGGTCACCAGCTTCACTTTCTCCTCCAGAGCCAGATTGGGTCAAGTGGCCAGATATAGATCAGGAGGACTAGATATGGCCCCAGTCTCGAGGTCTGGCACTCTTTCCAGTGTGCACCTAGTGACCTTATGCCTTCACAACCAAATTTTTCTTCCAACTCAGGTTTTGCCTTCTAATCTAATATACATACACAGATGCATATACACATATATATATATACATGCACATATATAATATGTATGTATATATGGTATATATCATTCTAAATATATACATTTATATTTATCTTTTCTATCTCTAATCTATCTCTTTATCTGTTTTATCTATCTCTAATCTGTCTCCTGAACACCCATTCTGTATTAACATCTACCATTTGGAAGCAATGTATTATACCATGGAAGGAGAATGAACTCTGAAAGTAGAGCATAAGACTCAAATATCATCTCTGATATTTACTACTTGTGTTATCTTTGATAAAGAGCTTGACCTTCCTGGCCCTCAGTTTACTCAGCTGTAAAACATTTCCTTTGAAGTTCCTTCTAGCATTATATTGTTGATCCTATGATATTTTCTCTAATGACTTATAGGGAAAAGCAACTAAAAATATATAAATTGAACTAAAACTGTCTTTCCTCTAAACTTTCCTATTTTTATTAAGAGAACTACCATCTTTCAAGTTATCTAGGTTAATGACCTTGGAAAGATCCTTGTCTCCTCTTTCTATCTCAGTCATATACAAACAGCTGCTACATCTTATAAATTATACTTTCATGTTTTCTCTCAAATATAATCCATTTTTTTCCACTTATGATGTCACCATTCTAATTCAGGTCTTTATCCCTTCTCACCTAGATTACTATAATAATCTGTTGAATTGTCTTTCAGCTTCTAGTTTTTTTTGTTTTTGTTTTTTCCTTCAATCCATGATTTACACAACTTCCAAAGAAAGTCACAGCTCAGGTCCTGTAATTCCCTTACTCAAAAACCTTTAATAGTTCCCCATGTCTCTAGGACAAAATTCAAAGTCTTCTACCTAACATTTAAGCATACCCCCTCTGCCCAACACACACAATTTGAGGCCCACTTAACTTTCCAGCTTTATGGCACTCTATTCTCCTTTACAAACTCTCAATTACAACTGAACTACAATAGTAGCTTCTCTCTGAATTTGACACATCATTTCCTGCCTCTTTGTATTCACAGAAGCCACTCTTAGTATGGAAGGAGGGCTGGATTTATACCTAGTTGGCTATGTTTTGAATTCTGTCTTTGTAATATTATCCATGTAAAACTAGGAAAACTAAGATAAATTCCCTATGCTTTAGTTTCCACATGTGTTAAATGGGGAAAAGGGAGGATTAAAATACTTTCTAGTTGTAAATCTATAATCCAGTGATTCCCATGAGTGGCTATGCCTCTTTTTTCTTTGTTGTTTCTTTCTTTGTTTCTCCCTCCTTCTTCCTCTCCCTTTCCCTCTCTCCCTCTCCCTTCCCTTTTCCTCTCTTCCTCTCCCTCTCCCTCTCCCTCTCCCTCTCCCTCTTTGTCTCTCTCTGTTTCTCTCTCTCTCTCTCTCTCTTTTTCTCTCTCTCTCCTTCCCTTCATCTTTTCCTCCCTCCTTTCCTTCCTTCCTTCCTTCCTTCCTTCCTTCCTTCCTTCCTTCCTTCCTTCCTTCCTTCCTTCCTTCCTTCCTTCCTTCCTTCCTTCCTTCCTTCCTTCCTTCCTTCCTTTCTTTCTTTCTTTCTTTCTTTCTTTCTTTCTTTCTTTCTTTCTTTCTTTCTTTCTTTCTTTCTTTCTTTCTCTTTTTTTCTTCTTTTCTTTCCAGACTTTACTCAGATGCAATATTCTCAGTGAAAGTTTTCCTAATTCCAATTCTTCCCCTCAAGTATTTTCTCCCTCTTCAAATTACTTTCTTCTATTCCAATATCTTTCATGTTGCATGTAGCTCCTTTTTGATTACACAGGATGAAGGGGCAAGTGTGTCTGTGAATTCAAAGTCAGCAGTACTGGAGAAAGTACACACCTCATAGAGATCCATGTAAGTAACCTCAATATCTAGCAGAGTGTCACATTTGTAATGTGAACTTAATAAATATTTGAACTGGATTTCATGAATGACTGGGGGACTTCTTAAACATTTTGTTCTGTTGTATCTGACTCTTCATAACCCCGTTTGGAGATTTTTTTTGGCAAAGATACGGGAGTGGTTGGTTATGTCCTTCTCCTGCTCATTTTACAGATGAAGAAACTGAAGCAAATAGGATTAAGTGACTTGCCCAGGGTCACACAGCTAGTAAGAATCTGAATCTAGATTTGAATTTAGGAAGGTGAGTCTTTCTGATTCTATGTCTGGCACTCTGGCATTATAGTTTGAAAGTGACCCTTGAAATGTCATTCTAACTTTGTAGGATTTCAGAAGCTCTCCATGTCAGTATCAGATTTAATTGTGGGAGGCAGCTAGATGGCACAGTGGATAGAGCACCAGAAAGACCTGAGTTCAAATTCACCCTCAGACACTTAACACTTCTTAGCTATGTGGCCCTGGATAGATCACTTAACCCTAATTGCCTCAAACAAACCAACAAAAAACCAAGAAAGAGAATATATTTAATTGTGAAAACAGCCCAGTATATAGAATAAAATCTCTATTTCTCACCACTCTTGAGAGACTCTTTCCCCCGTTCCCAGGCAGATGACTTCAAAGTTACAAAAAAGCTCCATAATCTTCCTATCATCACTGTCATTTGGCCTTCTTTGGCATCTCCTGAAATGTCTCTCCCTGCATTCCATTTGGTAATGAGGAGCTTTAGAATGAATGGATATTCTTAAGGCATCATTGGACTGGATCTTCCCTAGTTATGAGGGAACTCAAAAATATCTATAATAATAAAGACACACTGCTTCCATTACTAACCTTTTTTCATACTCCCACATTATTTCTCTCAGCTACCCTCATTAGTCCCTCAATCTTTCCCACCCACAGCATTCATTGTCACACAATAACATTCAATTCCAAATGGTTACTTGCCTAGTATATGCGAAGGTCAGGTGTCATCAGAAACCCCAAGGGCTGAGACATCCCCCAAGGTTTTCCATGCAAAATAGAATTCTTTCGGTTGGATACACAAGTATTCCAGGGGACAGGTATTCATACAGTTATTTTAAAATGGAAACCTAGAATGAGTTAACAAGCACCAATGCATTTGCTCAGATGAAAAAAAAAAAACAAAAAACTTTGTTATTGTGTGGCAATTGGTAAAGAACTTATTAATTAAGGATATAAGATAGAGAGAGATATCCCAGGAGGCTAAAAGCCATTACAAAGACATCGTGCAACCAATCTAGCAGTTAATGAAATACTCAGAGGTTCACTTAAAAAAAAGGGAGAGGGGGCTGCTTTTGCAATACAATAGTTATCATCAGATTGGTTAAGTCCAGAATTTAGGAAGGAGCTCATAGAAAATATGACAAAATTTAAAAAGAAACCACAGATATTTATTTTAATACAGATTCACTTTCTTCCCTGACCTTTTGATTCCAAATACACATGCACATACACAGGCACATAAAAAACATTCATGTGCCCATGACACACAGGCATACCATACACACACACATGCCCCACAAACAGTGGTGCTGCAAATGAGAATTAATAGTGTGTTTACTTATGCCTATTCTGAGACAGGGACAATAGAGGCAGAATAAATAACTCATTGCAATTGCCAGTGAGTTGTTCAATCAAAAGCTAACCATTGAATAAAAGAGAAAATGCCAGAATTTCCTTCTCTTTCCTGCTCTTCTCCTCCTCCTTAAAATATAAGATTTTCCACAGATCATCTGATCTTATTAAAAGAAGTATAGTGTATTAGAAAGGGATTTGGCAAGATCAGCTAAACAGTGAGGATTAACTAAGGATTGGTTCCTATAAGGGGCGATGATGAGGATCTTACATACCTATCCTATTAAGATGCTTATCTTGGGCTGCCTGTTGGAGCTTCAACCCTACAGACTGCTGAAGCAATCTCCACTCCCCCCACCCACAATATAAAGTCTCTCACAAGCCATGAGTACAACTCGACCCAGCACCTTGATAGGGTCAGCGTGATGTGTCCATCCAAGTCTTTTAGTGTTGAAACACTTGGAGCAGAGATATAACTGTTCCAGAGGAAAGAAAAATAGATTTGGACAAGAAATATGGCATGGAATATTAGAGCTATGAGCTTCTCTGTGCAAGTTGGGTATTTGGTTGCCTTAGGATTAAAATCTTTTCTGTTTAAATCTCCTCTATGGGAATGACAACTTTGTTAGGAAAATATGATTCTGGTTTCTTTTTTTTTTCCTAAACATAATTCAACAAACACCTACCTATCTACTATGTGCAAAAGAACTATGTTAGTTGCTATAAAACAAACAAAATTCCCCAAACAAACCACAAAGATTAGAACATTATGTAGTCTTGGCCTTTGTGGATCTTGTTGCCTTATAGGGGAGATAGGCCAGAGATACATTATGATAAGCGCTCCAGATATAAATACAAGAAAAAAGGCATGAGGAAAGAAAAAGCACTTGGGGAATCAGGGCAGTCTTCCTAGATGAGATCGCATCTAAAACAGTAAATTTTTAACAATAGTACAATTATTTCACTTGTTTTGAAGGAAGAATCAAATGACCAGAAAGTGATCAGATCAAGAATTACAAAAGTTTGCAAATTTATAAAATATTTAAAATCACCAATCTAAAGAGAAATGAAAATGGAAACCTCATACCTATATCCCAACATTTATGATAATTAGTAATGGAAATGAAGAAAAAACTGTTCTTAAACTGTCCATTCTATCAGTATCTTAATTATCAAGCAGATTACAAATGACCTAACATTATTGGCAAGCATGACAAAAGAGGAAAGATAGTAATAATTGGAGAGGTTTTAAGAGAACAGGCACACTAATGGATTTTTTCTTCTTTTTTTGTTTTATTTTTTATTTAAATTTTTTAAATACTAATGCATTTTTGGTGGAATTGTGAACTAGTCAAAATAATTTAGAAGTATATTTCCAAATTTATTAACTTTATATTCTTTGACCCAATAATAATACTATTAAGTATATACTCCAGGGAGGTCAAGGACTGAGAGAAGAGAGCTACATGAGTGAAACTGTTTATAGTAGTATTTTATTTAATTATTTTTGCTATAGTAAATAATTGAAAACAAAATAATTATCAGTTATTCTATAAATAAATTATTGCATATGAAGGCAATGTATTTATTATGCTATAAGAAATGATTTTGAAGGATTAAGAGAATTATGGAAAGTTCTATATGAACTAATACACAATGAAATGTGTATTCATTATGTATTCAGTGATCATAGCTATAAAGGGGAAAACTTTGAAAGATCTTAGAAATTTGAATGAGGCAATGAACAGTCATGACTTCAAAAGACTGATGTTGAAACATACCTTGGTAGAGAGATGATAGACAAAAGGTACAGGATCATATATTCATTCTCAGACATAGCCAATGAGTTGATTTGTTTTGCTTGACTATATATTTATTATAAGGAAGGGCTTCTCCTTAGAGAGGGAAGAGATGTGGTTAATGTGAAGTGACAAATGGGAAAAAAGATCATGAACAAAGCATTTTAAATGCACAACTTCTATCTAATCTTGGAAATTCCATCAATACCTAGACTTCCTTGTCCTAGAATATTCAGCTATCTCTTCGATTCTCTTAATCTGGAATATTCCTGCATAAGGCCCAGTCCTTTATGCACTGGGGGGTTCTTTCTGGGACCTCCATTTTGTGGAGGGAGCCAGATTGGCCTTCATTCCCCTAACATCCCTGTTCCTACCTTCTTGACTTCAAAACCATGACCTTTTTTAATGGACTTGGCTCTTTTCAAGGATGGGATGATTGAGGCCAGTTCCAATGATTTTGTGATGAAAAGAGCCATTTACACCCAGACAGAGGACTGTAGGAACTGAATGTGGACCACAACATAATATTTTTACTTTTTTTGTTGTTTGCTTGCATTATTTTCTTTCTCATTTTTTCCCTTTTTGATCTGATTTTTCTTGTGCAGCAAGACAATTCTATATGTATATATGTATACATATATTGGATTTAACATATATTTTAATATGTTTAACATATATTGAATTACTTGGGAGGAGGGGAGGAGGTAGAAGGAAGAGAGGGGAAAATTTGCAATACAGGGTTTTGCAAGGATCAATGTTGAAAAATTATCCATGCATATGTTTTGAAAATACAAAGGTATAATAAAAATAATATTTTTTTAAAAAAGAAGAAAAGACAAAAGGAAAGAAGGTAAAGAAGATTGGGTTAGCCAAGCAAATGGAGAAAAATTTTGAAACCTGAGCATCATAACTGAAAATAAACTGTATTTGAGTCAATAATAAAAAAAAGAAAACAAAACCATGAACTGATGCCTGGTACCTTCAAGCTACCACCTCTCCTTTCCATTCCTTCTTCTGTGTTGTTTTCCCCATTAGAATATAAGCTCCTTGAAGGCAGAGACTTTATTTTCTTTTTATTTGTATTCCCAGTACAATGCCTGGAATAAGCACTTAATAAATGATTTTTTAAACCTTTCCCTCCCCTCCCCTCCCCTCCCCTCCCCTCCCCTTCCCTCCCCTCCCCTCCCCTTCCCTCCCCTTCCCTTCCCTTCCCTTCCCTTCCCTTCCCTTCCCTTCCCACAGCACAGCAACAACAGTATTACATGATGATCAATTCTGATGGACATGGCTCTCTGCAATAAAGAATTGTCTCAAACCAGTTCCAGTTATTCACGGAAGAAAACCATATAAACCCAGAAAGAGGGACATGAAATATGGGCCACAACGTAACATTTTCATGATCTCTATTGACATTTGCTTGCATTGTGTTGCCTTTCTCTGATTCTTTTTTTTTTTCTTGTAGATAGGATTTTTCTTGCATAACTTCTCAAGCATTTCAACATTATTAACATGTAGTGGACTTCCTGCCATCTGGGGGAGGGGAGGGGACTAGGGGTAAAATTTGTATTGGAAAGCTTTGTAAAGATCAAGGTTGGGGAACTACCCATACATATGTTATACAAATAAAAAGCTTAAAAAAAAAAAAGCTGCAGAGTGAGGTACAAAAGGATGAACACAAGAAAAGCTATTAGAGTGGGCAAGCAAGGGATCACACCTAACTTTGGAGAGAGTATGTTTAATTGAATGATGAGGTCAGAAGCCAATTTCAGAAGGTTTAAAATCAAGTGAAAGGAAATGAAGCAGAGGCAGAGTTTAACCAAGAAGGAAAGGAGGGATATAAAACAATAGCTAGCAGGAATAGTCAGATTGTCAGTGTGTATTTGTGTGTGTGTTTGTGTGTGTGTGTGTCTTCTGTGTGAGAGGGGGAAAAGAGGAGGAGGAGGAGGAGAAAAAGAAGGAGAAAGAAGAAGGGAGGAAGGGAGAGAGGGAGATCAGAAGGAGAGCATTCTGCTAGAAAGGATGGAAAGATACGGGATCAAGGATGCAGGTAGAGGAATTTGCCTTGGCAAGAAGAAAGACCACCTTTTTTTTCACTTAATAGTATTTTATTTTTTCCCAATTACATGTAAAGATAATTTTTAACATTCAAGATTCTGAGTTCTGAAGCTTTTTCTCCCTCTTTCTCCTCTCCCTTCTCCCTAAGCAATCTGATATAGGTTAATACATGTACAATGATTTTAAATATATTTCAACATAGTCACATTGTAAAAGAAAAGAAAATCATGATAAAGAAAAAGTAAACCAAAACATTGAAAATAGTACACTTTGATTTGCATTCAGTCTCTATAGTTCTTTCTCTGGATGACATTTCCCAACCCAAGTCTATTGGAATTGTCTTGGATCATTGTATTGCTGTGAAGAACTGTCTATAATTGTGGATCATCACATAATCTTGCTGTTACCATGTACAATGCTCTTCTGGTTCTGCTCACTTCACTCAGCAGCAGTTCATGTAAGTCTTCCCAGACTGTTCTGAAATCAGCTAGCTCATTTACTTACTTACTTACTTACTTATTTATTTATTTATTTATTTAATTATTTGTTTATTTATTTATTTATTTATTTATTTATTTATTTATTTATTTATTT
>JAJPUD010000963.1:279360-311321 GCA_023553655.1 Myrmecobius fasciatus
ATTTATTTATTTATTTATTTATTTATTTATTTATTTATTTATTTATTGCTGAGGCAATTAGGGTTAAGTGACTTACCCAAGGTCACACATCTAGGAAAGCCAGATTTGAACTCATATCTTCCTGAGTTCAGGGCTGGTGCATTATCCACTGTGTCATTTAGCTGCCCTAGCTCATCACTTCTTATAGAAAATTCATGTTCTATTACATTTAAATACCACAACTTATTTACCCCTTCTCCAATTGATGGGCATCCCCTCAATTTCCAAATCTTTGCCACTACAGAAAGAGCTGGTATAAACATTTTTGCATTCTTCTATGGTCTCTTTAGGATACAGGTCCATTAGAGACACTGCTGGATCAAAAGGTATTCATAGTTGTATAGCCCTTTCAGCATAGTTCCAAGTTGCTCCCAGAGTAGCTGGATCAGTTCACAATTCCACCAAAAAAGACTAGTTCTTAAGACACAGGGGAAGAGGAAGATAGTGAAGGAAGATGTTTGAGTAATGTGAAAAGAAAGGAAGAGGAGGAAGTGGAAGAATAAGAGGAAGAGGAGAAAGGGGGAAGAGGGAACTTTCTATAAATAATCATTTTTTTTTTCTGAAATATGAGATGAGGTTTTCTGCTGGGGGTAAAGAGTAGAAGTGCCAAATAAGTTGAACACACATAAACTATGACAGGAATTCAGAGCAGGGAGTGATGGCTGGGCTTTGGAGCCATTGGGAAAGATTTTATGGGGGAGGTGGATCTTTGACTGGCTCTATGTACTTTTTAAGTATATAGACCTGAGCAAATGAAGAGGGGCAGGTAACTTGTGTGAGCAAATGTATGGAGACAGGAATGCGTGTGATATGATAAATAAAAATAGTGAGGAGCATAGTTTAGTATAAGAAAGGACTTGCTTAGTTAGAAGGAGACTAATTTCCCGAGTTACAATGTGACTTATGTTGTTAGAAGGTAGGGACCTACCTGGTGGTCTTCTCTCAACATATGACTCATTTCCAGGTGTTTTTTTGCTAGTCATTTTTCTTTCATGGAAAACCCTGTTGTCTTCTACATCAAGCAGTTTATCCCTCTGAGGACCCCAGTTTTCTCACAGATAACACATGGAGGCTATACTGGGTAATATTAATGGCTACTATGGCACTGCATTTTAAAATCTGATTTAATCTTCCCAGCACCTTGTGATTGATTGTCCTCATTTTGTTGGAAACTGAGGCTGAAAATGTTTAGAGCCTCAGGTATCCGAGGCAAAATTTAGCTTGGGTCTTACTGACATCCACAATATTACCTCATAGCTCCTAGTGGTCTTGAGGCTCAGAATCAATGATCCTTTGATTCTTCCTTGTTACAACTCTGTTCAAAACCCACCTTCTCTGAAGCCTTCCCTAACAAGCTCCTCTAAACCAGGGTTGCCCCAAATAAGTTATTTGCTTAATAACATTTTCTTTTCTTCCTCTTGAGATTGCAAGATTCTCAAGGGCAGAGACTATTTCTTATGGATCTTCCCCTTGTGCCTGTTACAGTTCTTTCCAATTATCATCATTTGCTTGGGTTCAGACTTGTTCCCCTAGTGGGTGATATGGTTATCAACTACATTTTACACAGAGGAAAAGTCAGCAACTTTGCAGTATTGATGTCCTATTCACGATTGATACAACTTTAGATCCCATGCAAAAGAAATAAAATAAAACAATGTTAGAATGGGAAGAGACATTAGAGATCATTTAGTGTGGTCTTTTCATTTTCCAGGTGAGGAAACTGAGGGCTTGTAAGCTAAACTGACTACCTTGTTACACAGCTATTCACAGAGCCAGGACCAAAATCCAGATCTCTTGACTTCCAGTTCAGGAATCATTCCTATATGTCAATAATAATAATAACAGTAATGACTAAAATTTATGTAGTGCTTACTGTGTGCCATGCATTTTATGGTTATTATCTTATTTGACCTTCACAAAAACCTTGAGAGGTGGGTGTTCTAATTATCCCCATTTTACAGATGAGGAAACAGATTAAATGACATGCCCAGGGTCCACTCAGCTATTAAATGGCAGAAGCTAAATATAAATTCAGATTTCCCAGACTCCAGGTCCTATACTCCATTCACTACATTACCTAGAAGCCCCATTGTCTGCAGAGATAGTTTAAGACTACAGTTAATGGAAATTATTAAGAAGGAAGCGAGAAATCAGGTATATGTAGATACTTAAAGTAGAAATGCATCACAAGGGAAACAATAAGCATGAATTCATGTTCCTGAATTAATAAAATCCAAATGTAATAATGCTTAATTATTCTTCGCTTACTAAAATAAAAATTATTACCTTGACATGCAAGGCTTTTCATGATATTCTCTGTACCTAAATACTTTCCCACTTTTGCTACCACTACTGCCTACATGAGTCCTCTTCTCATTTCTGAAGCAAATATTTATATTTACCATTGTGAAGATATTCTGCTAGGGATTCTCAAGGAGCTAGTTTTCCATGGAGAAGGAAAGAATAATGAGGACATATAGCAAGATGATAATATAAGGTAGTATATAATGTCAGCAAAAGGAATATCTAAATACTTGTGAGAAGATTTGAGAAGAAAGGATGCTATTTCTCCAGGAAAACTGGTCACTCGCTTTTCCCCGAAAACATTTCTGCACTACACGTATATTCAGTCTCTCTTTTTCTTCAACTCCTCCCTGCTTTTCAAGGCTTTTGCAAGTGTCACCTTCCCTGTGAATGACAATGCTGTTAAGTGGGGGCAGCCAGGTGGGTCAGTGGATAGAGTGCAGGACTGGAGTCAAGAAGACTCAACTTCCTAAGTTCAAATATAACCTCTGACATTTACCAGCTGTGTGACCATGGGCAAGTCACTTAACTATGTTTGCCCCAGTTTCTTCATCAGTAAAATGAGCTGGAAAAGGAAATGGAAAATTACTTCAGTGTCTCTGCCAAGAAAACCCCAAATGCGCTTTCACAAAGCATTGTACATGAATGAGAACAACAGCAACAATAGTGTTGTAAGTACAACTGACACCTCAGCATATTCTATTTCTTCAGCTTTCATAGGATCATATATATATATATATACATATATATATAAAGGTGGAAGGGACCTCAGAAGCCATTGAGTCCAATCTCCTCATTTACCCAGTAATTTTCCTAGAGTCAGATAGCTGATAAGTATCCAAATCAGCATTTGAAATCAGGTTTTCCAAACTTCATTTTGGAATGAAACTCTGGAATTTAGAATGGAAAAACTGTCAGTCAGTAAAAGATCTATGAGACCAGATAGGAGTTACTTAGTAGGCAAAACCGTTTATCTTGTTTATCTCTAATTACTTATGTATTTTGAATAACTCTATTTTTAAAGAATTGAGTAATTAAAAAAAAGCAAAGATCATTTTCTTCTAGTTCACCCACTATTTTCTTTGAAAATAACTGAGAATTTTAAAGAATCCATCTTATAAGGTGTTAATTATAATGAAAGAAGGTGAAAAAAATGTTGCAAACCTCAACAGGTCACCTATACCATGCAAATATTTATGCCTCTGGACAAGAATATGTCTTGTTTTAAGAGACAAGCTTATTTTCTTTGGAGTGGGGCTGCTATCTGCTTTGGTCCTTTTATGTTGGGCTCGACCTTTCTGAAATGAAGCCATCGACATGTGTGTGTGAGGAGGCGAGCCAGCGCGAGAATTGTACAAAAAGAATTGAGAAAAGAGCAAGGGAAAGAAAATGTGTCACATCCTGACTACAGGGAAACAGTGCAAAACATCTAATCGCAGCAGTGCTAGGGAACTTGAACCTGTCCAAAAAGATCCCAAGCTCTCAGTGTTTAATTGCTGTTGATGGCTGCTGGTCAGTCATGCATGACAATGCGTGTGTGTCACGCTGCTCCCTGCCTGTGCTCATTTCTGTCAGCCTTCACTCCAGGTGATGAACAAGGGCTCCTCTGATATGGTGGGGGTAGGGGGTGGAACGGATGGTTGGAGGAAATCTGTCACTGAAACAAAGACACTAGTACCCTCATAACCCAAAGCAGAAGGAGGGGGGAGGAAGAAAGAGAGAGAGAGACAGAGACAGAGAGAGAGAGAGAGAGAGAGAGAGAGAGAGAGAGAGAGAGATACAGAGAGAGAGACAGAAAGAGAGACAGAGAGACAAAGAGAGAAAGACAGAGAGACAGAGAGACACAGAGAGACACAAGGAGAGAGACAGAGACAGAGACACACACAGAGAGACAGAGAGAGGGAGAGAGAGAGAGAGAGAGAGAGAGAAGAGAGGAAGGAAAGGGAGCAAAAGAGAGAGAAGAGAGGGAAGCAAGGAAGGAGAAAGAGAGAGGAAAGGAGGGAGAGGAAGGAAAGGAAGAAGGAAGACAGACAGAGACAGAGAGATACCACCAGGAGTGAGAGCATAGAGGTCCTTATGAATCACTTGTTTCCTTTCCCTGAACAAGGCACACAAATGTTTTTGTTTTTGTTTTTTTTCTTGAGAAACACACACAAAACAGGCTATGGCGTCCAAATGTGTGTAGCATCTGTGACCCCAAGTATTCCAACTGGCAAGATTCAAGTCTCCTGTTTGGTTGATTATATGTCTGAGCGCATGCTTGCCAGGGTAGAGAGCAATTTGAATCCCATTGAATAGTAATGAACATTATCATCTTTGGTGAACTGGAGCTTTTAAACCACTTCCTTCCACTTTGCAAAGGAGAGAGGGGAGAGAGATGACAAAAAGGATTTTTGTAGATGTAGACAATGTGTAATCCCTCTTGGCTGCCTCAGATACTCAAGTTATTCAGGAAACTTTGTCATCTGTTAGAGAACATTGATGGTTATTTGGACAGTTTACATTTAAAAATTCATTGATCCTTATAATCATGCTATTCATTTTTAATTTTTGATAAATTTAGATTAGATTTAGGTTTGTAAGCCAAGGGTGTTCCACACAATGACCAGGAAATGGTAGAAAACTACTAAATTGGGAAAGTCAAGGATGTACCTAGATGGAGCTGTCTGAAGCTGCCAATATTTAATAATAAAGGAAATTGTTTTATATTTTAAAAATCTAATTTAGAATGGCTGCAATAAAATATAGAATCCTTGAAAATGACATTGAAAATCATTGATTAAATTTAGTGACCAATCTTGGTCTGGGAGAAGTAATGATGAGACATACTTCCCTCCCTTCTGTAGTAAGGTGGGAGATAATCCTGAATGTTGCAATATGATGTCAAATATTGTTGCCATGTCCATTAATTTTTCTTAATGGTTCTTTGTTACAAGGGAAGGTTAAATGATGGAAGGTGGAGTATGGTGTAAGAACAAAAGGCATTAGTAAACGTCCTTACAAGTTAATTTCCATAGTTTAAGATTCTAGTCAGTCAAGCATCATTCCCTTCTTTTAACTTAACAAAAGTACCACTAAACTTAATAACCATCACAATAGTATTCTCATATATGAACAAAAAGAAAAGAAAAAAGTGTGCAAAATAGTAAATTCCTTCATTCAAGTCAACAAGCATTTATGATGTACCAGGTATTGTACTAAGTGCAAGGAAGAAAAAGAAAGGCAAAAATTAGATTTTACCTTCAAGGAGCTTCCCGTCTAATGAAGTGCACAACATGCAAACAACTATGCACAAACAAGATAAAATGGAAGTAATCTTCAAGGAAAGGCACTAATATTTAAAAAAATGTATAGGTTAACTATAATTTATTTGAAAATGTGTATGTAAAGAAAGTATATCATGAAACCTTTTTGCTTCTGTGTTACCATGCGAACTTTTCCTACTTTAGTTGTTTGAATTTTGTGGTCAAAGACATTTTCTGGGCATCTGGGGTAGATTTCAGTACTCTCCAAATGACAGAGAGTCACAAAGGAAGTAGTGGGCTTCCTATTCTTGCCACATATCCAATCTGAGTGAAAATGAATTAGAGTACACAAAAACAGGATAAAAAGCTAAATGTCCAAAGTTCAATTCAGGGTGAATAACAAGGACAGCAAAATGGGACATCTTATGCTCAGTTTATTTTATCAGCTTCCTATTTTTCCCCTGTGTGACTTTTCCCCCTTTTTCCTTCAGTCCTCTGTAAAGGTTATTTTGGTGGTAAGTATAAATGTAGTCGGTTTGTTTTACAAGATCATTTTGTTCTTTATAGATAAAGCACAAAATTCATCTCCTTTAGAAAGCCATCACTTATCAAGCTATACCATTCTTTGCTCTTTACTCAGTCCCCTTTAGGAGAGAGGTGATCAGCTTGCTAGGGATGAATATATTAGAAATTTCTTGAGTTTTTACAAAGGCACAGGTTGTCTTTGAATAGAGATTCTCTCACACAAGTAGATTGTAAAACTCTTTAAGAGCTGAAACTGTCATGCTTCCTTTTGCTGGCTTGGAGAGGAGACATGAATTTTTGGAATCATTCCTATGACTTCTTGAGGAGTTAGTATTTATAAATTTTAAACAAGGCCAATAGCACACTCAATACTGTTTTTCTGGTCATCTCAAACAACATGTCATTGATTATCTAAAAAACTTTTATCTTCATGAAGACAACTGAAAATACTAAATGGACCATGTTATAACCAGTCCAGTTACCTTTTATAGTTACGTATGAAAACCAAGGAACCTTTGGAAAGGACTTGGGAAGTCTCTCTGTTCAGGCTCTTGATCCATGAATGAATGCCTTTACAGCTTCGTGACAGGTGGCTATCCTTTGCTAGCTTGAACACTTCTGGTGATAAGAATACTATTTTGTAATAATATTGACATTCCTTGGATTACTTATGTTAGTCTAGAAATTATCCTTGCATTAAAGATTCTCACTAAGTCATGGGATATTACACTATCTGAAGAACTGAACTTGTAAACATATATATATATATACATAAATGTATACATGCATATATAATATATTTTAATTTATATATGTGATATATGATCATTAATGGAATTTGCTTTGCTTGATTATGCACATTTGTTACAAGAAATTATCTGAAAAAAATTTAAATTAGAAAGATGTGAAACACACATGAACTTTCACTTGAGGTGACTGTATTGTGACTTTTAAATAACAGTTTTACTTTATTACAGGAGCTCTCTCACCATGTGAGAATAATATATTAATTTAATGTAAAAACAAAATGCCTCAATAAAATAAGAAAAGAAAATCAACCAAAAGGAAAATTGGTCTTATGTAGGCCACAAAATATTACAAACAAGTAATTATGAAGAAGTGAAAAAAGGAGGTTATTGGGGAAATATATGAATGGGAAAAAAATATGGGCTAGTCATGTGTTATAAGTGAAGGAAAACTTTTGGATAGCCTGAGTGCTCTGTTGGCATCCTTGCCATGTCTAGAGGAAGTAAGGAAAGTCCCCAACAACTTGTAAAACTTACTGGATGACACAAAGTACCAATTACAAATGGGGGACGAGCATGCATAGGCTATGATCTAAGGAAAGCAATATTCAAATCCATGAAATCCCTGATCTAGTCCAGTATTTGAATACTACTCACCATTAAGAGTTGTTTCAAGGAATAGATGAGGTAATGTCTACAAAGAATTTTATAAACAGAAAATGCTATGTAAATGCAAATTATTAAGCAAGGAAAAACCATGTAGTAGAAGGAGCTTCTAACTTGGAGTCAGAAATCCTGGATTAAAATCGTAGCTCTGACAATAGCTAGTCTTTTAACTTCTCTGAGCCTCAGTTTCCTCATCTGTAAAATAGGAACAATAATGCTTAAATTACCTATTTTATGGGGTTGTTACTAAAAAGAGTATTATCCTATTCTTAAAAAGGATTTTATAACTTGTTATAAGTCTGTGAATCCCTAATAGCGATGAAAAGGATAAAAACAGTCTAAGCTGCTAGTTAGGGTTTAATGACATAAACTATTTGATCCAATAGATTTCAGACTTATTAAGAGTCAAAAATGAGACTCTTTGGGCATTCTAAAAGTGTTAGGATCATGGCATAATAGATTTGGAGTTTTGAAGAACTGATCTTGAATCCTCCTCAGAAATTTACTTATATGATTCTGGGCAAGTAGGGATATTATCATCACCTGCCTTACAGAATTGTTTTGAAAATGAAATAAAACACGTATGAATATATATAAATAGTATATGTGTATATTTTAGGATATCTATATTATACTTATATATATGTATATAGAGAGAAAATGTTTATATATGCATATATGTTTATGTATACACACAAAATGTTAGTGGTCATCATCATTACCATCGTCCCATCATATTCTAATATCTGTACCTTTGCCAAATTGAGTTTTATACAACATAAACAAACATATTATCTGTCTTTTATTATATTATCATTGCCTGTGGCTACTAAATATATGTTCATAATTTACATGATTATGCTACTATGACATCCTGATATGTTGTCAATCATTGAGAGTCTATATTAAACCTCTCTAATTCTAAAAAAGAATTCCTGAGGCATAGCTCTGCACATAAGCCAAAGCCACACTTTGTTTCACTTTCTCCTTAAGTTCTCCTTTCCCTTCAATTAATTGCTAAAAATGCACAGAGCAGTGAAATATGCCCTTACTGAGGCTTTTGAGAACCAGAAGGGAGATTATAAATGGAGGAAGAGGGGCGGGGGGCTTGGCACAGAGCTGTATTTCTTTAAGTATTTTATCAGTGATCTTTTGGTCAAAGCCTAAAAGGAGAAAAATTGAAATGTTACATACTTTTTTTTTTTTGCACTTAGAAAGGAATGAATGATATTCAAAATTGGATCATCTGGAGGTGGCAGTGGTTGACAGAAGAAATGAAACAAACTGAGTTGGCAACATTTCATTGATTTTTAAACAGATTCAAAGACAAAGATTTGAAACAAGTAAATTTCAGCATTACACATAGTCTTTTTATATGTCAAATATGATTTCAGAAAAGACTTTTATTCTGGAGCCTTCAGTCAATAGCTCTTTTGGACTTACATTTTCCAAAATTTTACTCTTCTCCCCTTTTAAAAATGTTCTTTCAATTCTTTTTAGATCACTGACTTTTCCTTATAACTTCTTTATAACTTTCCTTATAACTCAAGGTCTTACCATCTCTATGAAAATCTTCCATGTATTAAGTACAATTAAACAAAATGAATTAACACACTGACCATGTCTAAGAACAAGTGCCTTTATATATACATCCAATACATCGCTGCTGAGAAGGTACATGAAGGCTTTCTTTTGAAAATCTTTCAGTATTGTTTCCTTTTACCCAATTATGTATAATGTTCTCTTGATTCCTTGTTTCATTATCAGGTCAAATAATTGATTCTTTTTTACATTTTTTCTAAACACATTTTTAAGTAGCTAGATTGCATAGTGGATAGAACATGGGACTTCAAGGAAGACTCATGGCTATATATCCTGCCTCAGAAACTGGGATATTGCTCTGGAACCCCAACCAAGCCATTCAACCTCTGTCTATCTCAGTTTCTTCATCAAAAATTGGGATAATAAAAGCACCTACCTCTCAGAGTTGTTGTGAAGAATAAATGAACTAATACATTTAAAACATTTTGCAAACCTTAAGCTGCTATATAAATATTTGATAATTTTATTCCATATGTTTTCTATAGCACTAAATAAAGCAATATACAGGTCCAAGGCCCCTATTTTCAAACTGAACTTCTTGTCTTCTACTACCTGCCACTTTAAGCTTTTATGTTCATTTATTTAGAATATTTATTTTCAGCAAGCTTTTTGCTGCATAATGAATTAAGAACTGGCTTTGGAGAGGGGAAGTTTTGGATTCCTATGCTACCTCTGAAACATACTGGCCATTCGATTGAGGACAAGTCACAACCTCTCAGTACTTCTGGCAAGTCTGTAAGATAAGGTTGCAGAAAAGGTGCCTACTTTATTGGGAGAGGAAGTTTCCTCATTCAAGAGTTCTTTTTGCCAATTAAGTCTCAGGTCCAGTTCCCATCCCTTATTAATTCTATAAATGACATATTTGTTACTATTTTTATGTTTCTTCTCTAGCAAGAGAGAGTCCTTATAGGGCCTTTATAGGATGCTAATTTAGAACACTAATTAAACTACCTTCTTTATGTAGTATCATCTCAGAGCTCGTTCCTTCAAAGTAGCATAGTTCAGGGCTCTGAGTGGAATTGGCAGAGAAAGACTGAAGTGTTGATGGAATTACTCTCTGAGACAAGCAGGGAAGGGAAGTGTTGGGGATCAATTTAATCTTATTGTCCCACCCTCTGTGGAGGTCATGAGTAGCTTCAACTTGCTATGTACAGTCAGAAATCTTTCTCTATAAATTTGTCTATAGCCTAGACCATCTTTGCTGAATCCCTTTGGGTTTGCCTTATGGTGTCTTTCCCCTCTTTCCTCCCCCATGCCATATAGTGTCTTTCATCACCCCACTTTGCCTCTTGGTGTTTTTCTTATTATTATTGCTTACTAACTCTTTTAGGGTGCTAAATTCTCTTTAGGATTTAACCTGCCAGTTAAGGGTATGCTTCCATTTCATGGAGTATTCCTTTTCTTCTTGGAGTCCCACTAGCGAATTTGTCTTTTCTTGTTAATTAATTGTTAATTGTGAAAAACCCTTTCCTTGCTAAGTATATGCTCTTTCCTTTATTTCTGAAGGTCTTTAGTTTTCCATTTCAGTGTTTCTATTACCTTTTCTAACCTTCACCTTTACTTAAGTACTGGACTAGTTAGTAATTGGGTACAGTATCCACTTATACTTAATTGTGGGATCTGAAGAATTAGAAGGCTGACATTATATATTTAGATGCCAAAGTCCAGAAGACTCATTTTCTTGAGTTCAAATTCAGCTCAGACACTAATTGACTGACCTTGGACAAGTCACTTAGTCCTGTTTGCCTTGGTATTCTCATCTATAAAATGAACTGGATAAGGAAATGGCAAACCACTCCAGCATACTTGCCAAAAAACCAAAAAATCCAAATGAGGTCACAGAGACAGACACAACTGAACAACAACAGAAGTCTTACTGACTTGCAAATATCTTGTTCAACTAGAAACTTAAAATGTGATTTCTTTCAAAAGCTGAAAAAAAAAAACAATTCTATCTGGGAGCTCAGAGAATTCTGGATGGTTGGTCCATACATATCCTTTGACTCTTTTGCTGTTATGAAGCCCCTGACCTGACCTGCTTGCTGCTAGGGGGTAATTCCAAGTACTGCCCTTCAGTGTGAGAAGAGGAAATTACTTATTTGATCCGGGGATAAGAACTGACAGATAAGTTAAAGGTGAGATGTTTTTGTTAGTAATATACTCTGACAAGTTGGACCTCATCATTCCATGCAGCCTCAGGTGAGAGAAAGCCTATGTTGAATTTCAGAGTTGGAAAGAACCACAAAGTTTACCTCCTAAAACCATCCTAATTTAAAATTTGAGGTAACTGATTCCAACATAGAGATGCTTGACTAGCTCAAAGGCTCACTGATACTGAAGGTGAAAATAAGATAGAAGCCAGATTTCCCTTTTTAAACTGCATTAAAACACAATACCTCTCAGTCATTGAGTTGGTCCATTCCACTTTTCTAAGTTGTGTTTTCTAAGTCACAGTGAAGTATAGAAATGTCAAATGGTCAGATAACTTGATTATCAGGAAATCTAAATAATTCAGCTTTTAAAATCTATTTTAGATTTTCCCATCTTCTTCCTCCTATGAAGGCAGAAATTTTTTTACATTCCTATTCCCAATACTTAATACAGTGTAGGGCACATAATAAGCATTTGGTAAATGCTGTTGACTAATAAATGTTCATTGCCTCTGTGGGTAAAGTATCAATGAAGTTTGAAATTATTCAATAAATACTAAAATATTTTATTAAATGTGTACTGTGAAATAGTTCCTGAGAAAATTATTTGTTTTTAAAATCTTTATTCTGATCTCAAGGAATTTACAATCTATTAGCAAAGATAAAACAGATACACAAATGGATACATAATAAAATAAAGATTAAATCTAGTCACAGGTTCCAGGAAAGCCTGAGGAGAGAATACTTAGTCCTGGGATCATTTCATTAATTCAATCAATAATTTTTTTATTGAACTCTTTTAAAATATGTGACTAGCACTGTACTAGACACTATGGGAAATTAAAAAAAAATGTATGAGGAACAGTTTCTGACTTTAGTAACTCATAGTCTAGGTGGAAAATATGATTAAGAAAAATATGTGATACATGAAAATTCATTGATCCTTATAATCATGCTATTCATGAGATACATGAAAAAAATAGAGAATCATACAAGATAATGTTTAATTATAGCATGTATAATTATGGTACAAATGATAAATACTATAAGGATTTAGAGAAGAGATAGACCACTGGAATATAGAGTAGCCAGGAAAAATTTTCTGATGAAGGTAAAATCTGACTTTTAGGATGGATAAAAATGAAGTGAGTGGAGAGGAGGAGAATAGAGTATTTCAGGAAGATGAAGAAAAGCACAAAGGTGGAAATAAATGTTGCATGCAGGAATCCCCTTGATAACATCCTTGGTAGATGGTAATCCCAACTCTGTTTTGCCCCTCCCAGTAAAGATCAATATTCTCAAAAATCAAATGTGAGAGGTGATATATTTAATGACATCCTATTCCATGTTGAATGACTACACATGTTAGAAAGTTCCTCTTTATATTTTGCATAAATCTGATTCCCTGCAGCTTCCTTCCATAGTTCTGTCTTATGGAACAATGTAGACTAAGCTATAATGTCGATCTTTCCTTGCAAAATTTGAAGTCAATCACTTCTTTCTTCCAAATTAAATAACCTAAATTCTTTCAAATGTTCTTTTACAATTCTGATAATCATCCTAAGGACACATTCTAGTTTGTCATGTTACTGTGTTTGTTGTCACCTTTAAAATGTTGATCCTACAGCTGAACACAATAGTATACATGTAATCTAAACAGTGCATAGTGAAATAAGTGGGATTATTGTTTTTCCCTTTCTCTTAACTCTTAACTCCAACCCCCCCTACAAGGTCCTACTCTGCCCCCCTCAGATCTGAATATTTTTCTCCTAATGCAGCTTAAAATTATATCTAGCTTTGTTTTAGTAGCCATATCACTGAGTCATCCTGAGATTGTGATCAATTTAAATCCCAGGTCTGTTTCATATGAATTGGTATCATTAGGTTTTCACCATCCTATGCTAGTTCAACTAATTTTAAAATCTTGGATACATAGTTTTAAATTTAGCCCTGCTAAGTTTTGTTTTCTACTTCTCATTCTAACATATTGAGAAAAAAAAATCTTACTCTGGATTTTGTCATACTATTTGTATATTTCCTGCCATGTGTCATTCAGTAAAACTCTAAGGAAAACAATTCTCAAGGAAGGCACACAAATGGTGGATTTTGTTAACATTTCTTTTCAATTTCTGTCTTATGAGCCCTCTTCTAGCAGTTTATGTGCTCAGTGGGTTTGTATGCATTAGCTCACACTACTGACAACTTTCTAGGTATTAAATGGTCTCTGTAAGCTTGCACATAGTAGAGTCTGAATAAGTATCTGTTAAATTAATGAAGATCCACCTGCACCCATCAAATTAACTACATGATTGCCAAATCTCCACTTCCTGTTAGGCTGGATAATATAGAAGTTGTAAGGGAGCAGGTCTAATGGTAGTTTGGAGGGCAGGCAGGACCCTGAATGATAAAAACCAGCCTATCTCCATGCAGATTTAAGTGGTATCCGTATTAGAATAAGTAAGGGCAATGATCATCAAGATGATTTAGAGCCACTTAAATCAAAGGCTATATTAGAACTTGGATCCCAGAGGTGAAAAGGCTGTTATTAGTTCACTGAACCACCCTGATCCCTAGACATTCATTGCTCAACTAACAGTGAAAGATTCAAGTGCAAATTTTATATAAGAAAATTCTCCTTTGCAAAGATCTGTCTTGTAAAGGAAGGTAATGGCCTAGGGAAGATAAAAGGAAAGGAAAGGAAGAATTTCAAGATGCCACTGCAAAAAGAGACTAGAATTCCACGAGAAGTTTTAAAATATCTTTAAATGGGGAGAAGCAGAATAGGACATGGGTTAATTGAATTGTTAAATAGTTTGAGAATTGGAAGGGGATTTAGGGTAACCAACTAGTGCAGTTGTAGGAAGGCATGCCTGACAAATGGTCAACTGAACAATATTTGAGGATGATGCCACTGAAGTAGAACCTCTCACCCCTCAAGTTGGTCCATTCAACTTTTGCGCATTTCTAATTGTTAGGAAGTTTAGCTCTTGCTACTCTCTCCCATGGTTTCTGGTTCTGCCCACTGAGGGCAAATAGAACAAGTTAAATCTTTCTTACATGTGATAGGCATTCAACTACATGAAGATAGTTATCACATTCACCCTGAGTTTTTACTTCTCCAAGCTAAATATTCCTATTATTTCAATGATCCTCATAGGATATGAACTTTGAGGTTTCATCATCCTGGTTGTTCTTCTCTGGATATTATTCAGCAATAACCTATTTTATAGCAATGTCCTATTTTAATCTATGGAACCCAGAATTGAATGACAGTTCTCTAAATGTGGTCTGACCAGGCAATGACTGTCCACAAACAGTTCCTATTAGTTTTGGGTCAAAAACAGATTTAAACTTGATTAAAGGGAATCATCATCAACATGGATATATACACGTGAAATGAAAGCACAAAATATATATTTTCTAAGTGTTACTGGGATTTTAGTCTATCAGGCTGAAGTCAGGAATTTTTCACACACAGAGCTATGTAAGTCTGGGGGCTTACTTAGCCTTTAGGCAATTCATTAGGATTGATGCACTGACTCATACACAGACTTGAAATGGGCAATTGATAGAGGGAATTATCATACCAGGAATTCCCTAAAGCTGAACTCATGGGGCTTAGAAAGGAATAGCTTATAAGCTTCTCAGAATTCTTCTTGGTCTGTTAAAAAAGGGAGGGAGGTTAAGGAGACACCATGGGATGTGGATGTGTAGCTTAGATGTTTCTTGAACAGATCTTTGAGAAAACTTCATTTTTAATTTTAATTACAATACTCTGCTTCCTAAATAGGTCTGGATTTCCATTTGTAATAAGTAAAAGACATGAGTGAGGTGTGGAAGATGTGCTGAGCTGACAATTTCTGATAGTTCTCTAGTGGAGGAGAAGTTTATTGATTTAAAGATGTCATAGATTCTTCAAAGAATTCTTTTGGCCAAGTCCTTTGTATAATGGACAAACTGCTATATTTGAAATCATGGGACTTGAGTTTGATCCCAGATCCACCCTTTACTACTTATATGATCATAGGAAAGTAACTTCATTTGTCAGAAACTCAGTGTCTTCTGTCAAATAAGCAAACTGGATTAAATGACCTTGAAAGTCCCTATGATTGATGAAGATTCAAGTGTTCCCCACAAAGATGCTGGCTTGATTGTAGTTGTTAGGGAGAAGGGAATCTTCATTTTCTAAGAAGACCAATAACATCATAGGTAATGTCTTGACTATGTAAATTGAATTTAAGTGAGGCAGAGTTGTGTAAAGTCATCAGCCTCAGTCTTCCTAAGTCATTAAATTCAGTGACAGGATAAAAATCAAGATAACTAGCGATGACCTGGGATGCAGTGGATAACTTTGCTATCCTTAATGCATCACCAATTTCTAAGCCATCCATAGCATCTGCTTCAGCTACTTTCATTGGAGCTAGAGTATATTTCTCTCATCTATCCATTCCACTAGGGAAAGTCTGCACATGCATCACATAAACATCCCCCTAACTTATCGATGGGTTTGAGACGTTGGTCCTCAACCAGGGTTAGCCCATCTATTGACTGTGTGGTATGAGATAGGTGAGTCCCAGGCAAAAAGAAGGGCATTTTCTGGGTCTGACTGCCTAATCTTACACATGAAGAGGCATTTTTAATCTAAAACAGAGGATTTTACTCATACTGCCCTATGAAATTCAGAATTTACTTTTTCTTTCCCAATGCTAACACTTAGGACTTTTCTGCTCTTTTGGTTTGAAATACCATGAAATAAATACTATTTTCCTATATTGTTTTCACTATATACTGTTGCTGTTTTCAGTAAAGTCTGACTCTTTGTGACTTCATTTGAGTTAAGGTTTATTTTTGGCAAAAATACTAGAGTGGTTTGACATTTCCTTCTTTAGCTCATTTTACAGGTGAGGAAACTGAGGCAAACAGGGTTAAGTAATTTGCCCAGGATCACACAGCTAGTGTCTAAGGCCAGATTTGAACTCTAAATTCATGAAAATGAATCTTTTAACTCCAGGTCCTGTACTCTATCCAATGTACTACTCCCACCTTGATTATATTCTAAATTAATTTGGGCTACCAGAAAAATATTAACAGTTACCAAAACAATGCTTACCCAATAAATCTATTCAACTGTGCTGTCTCCATCTCAGTCATCTTCCTTGGAAAGTGAGGGGGGAGAGAGAAAGAAAAAAGACAGTATTGACAGCATGATGGTAGAACATTAACTCTTGCATGTTTGGATTTTATTTCAATATTATTAGGTCTTTGAAGCAGGGTTTGCAAAGAGGATTCTAAAAGGACTTCATTATTTTATGACAGTTAAAGCCAAATAGGAAGGGTGTTTTTGTTTTTGTTTTTATTTTTTACCTGGAATCACCTTCCAGTTACAAAGCTGGTGTTTCATTACATGATCTTTCTTAAAGGCTAGCTTTAATATGAATGGCTAATAGAGGAGATGAATATACTTCATAATGCTAACTCTTAGGTGTTGTAAAGAACTGAATGATAAAAAAAAAATAAAGCAGTTTGTAATGGGTGAGATTAATTACAACCTCTATTCCTTAAGCAAGTGGGTGAATGATGAGAGAGATATAACTAGGACTGCTTACTGAAGTTTTGTACTAATAGACTCTCACAAAGAATTATGGGGCACACAAAAGAATCGACTACTTCCCCCTCCCTCTTTCAGCTAATATCCCTGACTAGCCCACCTTTGTATTAGCATCAAGCCAACTGACTATGGTTTTAATTGGTTGTAAAACCAGCACTGATGTTTAAAGACAATTTATCTGGCCAATGAAAGGAGAAATAGGAATGGTAGAAATGACTGACTGAACTATGATTCAACAGGCAGCTGGAAGACCTTGCAACATGAACATCAAAATTTAATCTTTTTTTTTTTTTTTTTTTTTAGATCTGGGATTTGCTTCCTGATGTTTTGTTTTTATTTAAATGTAGAGCTTTTGTTCGATTTAAAACTTAGCATTTTCACCAGCATTGGGAGAATTTCTAACTGGAGACTGGGTGTTTATCCTAAATAGGGTAAATCCCCCTAATGAACCAGTGTATTTAGATTTTGGACTTATTTTTTTTTTTTACAAATTCCAATTCAATTTAAGCAGAAAAGTCAAGAAAGGAAAAATACCCTAGATCTTTTTGTGAATGGAGTTGAGTTGCTAAGTGATCACTCAAAGCAGACCTCATTTGGAAGAGCCAAAACATGTCCTTCTCTATGGAGAAGAATTTAGAAAAGAAAAGTAAAGAGAAGAACAACATACCAGATCACAACCACAGGAGAAAAATTTTTGGTTATTGCTTTTGAATACAGCTGGGGAGTTTGAGAAACACCAATTCCTCTGATTCTTTGACTCTCCCCAAGAGCAGAATCAGTTAATGATTAGACCCTATAAAATGTTCCATGTCATGTGCCTTTTCCCCACTAGGCAATAGAAAGTAATTAAGAATTATGGGAAGCAGATTCGGTGAGAGGGGAGACATGCCTTTCTAGGGACAAGCTCCAAACCCTAACGAGGTTATTGGCACAGGTGTCTCCAGCAAATAAATTAATAGGGAGGCAGATCCAATCATTAATCTGTCATCCAAACTTGGTGTTTAGAGTCATTGGGGAGAAGGAGATTCCTTTGCCCAACCTTGGCTGGGTCTGGAGCAAAGATTAGAAAGCAGAGTGATTTCATTAGGATAACAAGGCAGTTAAAGAACAATCTGGCTCTTTGGATGGTATTTATAAAACGTTTCAAAGAAACTGTGTTCTGACAGCTGCTATCAGTCTCTCACATAGGAACTGGGGTGATTTATTGATATGGCAAGGGAGTTGTTAGCAGTGTTATTTGCAAAAGTTTTGCATGTACTAGGGATAAGTCTGAGATACTTTGAAGCTTCCCAAAGACAGTTGTAGCAAGTTAGCTTTTTTAGTTTGGGCTGATATAAGATTTTCTTCTTACTGGAGATGGTCAATTTTCTATTGTCTGCATGTAGATTATCCATCATCCCAAATTGGCTTTCTCTAGCCTGAGCTATCTCCCTTGCCTGTCAGTCAGTGTATGCTTGGGGAATACAGACTCATTTTAATATCATCCACAGCAAAATATAACCATGTTGGCAAGAACATGACATTAGGAATCTTATTGTGCGTTACGATGTCAACTTATAGGTGAATTTTGGATCAATTGGTATTTTGGAAAGATTATTCCTTACTCTTACTGAGCTTCATTAGTTCAGAGAATTGAATGCATTATATTTAGGTCAAAAATTATAATTTCAATTCAGTTTAGTTCAGTTCAATTTGATTCAACAAATAATGTCATATTATAGGGCTACGATTATAGAAAACTATACTAGGTACAGGGGAAGGCATAAAAATTAGAGGGAAAGAGTTTCTGATTTTATGGGACTTGTTGTCTAGGGAGTATGAAAAACAAACAGATAGCTATAATATAAAATAACATGACAAGCGCAGGTTCTCAAATAAGTTGAAGTTAGCTACTTTGTATAGATTTGTATTCATATTTAAATCATATATATATAATATATATATGTATACACATAATTTCAACTACAAAACATTTTATAGTGTCATTTTTTTCTGGTTTACAACTGCAAAATATTTTGTCTTTTTTTTTGGTTTACAGTTGCAAAATATTTTAATATACCATGTTTCTTTATTCCTGCTGTATATTTTTATATGTATTTGGCTTCCATGTTAAAATATAAGGTCCTTATCAGTACAGATTGGTTCTTACTTTGTTCTTGTGTCCCCAGCACCAGTCATAGTACTGACACATAACTAGGTGCTTAATAAATAAGTGTTAATTGATCGATTGAATAAATGAGAGTCAACAGTGGCACAGTGCAGAGAAATCTGGGCCTGGAATCAGGAAGACCTAGATTTAATCCCTGCTTTTTAAACATCATAGGTTACTAATTGCTAAGAGTCTCCAGGCAAATCACTAAGACAATAAATTACAAAACAGTTGCTGATCTGAATTGGTAGAAGATATTTTCTCATAGGAAGCCCCCTCCACCCATGAAATAGAGGCTATATGGTATAGCAGAAAATATATAGCAGTAGAATTAGAAGGTGTAGATTCTAATCCTGCCTCCCATGTTTTATTACCTATGTGACCCTTAACTTCCCTGGGTTGCATTTTAGTCATTTGTAAAATTAGGCGGTTGGACTAAACGGACCTTCATGTTTCTCTTAACTCTATACAAATTCGGATCAAGCAAAAGAATGTAAGAAAGGTACAAAAATATTTCAAAAGACTGGGGGTGGTGATGGTAAAGGATAAAGATCATTATGAAGTGTGGAGGTTCAAGGAGAATGCCTTAAAGGAAGCAGTATCTGTACTGAGATTAAAGGATGGGTTAAGAATTATTTCCCAATAAATTGACTTGAGAATTTTGGTTCATATCTTCTTGCTCAGCAAAAAGATTCATGGTCATAATCATGAGTTTCTGGGGTAGAACATGATCAGTAAGAACAAAACAAAGTAGGATAATCTTTTAGGGAGAATATGTCCTATGTTCGCTATTTTTGCAAAGTGTTATTTCTAATTTCAATTAAAACTTTTAAACATTTGTAATTAATAGAATAAACATTAGGATTAAGGAAAGGACTTAATTTTCTTTTTTAAAATATATGTTTATTTTGTTAAATATTTCTCAATTACATGTGAAATTTTCAAGTACATGTGAAGTCATATGAAACATATTTCCATATTATCCATGTTATAAAAGAAAACACATACCCACACAAATAAGAGCAATAAAGTTAAAAACAAATAATGCCTCAATCTGCCCTCAGAGTCAATCACTTCTCTCTCTGGAATTGGAAAGAACTTTTTATCATGAGACCTTGGGAAATGTCTTGGATCACTTTCTTATCAGAGTATCCAAGTCTTTCACAGTTGATTATCCTTATAATATTGGTGTTATAATGTACAGTGTTCTCTTGGAACTGGTCACTTCACTAGTTTCCTGTTTTCCTTCTAATTTTGAATGCATTAGTTTTGTTTTTCCACAAACTTTTAGTTTCGTGTAATCAAAATTATCCATTCTACTTCCTCTGATCCTCTCTCACTTCTTTGGTCATAAACTCTTCTCTTATCCATAAGCAAATTCATTTTCTCATGCTCCCTCAATTCATTTTGATATCATCCTTTACATTTGAATCATTTATTCATTTTGACTTTATCTTGTACACTTGTAAGATAATTGCGTTATTCTGAGTTTCTTCAAGGACTTAACCTTCTAAAACAAGTCCCCTTCACAAGCAGGAAGTGTGACTTTAGTTTCACAAAAAAAGAGTTTATAGTTTAGATTATTTCTATTGACCCTATCATCAAGCTGTCCCAATTGCTATGACTTTCTTTTCATTTCTATAAGACATCTTTAATTCAAATGAGATAATGTATTTTTATAAACCTTAGAGTAGTAATGTCAACTCCAATAGAAACAGGACTACTAAAGCATAAGTAAGGATCTCTGTGGACCACATATTAACTTAGAAAACCAATAGTAATGTTTTGTGTATTCTATACTATTTTCATTTATTTTGTTATATATCTGGTTCTGGCGCCACTTGGGAGTCTTGGGGCTGCAATGCATCCTGTTGCAGAGTGTTTGAGACTTTTACCTTAGAGTACTACATATGTATCAGTTATTACTATTACTATTATTAATCAATAAGCACAAACATTTGTTAATTACTACGTGCCAGACATACCTATCTGGAGATAAGATGAAAGGTCAAAACCTAATTTTTGCTTTCAAAGAGCTCACATTCTAATGGGAAAAACAACTTGTAAATAACTATGCATACAAGATAAATAGAGTGTGAATTGTAGGCTATCTTAGAGGGGGTGAAATGCTTTCAAAATACAGGAATCTAGAAGAAGAAACAAAAACCAAGTGGGAACAGGATTATGGTTATCACACAGGGAGCCATTGGTGATACAAAGGCCAAGACAAGACCTTTTAAGAGTTTCTTGTTTCCTCTAGAATAGAATACTTCCCGTTGTAGCTCTAGACTACATTCTAGGCTTATGGCACATTTCTTCCCTTCACAATCCTACTTTTGAGCCGAACTGGTCTACTTGATATTCCTAAATACAATACTCTTTCTCTCAGTTCTGTGACTTTGATTACTGAAATCTAAAGTAGGCCCTTCCATCAAGGATTAAGTCATGTATTTTAGGAGGCCTTTCCTTAATTTCTTAGATTTCAGTGCTCTCTCTCCCTTTTCCTCAAGATATCATGTATGTAGCTAGCCTTTTGCAGAGTGTATCCCTCTAGTAGAATTAAAGTTCCATGAATGTAGGCACTTTTTTACATTGGTCTTTATATTTTTGTGGCCTAGCCCAATGTCTTGTCACTAGCATATACTTAATTAAGACCTGCTAGCTTACTAGAAATAAGGGGTCATTTTAGAACAAAATTTTTAAATTTAATTTAAAAAAATTTAAGAGTATTTTATTTCCTTCCCAACACATGTAAAGATAGTTTTCAATATTCATCTTTACAAAACCCTTCCATATTTTTCTACTTCTCTTTCTCCCTAACTCCTTCCCTAAGACAGCAAGCAGTCTGATAAGTTAAACACATGCAATTCTTCTAAACATATTTCCATATACATCATGCTGAACAAGAAAAACCTGATCAAAAGGGAAAAAAAAACACAAGAAAGAAAAAAAAAGAAGCAAACAAACAAACAACAACTAAAGGTGAAAATACCATTCAGTCTTCATAGTTCTCTCTCTGGATGCATTTGGCACTTTCCATCACAAGTCTATTGGAATTGTTTTGGATCACCTCATTGTTGAAAGTAGTTAAGTCCATCACAATTGATCATCACATAATCTTATTGTAGAACACAAATTTTAAAAATATTATTTAGACTACTAAGGAAAAAAAATCTGCCATTAGAAATTGGACTTTTATTAGCTCCTTTTTTGATTGTGAGCTCCCATGAGGCAGGTATTATGTTTTATTCAAATCAGAGTAGTGCTTAACATAGGAAAAGCACTCAATTCATATTTGTTGATTAGCATCACAGAATCTTAGACTTAAAAGTGAAGAGATCAACTAGTGCAAAATTCTCTACATCATCCCCAACAAGTGGCTGTCTCATCTTTACTTGATAACCTTTGATAGAGTTTTTCTTTATTCAAGATGAAAATCTCCCTCTGCAATATTTATCCAGTGCTCTGTCCTCTGGAGCTTAATTCAGGATATTATTTCTTCTTAACAGTAGCCCTTCAGATGTTTGAAGATTATTACTAAGTCTCCCTTCCTTGTATCTTCTCCCCACATCTAAGTGAAATATTCCCAGTTCCTTCAAAACATCTACACATTTTGAAAAAATTTGAACAGAAGACAAAACCATAATAGTCTAATAACTAAGCTATTTGGGAGAAAAATTGAGGTTGTCATCAGGTTGGTTAATTATGCTTTTCTATAAAATATCCCATAGTGTCACCATGAGACAAAGTAAATGAATGGGTAGACCTCATAGCAGTCTTTTTGGTCTTAGGTTCTTACTCAATGAAAAGTTCTCACTTTATATTTTCCAATAATGAAACATGAATTCTTGTGCTCTGGCAGGCAGTTGTCTATAATCTGTTTATCATATGATCTTTTAAATCATAAGTTTTTTTCTTGATTATTTGAGAACTTGTGATTATCTAATTTCTTTGTATCTGTTCCTCCCTCTGGATATTTGGTACTGGACATTTTCCTGGATATCAATAAATCAACCAATAAGTATTTATTAAGTGTCTATTATGTGCCATTCACTGTCCTAAACACTGGAGATGCAAAAAGAGGAAAAATATAGTCTTTGCACTCAAGAAGCTTACAATCTAATGGTGGTGGGAAAAGACAGCATTGAAACAAATATATAAAAAGCAAATAACATACAGAATAAATAGGAAATAATGGATAAAAGATATTGGAATTAAGAGAGTTTAGGAAAAGTTCCTGTAGAGGATGAGATTCTGTGGTTGTTCATCTTTTATTTCCAAAGGGACCAATGACATCTGTAGGCTTCAAAATACATACATTAGTCATCAGATTTAGGTTTAAACCAACCCCCTAATTTTGTACATGAAGCAACTCAGACTCTGTTCATTTAAGAGAATTCTAGAATTATCAACAAGCGTATTTTTAAATGTCTAGAAAAGGAAGCGACAATTGCAAAGAGTCTGTGTAGTTTCATCAAGGCATTCAACAAAGGTTGAATAGAATCACAGAATCCCAGAGTTGGAAATTGTCCTCAAGGGTTAGCCTACATCAAATTTCTCATGCCAGACTAACCTGATTTCCTTTTCTGATTGTATTATTAAGCCAATGGATGAAGATAATGTAGTTAGTACACCTAAATTTTACCAAATATTTTGATAAAGTATCTCACGCTCTTCTTGTGGAGAAGATGAAAAAATAATAGAATTAGATGGATTTTTTCTGGTACTGAAAGAGTACTTAAAGTTGTTAATGGTTTAATTTCAACATAGCAGGAGGTTTTCAGTGGAAAATCCTAGAGATGTATACTGGGCTTTGTGCTTTCTAGCAATTTTATGTATGACTAGGATAAAGGAATAGATTGTTCTGTCATCAAATCTGCAGACAATGCAAAACTTTGGAAGGGGAGGTATGAAATGGCTAACCCACTAAATGAGAGTGAGGATTCCAAAAGATCCTGATAGTAGGTTAGAGGAGTGGGCTGAATTGAGTAAGATGAAATTTAGTAAGAATAAATAGAAAGTTCTAAAGTTGGGTACAAAGTTCTTTCTCATATATACAAATTAAGAAAAGCATAGACAGGAGTTTTTCTGAAAAACATCTTAAAGTTTTAGTGGACTCCAAGACTGATATGAGTCCCTTAGGCTGCAGTAGAGAAATATAACCCTAAGGAATAAGGAAGTGATAATAAAATTGTACTCTGTCCTCCTACAACCTTGTCAAGAGTATTGAGTCCAGTACTAGAAGTTACAGCTTGAGAAGGACATTGATAAGCTGGAGAATTCTCAGAGGAGGAAAACCCAAATAATGAATGCTATTGAATCATTGTCCTATGAAGGAACTGAGGATTCTGAGTCTGAAAAAGAGAAAACTCAGAAGAGACAGGGTGGGTTCTCTTCTAGTATATGAAGCATGGCTATGGAGAGAAGGGATTAGATTTGCTTTTTTTGAAGTTAGATGATAAGATATGGAGCAATGGATGGTTGTTTCAAAAGAAACAGATTTAAGCCTGATGTCAGGAAAAGCTTCTTGATGATTAGAGGTATGTAAAAATGGAATGGGCACCTTGGAACTGCAGTGGATAGAGATCTGGGCCTGAAGTAAGGAAGACCTGAGTTCAAATCCAACCTCAGATACTGACTAGCTGTGTGATCCTGAACAAGTCACTTAACTCGGTGTCAATCTCTTCATATATAAATTGAGCTGGAGAATGAAATAGAAAAACGTTCCAATACTTTTGCCAAGAAAACCCAAAATGGGATGATGAAGAATCGGACATTATGGAAACATTATGGAACATTATGGAAAAAATCTGAAAAAAACATTCTTTCTTAGAAATGAGCCATCATAAGAAGGGGTAGCTTCTGATTCCTAGAAAGTCTTCATATAGAGGCTGACCAATCCCTTTCTGTGTAGAGTAATAGTGGGGAATTCCTTTCAGCACTGGTTAGAATTGTTAGTCAGTGAGGTGCCTTCCAGTTCTTGGATTCTGTGACTTACCCAAGATCACATGGGAAGTTACAGAGATAAATACAAGTATGATAGAAAGAATGCTGGTTTTGGATTCTAGAGGTTCAAATTTTGGCTCTTCTATTTACTGTTTGTAATCTTGATCAAGTTGTGAGTTATCTAGGCTCCACCTATTAAGATTATTGGATTTAGTTAAATGATTTGTAAAATTCTTTTTATTTCTAAATTTATGATCCTGTGATATAGTTCTGAGTTCCATGAATTCCCTCTTATACATATTTATATATCTACCATACAGTTCCTGCTAGAATGTCACACTTTGCAATTTTCTATTATCCTAGTTAGTCAAGATTAGCTCACATTTCATTTCTGCAGAACATCTTTGAGCTTAGTCATGAAATAAATTTCAGGAGGGAATAGTAAAATATGCTCCGGAACTGATATCAGAGGATTTGGGCTTCAATCCCATTTCTCTTATTTACTTAACTGAGTGATCTTGGGGAAGTCACTTTACCTTTATGTCCTTGGTTTCCTCATATGCAAAATGAGGGGCATGGATTAAATTGATTTATAAATTATCTTCTGGCTCTAAGCTATCTGGTCTTACAATAAGGATTATTATTTTTTTGCAAGGATTATTATTTTTAAAAACAAAAGTTTTGATAAGAATCAGTTTGACTAAGCGAATGAGAAAAATGTATTTTTAGGGGAATCTTCCCTTAGGAAAAAAGTATATTATCTGAAAATATTTTAGAGAAAAGGATGAATAATACTTTATTATCAGGGAAACATTTCTCTTATTTAATTAATGACAAGCTTGCGAATGAAACCAATTTTTTTTTATTTGCTAATGAAGGCTAGTTGACTGATTCTTCCTCCCCTCATCTCAGTACTGTTTTCCAGGATTGGGAGAAAACATGAGATAAAAGTGGAGGACCAAGATGGAAACATGCATGATTGCCATTTATCCCTCACACTAAGGAAGCTATGGGGCATGCTACCACTCTACTAGAAAAACCAACTTGAGAAAAATCAATGACCATAAGCTGCCCAAGGATACATTGCAGCTAATCCCTTGACATTTCAGTGTGTGAAACCAAACCAGTACCAGCACTGTTCTTGTTTTCAGATAAGCTGCAGAACGAAATGCTTCTTATCAAAAGTTTTGCTTGAGGTTTTCTGTAACAAAAAATATCTCAGCAAAAGACCTGCCCCTAGAAAAAGACATACACAGTAGGTGAACACAAATCCACCATACATTTTATTCCTGTCTCTAGTAATTCAAGTAGAGGTATAGATGTAAAAAAGATGGCCCAGCATATTACATGGGCTGACATGAGCTGGTTTCAATCTTGTGGAAAGCTCCACAATTTATTTTGTCCTCCCCCTCTAGTGTCCCCATGTAAATATTCAAGGTCACAATTGCTATTGAATATGGAACAGTATTTCATTCTACAGAAAAGGCAAAAAACATAAAAAGGCAATACAGAAAACTATATAATTGATTTAATTATCCTTCTACTCCAGAGTAGCATCTCACTCTCTCCTCCTTTACAGGATTCTGCGCAGTTTTCTACCCTTTTATGTAGTAGCCCCCCTATAATCCATACTAACCTAATAAGCGAAATAAACATATAGTTGCTTGAAAGTTAAGCATTTCCATGGCATTCTGAAGAGTTCTACTTTTACCTCTGGGATGCAAAGAGATCTACTTTATGATATTATATCCTAAGGAATGGGGCTCATGCTGGAAGGGAATTTAGCTAGACATTGCCAGAGTGGCAAACTCCCTTTCCATTGGACTTACACTTCTATTACACTGGTAATAAAAGAAGGCAATATACATGGTTCTTGGTTCCTTGCTCAGTCTTTAGTTGCTCTTTCATCAATGGGGTCATGTTTACACTCCTTTCCCCTTGAAAAACTGATGCTAACAAGGGTTGCTGCCCTCCTCTCCAGTGATCTCTTCATTAGGAAGCTAGACTCCAGGATTATTTACTTTCTTTAATCTCTTATTCTACTTTTAGTGCCAAAGCTAACATTTCTAATGCAATTATGAATAGTAATCGTGACAGTGGGCAACCTTGTTTCGCTCCTGATCTTATTGGGTTCTAATTTGTCCCCATTACATATGATGCTTACTGATGGTTTTAAATAGATGCTACTGATCATTTTAAGGGAAAGTCATTTACTATGCTCAAAGAATTATCATATCATGTCATATGCATACCCTTTGACCCAGCAGTGTTTCTACTGGGCTCATATCCCAAAGAAATCTTAAAGGAAGGAAAGGGACCCACATGTGCAAAAATGTTTGTGGCAGCCCTTTTTGTAGTGGCAAGGAAACTGAGTGTATGTCCATCAATTGGAGAATGGCTGAATAAATTATGGTGTATAAATGTCATGGAATATTATTGTTCGGTAAGAAATGGCCAGCAGGATGATTTCAGAGAGGCCTGGAGAGACTTGCATGAACTGATGCTGAGTGAAATGAGCAAAACCAGGAGATCATTATACACAGCAACAAGACTATACGATGATCAATTCTGATGGACATGGTTTTCTTCAACAATGATGTGATTCAAACCAGTTCCTATTGTTCAGCCATGAACATAGTCATATACATCCAGAAAGAGGCCTGAGGGAACTGAGTGTGAACCACAACACAGAATTTAAACGCTTTCTGTGAATATTTCCCTGCATTTTGTTTTCCTTCTTAGGTGTTTTTTTTTTCTCTCTTTCTAGATCTGATGTTTCTTGTATAATAAGATAACTGTATAGATATGTATACATATATTGGATTTGTCATGTAATTTAACATATTTAGCATGTATTAGATTACCTGTCATCTAGGGGTGGAGGGTGAGGGGAAGGAAGGGAAAAGCTTGGAACAAAAAAAAATTTTGGAAAGGTCAATGTAGAAAAATCATATGTCTTGTAAATAAAAAGCTTTTAATAAAAAAAAAGAATTTAAAAAAAGAAACAACCAGCAGGATGATTTCAGAGAGGCCTGGAGAGACTTACATGACCTAATGCTAAGTGAAATGAGTAGAACCAGAAGATCATTATACACAGCAACAAGAAGACTACGATAATCAATTCTGATGGACATGGCTCTTTTCAACAATGAGATGATTCAAACCATTTCCAATTTCTCAGTGATGAAGAGAACCATCTACATCCAGAGAGACAATGGTGGGAACTGAGTGTGGACCACAACATAGCATTCTCACTCACTCTGTTGTTGTTTGCTTGCATTATGTTTTCTTTCTCAGTTTTTTTTTTCCTTCTTGATCCAATTTTTCTTGTGCAGCAAGATAACTGTATAAATATGTATACATATATTGGATTAAACATATTTAACATGTATTGGACTACCTGCCATCTAGGGGAGGGGAGAGAGAGGAGGGGGGAATGGGGGATAATTTGAAACAGAAAGCTTTGCAAGGGTCAATGTTGAAAAATTACCCATGTATATGTTTTATAAATAAAAAGTTTTAATTAAAAAATGAAAAGTCCATTTATTCCTATATTCTCTAGTGTTTTTAATAGGAATGGGTGTTGGATTTTATCAAATGCTTCTTCTGCATCTATTGAGATAATCCTATGGTTTTTATCAGTTTGGCTATTGATATAATCAATTACACTAATAGTTTTCCTAATATTGAACCAACCCTGCATTCCTGGTATAAATCCTACTTGGTCATAGAGTATCCTGGGAGATCATCTACTTATTAAGAGACTGATATGGCTTAGTAAACTCTCCTTACTTTCTCTAGAAGTAGAATTTTAGAACTCTGGGTTTCTAGAATTAGCCAGTCAGTCAATTAATGTTTATTAAGTATCTACTGCATGCTAAGTGCTAGGGATACAAAGAAAAGTAAAGAAATGATCCTTGCCCTTAAATCTAATGGGGATAATTTCATACTAGTATCATTTGGAAACACTCCTTTCTCTTGCTAAAATCTTCTCTCTGAGAGAATAGTCCTGTCCAGGACCTCTCCCTTCTTTTGCTAGAAAGATCAATTCTCAATTTTTCTAGGAATTTAGCAGTAAGCAGGAGCTCTTCTCACCGCTATCCAAGAGAATAGAGTTGAGTAATTCCAGATTCAGGAATTTTTGCTGCTCTACCACTGAACCAGGCTGCCACCATCTTTTGGGATTGAGGGAATTTGTTCTCATGACCTCTTAGATAGGATATACTGATGCACAGGCTTTACTTCATGTAACCCCCCTTCCCCTCAGAACCACACTCTATTCCTAGGTCTCTGCTTTCATTTCAGGATCCCTGAGGTATGCAATCCTCACCAGGTAAGGAAGAAGGCAACTACAATTTTTAACAGCCTAGTGTAAATAAATAAATAAATAAATAAATAAAGTCTCTACCACACAACAATTGGAGCAAATCAATTTATCACATATAGAAGAGCTACAATTAAAAATCCCAAAGAAACTTCTCCTACCTTCAAACTCATTAAATTGCTTTAAGAACTCCTCTACAATGTATTGAAATTTGAATCTGAAACTGTTCAGATAATATGAACTGCAAAAATGTCATATAGAAAGTAGAAACACCTTAAAGAGGTATGAGTAACAGAAGTACTTCATTTGGGATAATCTGTACTCATGGTGATAATCAAAAAAACCAAAAAAATAAATGGTCATACAAATACAAGTCAGTTTGTCCTATTATTACGAGACATGACTAATAGGGTCAATACCCAGAGAGACATTAATAAAGCTTTATAAAGTTGTTTCCCTTCTCATAATTTCCCAAATATTTCACTACTCCCTTGAATTAATTGGTTCAATATTAGACTTCTAACTCTAGCATAGTTGTACAGCTGTAATTAGACATTTTTTTTTTCACTTGGGATGATAGCATCCCAAGCAGTGATGGGAAAGTAATAATGAGCAAGAGTGTTCAATCTTTAAAAAGGGGTTCATAAGGCAGGATTAGTCTCATGTCAGCAGAGTCACCTTTATGTTGTGATTGATTTCAGAGGCAGCATATGACTGAATTTTAGAGGCAACAAAAACAAGAGATTTGGGTTACAGGACCCTCCTTTTACACCTCTTTTTGTGGGGGATATAGATTTGCCTGAGGTTTGTAGAGGTTAGATGTTTTGCTTATTGTCAATAGAACTTACTAAGCAGTACAACTAAGATTTTAAGAACTTCCCCTATCGAGAACCATCTCAGAGTGATACAGGTATCTAAAAAAGTGATGGCCTCCATTACCTCCACCAGCCATGGAGTTTCAAATCAGAGGCTGGATGATCACTTGTTAGAGATTGCATAGGGGAAATTCTTATTCAGGCAGTTGGAAAAGATGATCCTGTTTGAGGTCTTTGTCAATTCTGAGATGCTGAGTTTATACCTGGATGGGATTGTAGTTTTTCTTTAAAAACTTGAAATTCTGTACTGTTCATTTTGCCCTTCTTCACCCTGGAAGATCATTTGGCCCTGAAATGTATGTCTTGGAAGCATTCTCCACCTTCACACATCCCCATTTCTCACCCTCACCTCTCCCCCTTGATTGGAAGACTCCTCCCAAAACCTTCATTTAAGGAGGGCTCCAGGACAGACATCACTTCATTTCTCAGAAGACTGTCCTTAAGACTTCTCCATCATGCTGGCACAGTCGGTATTTTCCCCATATCCTGTTTAGCTTCTCTTTTAGGTTTTACCTTTCCCCATTTGAATGCAAGCTTTTTGAGAGTAAGGATTATCTTTTTTCAGCTTATATTTTTATCTCCTGAATTTATCATAGTGCCTGGCTCATAATATGTGCTTAATAAATGTTTATTGACTCAAATCTTCCTGACTCTAAATTCAGTCACTCAGCCTCATGCTTTATATAGCATTTCTATTAGTCATTTATGAATTTTTTAGATCTTCTCCTAAAAGTAGATTTTGATAAGTGTAAAGGAGAAAGGACATGAGCATCTGGAGATCAGAGGTAGAAAGAGTACTACAAGAAAGGGGAAACTGGTTACAGGGATGGTAGTATGGAAAAAAAATAATCTCACCTATTTCACAACCCTACCTACATCTGGTTCTTGCACTCAGTGAATCCAAGAAATATTTGTGAGGGGATGTGATATAGTAAATAGAATCAGAATCAGAAAGCCTTACATTCAAATTCTGTTTCAGACACTTTCAAACTATGTGACCTGGGCAAATCATTTAAGCTCTCTCAGCCTTAGTTTCTTTATCTGCAAAATGGGCATTATAATACTTACCTTATAAAGCTGCTGAAAGAATCCACTGAAATAAAAATATGAAAAATGCTTTGTAAAACTTTAAGTGCTTTATCAATGTTAGATGTTTATTATTATTGTTGCTTTGTTTTTGGTATCAATACAGGAACTATAGAATAGTAGAAAGGAAGACAAGTTCAATTACTGCTTGTAACATGTATTGACTGGCAAGTCAGTGAGCAAATCACTAATCTTTCTCAGCATCAGTTTTTTCATCTATAGAAGGAGGCAAAAACAGATTGTTGTGAGGGTTACATGAGGTAACATATTTTGCAACATAACAAATATTATGTTGCAACATTTGTGACATAATATTTTGGAAACAAATTGCTGCATAAGTGTTAGCTAGTATCAATTAGTAGACATTTATTAAGCACCTACTATGTTCTAGGCATTTTGTTAAGGGCTGGGGATGGGGGGGAAGGAGGGGAGCTACAAAAGAGGGGAAAGTCAGTCCCTGTCTTCACAGAACTTAAAATTTAATGGGAGAGAAAAGCAAATATATACAAAGCAATTTACACACAGGACAAACAGGAAATAACATGATTATGCTCATAGCAATTCTTTTTTTTTTTAATTTTTTTTTATATATGAAGCTTTTTATTTACAAAACATATGAGTGACCTTTCAACATGGACCTTTGCAAAAACTTTTTTTTCCCAAGCTTTTCCCCTCCTTCCCCCCACCCCCCACCCC
>JAJPUD010000963.1:332461-366958 GCA_023553655.1 Myrmecobius fasciatus
AGGAACTCAACAATTGGACAAATTGTTTATTTCTTTTTATGGGAAATGTATCCATATGTTGAAAATTGATATCAGCAATAGGACAGTTCGAAAGAAAGACTGAGACAGAGTTAAGGTAAAAATAGTAATTATGTCATACAGATGAGGTACAGAGGAAGAATAGATACAGAGGCATTAGAGAGGGGAGGAGGGCTCATAGTTCTGAAAACCTCCTCACATCAAGACACAACATTACATACATACCATGAAGGAAATAGCACTCTCCAAAATCTATAAAGAAATAAGGGGGAAGGGATGGGAAGTTGGGGAAGCAAAGAGTGAGGGAAGAAGACAAGGGAGGGATCCTTGGTTGGGGGGAGATTAAGTAATACCAAGACAATTGAGGAGCAGAATTAAAGCAAAGGATCACCAGGGATAGGAAAGATATATGTGTGGGGGGGGAGGATTGATCTCTCTGTGTGTATATATATATATATATACATACATATATATATATGCATATACATACATAAACATATGCTTTTTAATTATAGTCTGCTTGGGGATGGGGGGATGAAAGGAGGAAAAAGAATAAAGTAAAAAAGGTTCACAGGAGAGAACAAAAGAACAATGTACAAGGAAATAAAGAAAAGATGGACTCATGAATATAATTTCTTCTACTAATATCTATCTATATTTGTATACTTTCTTGAACTGGTAATTTGTGTTATATATTTTCAATCTTCCCTGATCTGCTGGACACATGACAATGTTCTCTTTTTCTTAAAAACAAAGACAAATAAAAATTAAAAATACATTAAAAAGGAGGGAAATAATTTGAAGACAGTATTTTTGGGGGCAGCTAGGTGGCACAGTGGATAGAGCACCAGCCCTGAAGTCAGGAGGACCTGAGTTCAAATCTAATCTCAGACACTTAACACTTCCTTGTGTGACCCTGGGCAAGTCACTTAACCCCAATTGCCTCAGGGAAAAAAAAGGGAAAAAAAAGAAAGAAAAGAAAAAGACAATATGTTTATGTTAAGAATCTGGATCTGAGTGATGTAGATGAAAGGAGTAAACTTTAAAGGAGGTGAGGTCTTTGAATAATGATGCTGGCAAAGAGGGCATTGAGGAGGAAAAAGAACTAAGGAGAAAGAAATATGCCTACTTCTCCTCTGAGGAAAGGCATGTGGGGGAGCAGCGGGGACATGAGAAAAGTAACATTCATTTTAAAAGAGAGAGGTCAGTCAAGCAACATGCATTTATTAAGTGCCTACTGTGTGCCAGGCACAGTATTAATTGCTAGGGACCCAAAGAAGAGTAAAAAAATTGTCCCTGTTCTCAAGAATCTGTTCAATCTAATGAGGATAACAAAATATGAATAACTAGGTTTAAATAAGCTGTAAACCGGATAAAATGAAGGAAGGTACATTAAGTTAGAAGCCTTCTTGGAGCTCAGGAAAAACTTCTTGTAGTCAATAGGACTTTAGCTGGGACTTGAAAGAAGGGAGGGAGGCCAGGAAATGAAGATTAGGAAGGAGGAAACATGGGAGCTGGCCAATGAAAATAAGTGGAGTTTAAAAAAAATGTTTAAATTATTCATATATATATATATAATACACATATACATAATAAAGTATAAAAATGTTTCACATGATTTCATATGTATACCGAATATCATGTTTCTTGCCTTCTAAATGGATGGGAGAGAGATTAAGAAAGGAGAAAATGTAGAACTGAAAATAAATAAATAAAGATATTATATATTAAAAAATGCATGAAGTTAGGTCCCAAAAGGTCTTCTGTTAGGAACAGCAAGAATGTTGGTACCATTAGATCAGAGATTACCTGGAGGTAAACAAAATCTAAGAAAACTGTAAAAAAAAAAAAAAAAAAAGTGGTGAGACCAGGGTATGAAAGGCTTTGCATGCCAGTCTCAGGTTTCTTTTGCCTTTCATCCTGGAGCCACTGGAGTTTACTGAATAAGGGGATGCACTTAAGGAAAATCACTATGACTTGGAGGATGGACTGGAACATGGAGAGACTTGCAATAGTCCAGGCATGAGGTGATGATGGTCAGGAATGCAGTACCTTCTTGCAGAAGCCAATTTTCTGAGTGTAGACCGAAAGTAAGATTGTGAAAGGAAGAAGTCTAGAATGAAAAGATGTTTGTTAATGGTAGAATAGGAATTCCAGACAACACAAAGGAAGGGATGGGGCCATTTGCTGGGCATACACATCAAGCAAGTTACAGAAGCTATTATTGTGAGTGGTGAATTAATAAAAATGATCTCTTTGAATTTCCCATTTCTTCATTGGGCCTTGGTTTTTGCCTCTTAAGAACATATAAATTCCATGTAGATTCTCCCTCAAAAATAACTACTTTAACTGCTCTGGATATTAATTATTATAATAACTATAATAGCTAATGCTTATATGATCACTACTATATGCCAGACACTGTGGTAATCACTTTATAATTATTGTCACTTTTGATCCTTATAACAACCTTGGGAAGTAGGTTTTGTTACTATCCCCATTTTACAGATGAGGAAATTGGGGTTAAGGGAACAGAAATTAAATGCTTTGCTAAGGGTCACACAGCTAGTATAGATGTTGAAAACCAGGTCTGAACTTGGTTCTTCCTAACTCCAGATCCAGCACTTTATTTTTTGCATCACCTATCTGCCTTCTGATCCTGGCAATACATTAACATTCAGTACATTTAGAAATGAATTCTTAGGATAGCATCATTCAAGTGTTTTCTAAAACTATTTCTTATTCTAGTCCTATGGCATTTTTTATTCATCAAGGCTTTTCATTTGCCACTCACTCTCTAACACTGTAACCACCATTAGCATGAGGAATAGAATGCTCTTTTTTTTTTTTTTGAAGCTAGGAGATATCCACCACTAACTTGATATATGATCCCAGGCAATTCACATAACCTCTCTGACCCTTAATTTTCTCATCTTTAAAACAAGGGTAAAAATATTTGTATGATCTATTTCACAAAAGTAAAAATCCAATAACATAATTTATATGTTTAAAGTGTTTTATAAGGTCTAAACCTTAGAAGTATTATATATTTCTATCTATTTATGTTCAAAATGCTTTTTAAGATCTAAACCTCAGAAGTATTATATATAAATGACGATTTTCACTATTATTAAGGGTAGAGATTGGTTTTATGATTTCATTATTGGAGAAACTCAAGACACTCTGTCACAAGCAGGTCTTGAATCCAGGTTTTCTTGGTTCCTGGCTATCTCTCTATTCACCATGCCATGTTACTTCTCATTGTCATTGCCTCTTATTATTTTCTGGTTGCCTAGAGACTATGGTACTGGCTTTGAGTGAACTTATAGTCTGTTTGGAAAGATGAATAATGACAATTGTGAAAAGGCAATTAATTATATAAGCTGATATTTGTAACAATAAAAGGAAAAAAAGAAATGGCTCCTTTAATATTATCCACTTTGGGTTAAGCTTGATACAAGTAGAGACATTATACTTCTGGGGTCTCAAAGGCAAGCACTGTCTTCTTGAGTGTTCTGAACCTGGCTCCTAAGGCAGAAATTATTTTGGGGCCTAATCCTCAAAAAAACATGATAGTTATCATACTCACTGATGTATTGCAAATGGGCAGTTTTCTTAATACCTTAGAGAGCTGACCTAAACCTGATGAACCACAGTGGAAAGCCTGAAGAAACTATTCTTAGGGTAAGAGAATTCACTAGAGACTGATGTTATGGAAAAAGTGGGTTGGGTTTAAAAGTACAAGACAAGCCGGCCTCTCTCAGTGGAGGCATTTGTCATTTCTGTACATTCATCATTACAGACTATCTTGGCTAAGCCCTTTGGCTGTGGATCAGAGGGCCCCAGTGGGTCATTGTTATATACCTGTAGGATTCTCTTAGTCGCCTGGTTATTGATTTATCCTTTTTGGAATTCTTTCCTATTGATTTATTAGATCCATGCATCTTCTGGTAGCCAGCTCCTGTCTATAAAAAGGTGACTGAGATAAACTGTTTCACTATCATGTATTTTATAGCTTAGCTGATGTTCATTTACTGACTCTTCAATTTGCCCCATGTTAGTATTAGTGCTAATAGGGGCTACAAGTCAAGCCTTGATGTTTCTATGTGCATTCTTGATCCCATTTAAGAATGATGTATAAACGGCAGTAAAACATAATTATCAAACTTGCACCAGGAGCGAGGACAAATTGAAGAATACAGTCCCTCTGAAGTCTCTAAAAATAAAAAGGAGCAAGAATAGAAATGGTTTCCTTCAAGAGAGAAGTGAATGACATACCTCACAAATACCTTCTATGTCAAAGTGCTCCGTGTTATCTTTACTAAGATAAGGATTAGCTGTATGACACAGTGATAGACCCCATGCCTGGGAAAGACATTGCTGGAAAACTTAGCTTGTTAGACAAGTCTTTGGTTTGTTCAGTAAGATAAAAATTAAAGCAAAGGGAAAGGAACAAAGATGGGGAATCCCTAACAACTCAAGACAAATGCACAAATTGAAATGGACCATTTTGTTAACTTCTATTTGTCCTGCCATCCATGCTCCATATTCTACTCCTTGAGCATTGTGTGTGCTCGGTAAATATACCTTGATGATATCTAATAGATATTGACAATGATAGAAATAAATATTGTTGGAAGGACAAGAGAAATAGGCAATTTTCTAACTGTACCACCCTTACTGTGTCATTTATATGTGGTGATAGCTTGATATAGTGGAAAAAACATTGAATTCAAGAAAACTAAGTTCAAATTTGCAACTCAGCTATTACTAAGTAACTTTAAAGAAGTGACTCATGTGTCTGAAACTTTTTCTGTAAAATATTTTGCATTATGTCTGGACATGATGGTATATGACATTATCCTTTTACTGGAGATGATGACACTAGTAGATTGCCTGAGCTTGGGAGTTTTGAGTTGTGTCAGGTACTTGTGCCAATATGTGAACTCTCAAGAGTAGAGTGCCACTAAGCTAACTAAGCAAAGACAAAACAGTTCAAGTCAGAAAAGGAAGAAGTCAATGATTTCATGTCATACTAATATGGATTTTGCCCATGATGGACCATATGACTATTATACTTCTAAGGCTAATGTATACAAACACATGTGTACACATATACATGTGAACATATATATGTTATATATGCATATTCTTTGTATATGTAATACACATAATACTATAATGTATATGTCTGTGCATGTGATATATGTGTATATATGTATAGATATACACATGCTTATATAGGAGATTCCATGGCCATTGCATTTCTAGGCCTAAATATATATGTGTAAATGTATATGCATCAATATTATACATATATATATATACATACATATATATGAATACTTGTATATACATATATTTGCCTTATATTGAAATAGTTATCCCTTCCATATCATGACTTTTCTCATGGCAATTTCAATATATTGTGGGTTGGCATATGAAATCATATGGGAATTTTTTGCACATTCTACAAAAGTAGTAAACAATATGTGAAGGCCAGCAGATGATAGAAAAAATTTAAAAACTCAGAAATGCATAAATATATGCATAACATTGTATAATATCAACTCAAATTTTACAATAAAGTATTATAAACACTCAATAAAAGAAAAAAAAAATTCAGACTTTTTCTCTGATATGAAAGGAGGGCCAAAAATTTTCACATGGATTTTCCAGATCCTAGGGGTATTATGGCCCTAACCCCCATAATGCCAAAGGTATTACTATACTTAAACATTTTTATATATTTGCTTTACCTATATCATTGGTTTTTTATGAGAAAAGTGTTTTGTTTTGTAAATCTTAAAGTACCATGTAAATATGAGTTATCATTACTTTTTCAAGACTGTCTTTGACTTCTTTTTTTTTTTTTTTTTTTAGTATTGGCTACTTGTTTAGTATATGGCTGGCTCTCAAACAAGTACTTAGGATGATGGGACAAAGACTCACAATTTGCACCATATCAGAAATATGTAGCCAGAGCTAGTTCTGAAAAGACCTTATCTCCTTACAATCTCAGGGCTTATTAGTGATTTGATCTCCTGAAATAATTGACATTTAGATGGAGCTTTAAATTTTCAAAGTGCTTTCTAAACAATGTCTCATGAGAATAGGTAGATACTTAAAAATACTGTAAATTCAATATCAACTCCAGAAATATTGAAAAATATCTTGTTTGCTCTTTAAGAACAAAGTTACTAACATATGACATTTAAGAGCTGTTAATTGACCAATGCAAAGATTTTTTTATATTGCTTTTATCCACCTGAATGTATTCCTTTCATGCTGTCTTGAACCATCATCTCTTGAAAAGTCACAAGCTGATGGAATTAATAGTCAGCATGAGGCTATGTGTGCCCAGAAGCAGACTATCACAAACTTATAAAGTGAAGGGAGAAACCATTCTCTCCCTTACAATGATGAACAGATGAACAGTGTATAGACCACTCCCTCTGTGTTGAATTCAGTAATGGATCTTGTTGCATTAGTAAGATAGGTAGTGGAGGTGGAGGTAAGCTACAGCAGTCTCAAATGGCACTGCCCACACAATCCCCAAGCATAATCTACCTGTCCTGACTGAAGCAAAATAACATGATTCTACAAGTTCATTCTGGTTCTTCTTAAACTTTAATGATCTGTTTAATGCTACTCTTGACTAAAAATGTAAAATGTATAGAAAATCAATCTGAGAAGGTGCCTGAACTGTCACTGAAATTTGGATATTTGAAAATAAACCACATACTTGGACATATGTAGGTTTTTTCATTGTTGGGCATTTCTACCTGGTGAAAATAGTGGAAATCATAGAACATTTTTCTTGGTGACCTGGATCCTGGCTATTCAGAGTGCACTGACCTACACAGAAATTCAGCAAGTAAGAAGAAATTGGAATCCATGTTTGTCATGTTTTTCCCCCAGCAGCTCCCTGCATGACCAGAGCCTAACATTTTCCTTCCTGTAGTTATCTTATCTATGAATTGAAGATTAGAAGAGTAACTGATCTCTATAAGATGTGATGAGGGAATATAGTTAGAATCAGTTTCAAACCATTTTATAACACTCATTAGTATTTGTATTTCTTTAGTAGAATACTTCTTTCACTGGCACAGATCAAGAAGGGAACTTAGGTGAGTGGAGAGAGGGAAAATTATAGAGTCCAAGGACTTGGGTTTGGATATGGCTACTCCTCGTTAACTATCTACATGGCTTTGAGTAAGGCACTTAATCTGTCTGGTCTTTAACTATTTCTTTATTTTGAGGAGGTTGGATTAAGTGCTCTTTAAAGTCCCTTCTAGATGAGAAATAGCTAGATATCACTTCTACAATGCTTTACATAGGTTATTATATATGATCCTCACAGTTCCTGTAAGTGATATTATTCCCCTTTCTATGGATGAGGAAAATAAGATTTAATGAACATAAAGCGATCTGCCCATAGTCACCAAAACCGTTATCTGGAGCAAGATTCAGAATCAGACTTTCTGATTGTAAGTCTAGCTATCTATCTACTATGCCTCACATTATGGAAGACATTTGAATCTGACACAACTTTATTTTTTTCTTGTTTTTTATTATTCTAGTATTTATCTTTCCAAATCCATGCAAAGATGGTTTTCAGCATTTACCCTTGCAAAAAACCTTGTGTTCCAATTTTTTTCTCTTCCTCCCTCTTTCCTCTATAAGACAGCAGCCTATCTGATATAGGTAAAATAGGTGCAATTCTTCTAAACCTATTTCTATATCCAACATGCTGTAAAAGAAAAATCAGATCAAAAGAGAAAAAAACAACACAAGAAAGGAAAAAACCAAGCAAACTAACAACAAGAAAAAGTTAAAAATACTATGCTTTGATCCACATTCAGACTCCATAGTTCTCTCCCTGGATGCAAATGGTACTTTCCATCCCAAGTCTATTGGAACTGACACAACTTCAAAGTAACAAATAGATATAAAATATTGAAGTATAGTATACGAGGTGGATACTAAGTAATGTGACTTTAAAAACAAAGACAAGCCTAGAAGTAGACTGATAGATATTGTACCTTTCATTTTGGTCAGTCACTTAGAGATGCTATTCATTTATTAAAGCAATGCTGATATAATGATGTTTCAGTAGAAAACAGTTTTGTAACTATTCCTTGGAATTGTCTTTAGCACCCATTAACAGGTCAAAGTATGCAAAAAAAATGTCTAATTGCTTCATAGTTCCAGCATATTTGGGGATAAAAATTATATTCCTCAGTTTGGCCACTCAATTGACCTGGAATGACTTTTGGTTATTGGTAGAGAAAACATTTATTATTCTTAAGGATAAAAAACATGCCCTGATTTGAAGGTATCTAAAAGACTGTACCACAGGGCTGAAGGCCCTTAGATGGCAAAGAATTCCAAAAATGGTTAAGTAATGATAACATTGTTGAAATGGGCATAGCCTCTCATGATGACAAATTTTAATGGTCCTTGCTACTGAAATGCCCAGGTGAGAGAAAATACAGGACAGCCAAAATAATTGAATTTTAAGAGCATTTATTAGCTGGCCAGCAACTGAACCCCACCAGTGTAAGACTAGGGGGTCAGTGCCCAGGAGTTTGAGAGACACATATTTATGGGAGATCACAAGAATATTTAGAAACTTTTATCACACTAAAAAATTCTTTCCCAGCAGGTGGCGAAGTGTAACAGGGAGGCAACTTTCCTTTAAGTTCTATATTCATTAAGTAGTCAAGGTCTTTGGCTGTAGATAACAGATAAACTAATACATCTGGAGGCCTTGTGGGCCAGCACCTTGGAACAAGAGATATCACCTGCATTGGGGAGTAAAGAACTTGTGGCACAGTTCTTCAGATAGAGTTCAAGCAGAGGTAACATTCTCACAGTCTCATGAGTGCCCAAGCAGTTTCAGGGGCAGCATCCATTTTATCCACAGTGTCCAGTTCACTACTTTGAGCACATAAGAGGTAACAAAATTGTTAAACACTTAGCAACATTGATACACAAAGAAATCAAAGGAAAAGGAAAAGGACCCATATATATATATATATGCATATATATATATATATATATATAATTTATAGCAGCTCTTTTCATGCTGTGGCAAAGAAATGGAAACTGAGGGGATGCCCATTAATCGGGCAATATCTGGACAACTGTGGCATATGATTGTGATGAAATTCTTTGGTGCTGTAAGAAATGATGAAGGCGATGTATTCAGAAAAACCTAAGAAGACTCATATGAGCTGGTGCAAAGTGAAGTGAGCAGAACCAGGAGAACATTGTATACAGTAAGAGCAATAGTGTAATGACAATCAACTATGGAAGACTTAGCTGCTCTGATAAATGTAATGAGCTACAACTTTATCAAAGGACTCATAATGAAAAGTGCAATCAGCATCCAGAGAGAGAACTGATGAATTTAGAGTGAATGTTGAAGCACATTTTCTTGCTTTTCAAAAAAAAGAGATATGGTTAATGTGGAAATATTTTCCATGATTTTATATGTATAATGTACATAGCATTTCTTACCTTCTTAATGAGTGGTGGAGGACTGAGGAAAGGAAGGGAAAATTTGGAACCGGAAAGAAAAATTTTTTAAAAATAAAAACATCAAAAAATTATCAAAAAATGACTCCTCTAACTGATTGCAGTTGAACCTAAAAAAATAAACTTTCAGGGAGTACTGAGTTTTACTAAAAGTATTTAAACAAAGGCTACATAACCATTTTTCAGGGATGTTATAGATGCAAAGCAAGTGAAAAATAATGCTCCACATACGCTAAGGTTTCCCAGGTGCTCCTGTTTATAGGTAGCATTGGGTTAATTATATCAAGTCTCAAAATGCCATAAATCTTCCTCAAAGATAGTCACAGTTACTTCAAAGAGAAGAGCAATTGATACAGGAAATATTGGGATATATATGTATATATGCAATATATACATATATATGTAATATACATATAAGTAATTCTGACATACATTTGGGTAGACAGCCCATTAAATGACTCTGTATGCTTGCACACTGGTACAAAAATATCTTTGCAAGGCATTGAAGATAAGCAATGAACTTTACTCAGAATGGAATGAATACATGAAAGAAAAAGCATTTATTAAGCACTTAATATATCTCAGGCATTTGCTAAGCTCTGGAGATACATGTGCAAGCAAGCAAAACAATCCCTCCCTTCTTACTTACATTCTAATAGGGAAGACAACACATGTACAGGTGTCAGAATTGGAATTATAATGAGGACAGAGGTCCTGAGGGCCAGAGTATAAGAGACATGCTTTAGAGTTGTTGAGAAATATTTTCCTGGTTCTGGGAAAGAACTGGAGAGATGGCTGCATTGCATTTAGAAAATTTTGAAACACTCTCATTGATCTCAAACAACTTCTTGCTGCAAAAGTCAATCTTTTATTTGGAAAAAAAAAGTTTTATTGATCTATTTTGTTTTTATATCACATTTATTTCTATGTACTATCTCCCCTTTATCGAGCCACCTCAGCATAATGGATTGAGAGCCAAAGTGTTCTATTGATAACTCCCAAATGTGTAAAGAACAAGAAAAAAAAATCTACTGCTTTGAGGATATCCTTTATGGAGGAGTTATTGAGAGCCAAGACAGAATCTCAATTTGGTATGAGTCATTATACTCAGACCTACCAGAGAACATACCAACATTGTTGAGAACATGGTTGATCAACTAGGAAAGTAAGTCATAATGAGGCAAGAGGAAAAATCAAAGGTATAAATAAAGAGGAAACAAAACTATTTGCAGTTGAGATAATGTTAGAAAACCTCATACAATAAGCAAAGAAATTAATCATATTAACTAATAGCCTTAATAAGATAGCAGAATACATTAATAAGCCTATAAAGTCTAACATTTCTACATAGCAATAGCACAATCCATGCAGAAATAATATAATAGGAAGTCCCATAAAACAACTTGAAAATGCATAAAATATCTGGAAGCCAATCTATCAAGGCACACTCAAGCCCTGTATAAATATAATTCTAAAATACTTTCTTTTTAAAATTCTGGTTTATTTTATTATTTTGAACTTGAAGTACATTAGCAAAATGAACATTTTCTTGTACAAAAACAAATAGAGTATTGTGTATTATGTTATATATTTCTATTATGTATAACTTGGATTTTTAAAAAGTATACATTAAAGTCAATATGGCGAATCGAACACTGTTCTATTGGTTTATTTCTCATTTTAAACTTCATTTAGCTCTCTTTTGCATATTAAAAATTTTTTACATGACAATCTTTTTTTTTCTTTTTCTTTTTCAAGGTATATAGATGGCACAGAAGAAGCAATGTGGAATCAGGAGTCCAGAAATGCTGAGTTCAAATTCAGCCTCAGATACCTAGCCCTGTGACCCTGGGCAAGTCAATTTGTTTGCCCCAGTTTCTTTATCTTAGCATCCAACCCCATCTACACAAAGTTGTGAGATTCAAATGAGTTAATACTTGGAAAGTGTTGCATAAATTCTATTATTATTATTTTATATCTTTATCACTATTCTCTTCTAACTCTTCTTCCCATAAACATCCTCCTTTCCCATCAAAATAACATCCTTCCTAATAACATATAGAATCAAAAAAACAAATTCACACATAGACTGTCTGAAAATATGTGCCACATTCTATATACCTAGGCTATTACTCCTTTGTGAAGAGATGGAAGGGTGATTGATCATTACAAGACATTCTTTAAACAAAGTAAGTTTCAGACATGATGCATGCCATGTGGATCAGTTGGATTCAGTGGCCTTTGAGGTTTCTTCCATTTCTGATTTAATTATTTTCAAATCTGCAAACATTTCTGAAGACCTTTCTGCATTGGGGAAAAGGAGGTTTCTTAAGGGAATAGAATAATGATCACAATAGTGTGAGAAGATTTTTTGGAGAAGGTAAATTTTGAGCTGAGTATAGAAAAGCAAGAACAAAAGGGCATGAAGCATCTTTCTTTCAAAAAATTAGAAGTGAACAAGATATTTGAAGGTAATTGTATTTCAAATAATAAGAATACATCTAAGTGGAAATATTCTATAGAGAACTAGAGATAGAGAACTATCATACAGTGAAACTCCAAGGCTGGCCATGTATATATGGGAGCAATACATGTATACCAAGGCAGATAGCCAGTGGCAATAGTGGATTGAATTCTGGTCTTGGAGGTGGGAAGACATGTTCAAATCCCGCTTCAGAAATTTATTACCTGGGTTATCCTGGGCAAATAATCTCTGTCTACTTCAATTTTCTCAACTGAAAATGGGGATAATAATAATAATACCTACTTCCCAGGATTAAATGAGTTATTTTTTTAAGTGCTTAACACAGTGTGTGGCATATGGTAGATAAATATTTATTTGCTTCCTTTTCCCCAGTATAAATGAGTGAGAGTAGGGAGAACAGAATTACAAGAGAGAATGGAACCTATATTTGATAGGTAAATATAGAGATGATTTTGTTAAGTTTTTGAAAAATAAAATTCTTTGGAAAAACTCAACTTTTGCACATTGTATTCAAAATTTTGCTTCCTGCATCAGGGCTAGGATTCTTGTAAAAGTGCCTATGTTCTAAAGGTAATATTTTATATCCTAACTTAATGAGAATGAAGCAACACAGAAATCTTTCATACATTAAATGTCAATAATTAACCTGGTATGAAGTTTGTTTTTTTTAATCACAGGTTATACTACAGTTTTTTTAATGGCATTTTAAAAATTCATCAATCCATGCAATCACAATTTAATCATTTATGAAAAGAATGTCTCCCTTCTTCGGTTTAGGCTCTTCCTTTTTGTTTCCTCTTTCCTTAGACTGCCAAAATATTTCCTGTGATGGAGCACAATAGCAAGATCCATTTGGACTTCCTTTTGACAGCCATGAGACCCCCAAAGCCACTGATATGTGGATTGAGGACAGCACCCAGCAATGTATGCTTGAGGAAGAAGTAATTTTAAAAGGTCAATGGTCAAGAAGGAGAAGAGAGGTCCGAGGCAAACCGAAGCATTTAGATATTTTACTACTGCATCCTTTTAGGCCTCTCTCAGCTTATAAATATTAATTTAAAGACTACCAACAAGGACAGTAAACGGATTTAGACATAAAACTTCCTGTCGGGAGTGATTTATACCCAATAAAAGGAGAGCAGGATAGAGAAAGCTTGCTCTGCTAAGTTTATGATAGACACAGAAATAGTGCCATCAAAAATAAAAAGGCTTTCAGTATTGTTTCCTGCTGTGTGGGTGTCTCCCTTCTTAATACTCAGCAAGGCTAGAACTGTATTGTTTCCTTTCATCCATTCTTTTGACTCCTAAGGAAAAGTTCCCTGGCACCACTAATTGAACTTGTATGGTTTCATGGGTTCGGTGCCTTCACACAAGAGAATTTAGTAGGATTTAAAAGCTAATAGTATCAGCAGGATGATTCAGTGGTTCTCATTACTCCCATTCAATCCAATAATTCAATTTGTTTAGAAAAGCATTGTTAGGCCTACTCAGTGCTGGCTCCCTCACCAGGTGCTGGTGATATAAAGTAAAAAAAGCAGGCTAACCTAAAGAATCTATGTTGGATAAGATGGATTTTTCACCCTGTTTGATGCCCCCCCCAAAAAAAAAGAATTAAAAAGATCTAAGATTATATACAGTTTCACCTAAGTGTGATTTAGAGGAAAGAATACTGGGTTTGGAGTCAGAAAGATGTAGCTTCAAATTCCTCCTCTTGAATTTCATACCTTACTTAAAACAAATCATACATAACCTCAGTTCTTCATTTGAAAATTGGGCCAATGATACTTGAAGTGTTTACCTCATGGGTTATTGTGAGGGTCAAATAATGCTATGTAGAATGCTTGGCAAATTTTTGAGTTCTAAGTAAATGTTAGTTATTGTTATAATGAGAGAAGCAGAGGAATGTAATAGAAACCTAGAATTAGGGTTGGAAATTGTTGTTGTTGAATTGTTACAGTCACATCTGACTCTTCATGAACTAATCTGGGGGTTTTCCTGTCAAAGATACTGGTATGGTCTGCTATTTCCTTCTCTAGCTCATTTGACAGATGAGGAAACTGAGGCAAATAGGGTTAAGTTATTTGCTCAGGGTCATGCAGATTATGTCTATAGAAGGATTTGAGCTCAGATCCTCCTAATTCCAGGGCCAATGCACTATCCACTGTGCCATATACCTACCCTTAGATTTAGGAAGAATGGGTTTGAAATTTTGCTTCTAGCATTTACTAGCTCTGTGACCCTGCACAAGTCACAATTTCCCTGAGTTTGGGGCAACTCTGTAAAACTAAATTAGCAGTGCAGTACAGGGAATTTGTAGTGAGAGAACCTTGGCTCTGATCCCAGTGACCTTGTACACAAGTCAGTTAAATTTTTTTGGCCTCTGTCAAATTAAGGGAATAAAGGAAGCTCTTTTTTTTTTTTTTTTTTTTTTTTGGTCTATTTGGGCCTATTCAATGCTTGCCCTCTCACCAGGTGCTGATGATATAAAGTCAAAAAGCAGGCTATCCTAAAGGATCTATGTTGGATAAGCTGGATCTTTCACCTTGTTTGACTGCTCCCTCCCAAAAAAAGAATTAAAAAGATCTAAATCTTTAATTTAAATCTTTACTCCTATGACTGTATCAGTCAAGTTGTCATGTACTTGTTACAGTGTTATATGCTAGAGATACAAACACAAAAGGGAAATAGCACCTGTCCTCAGAGAACTTACATTTTAACAAAAACAGATTAAAGTGATGAGGAGGAGGAGAAAGAGGAGAAGGAAAAGGAGGATGGTTAAAATTTATAAGGTGCTTTAAAGTTTGCAAAGCACTTAGTATATACCATCTCATTTATATTTGTCTCAGAGAAAAGAATTCCATATACGGAGATCTCTCACTAAATTAATTTAAAAGATTCATGGAATTAAATATTTTAGAGGTCATTTGAAACTGAAATTTAAGGAGGCTAAATAACTTCTCCAAATAACATAGGTATTAAGTGTCAGAGGAAGAATTTGAACCCAAGTCCTTTAATCTCATAGTGCTTTCACTACTTTATTAGGTCCTTAATATATTCTTCTTGTCCTCTCCTTTTCCTCTTTCTTCTCTTCCTCCTCTCTTTCCTCTTCCTCCATTTCTTATTCCTCTTGTCTTCATCCTCCTTCTATTCTTCTTCTCTTTTCTCTTTCTCCTCTTCCTCATCCTCTTTCTCTTCCTCTTCCTCCTCCTCTTTTTCTTCCTTCTCCTCTGCTTCCTCCTCCTAAAAAGTATTAAATTAGGAAGTATCAAGAAGAATCTCTTATCACCTGTCCAGCCTCCCTCACAGCCTTGAAGCATGTCAGAGCAATATTCTTCTCTCTTGGTAAAGCTGGGTCTTAGCTGAAGAAGCAATAGTTTAGTGCTTCTTGTTGCAATACAAAAAACCTACCTATTCAAAGCAATAAATAAACCTCTGATATTTCCTAATGATAACTCAAATTTTTAAGGTGCTTTATACGTTGTACAATAGATAGAACATAGAGTCTGGAGTCAGGAAGATTCATCTTTCTCGGTTCAAATCTAACCTTAGATACTCAATAACTATGTGATCCTGGGTAAGTCACTTACTTACTGATTTTTGATTGTTTCCTCATCTGTAAAATGAGCTGGAGAAGGAAATGGCAAACCATCCTAGTATCTTTGCCAAGAAAACCCCAAAGGGGGCACAGGGAATAAGACACCAGTGGAATAATTGAACAAGGCTTGAGTTGTTCCAGTCTTCATTTGGTCTTTTCGTTGATGGCTTGATGTGATAAAAATAAATTGTCCAAGGTCACACAATTAATAAGTGTGAGAGCTAGAAAATGAACCCAGGTTGCATGTTAATCAAAGTCCAATGTACTTTTTGTAATGTTTTGTTTTCTTACAAAAATAATATTCACTTTAAATTACAATGTTTCCATTAATAAATATATCCAAATATAAATAGAAATTGTCTACTTTGGTCATAATGTGACAAACATAATGATGACTTTCAAAATTGGATGATTTGCTAAGAAATATTTTCTTCTCTTTAAGCCTTGAAAAATAAATTTACATCTGTCTTGAAGTACTATAAATCTATCCCTCCTTAGAAGAAGAGGAATGAAATAAATTAATGGTCTCCAAATGTTTTGGATACCTTATCCTACCATTAAAAAACTGAATAGAAGTCAGAAGGTTGAGAGCAACATAGAATATAATTAGAGAATATTGAAATGTAATGGGTAAAAAGATAGGTGTGGTTGCTTTGGAGCGCTCTTAAATATTTGGTTATGGGATGGAAGGCAGAAATAAGCCATTTATTAAGTATCTATTATTGTCAGTACTGTGTTAAGAGCTTTACAAATATTATTTAATTTGATATGGATGAAGGATAGGATGAGAGTCATCTTCTTAATATCTGATTTGTTGATAAGACATCATTTGAGGTCAAGTTACAGACCACTTGATTTATGCCATAGTCTCCTAAGTGAGTCAGCTCCCAATTTAAGGACCACTGGAATTAAAAATCTGCTGTGGCCTCTGACATTTATTTAATTATCTGGTTTATTTTGTAATAAATTATATTTTTCTTTGGTAAACATGAGCATTAATTAATTGATGGCTTTTGATTTAGCTTAAATATTTGTAATATTACTATTGAAGCATCTTAAAACAATAAAAATAATTTCTAGCTAGTTAGGTTTACTCTCTTTGTAAATATGTCATTTGGGGATTCAAATAGGCACGTGTCTTTGGAGAGTATAATATCTAAAACTATAGAAATGATAGTCTCACTGTAGACTCAGAGTCTATTCTGGTCAGAACACATATGAAGCATTATGTTCAATTATGAATCATTTTAAGAATGACATTGACAAGGTATATAATTAAGACAGTGAAGTTCTGAGATTATATCATGTATGGAATGATTCAAAGAAAGGAGTATGATAAGTTTAGAAAAGATGTGGAGAGAACTATAGCTGTCTTCAAGTATTTGAAGAGCTATTATGTGGAAGAGGTATTTGATATTCAAATATACATTGACAATATTGAGAGTTTGGTTCCAGATAACCACAATAAAGCAAACATGTCAATGAAGTAAGTCATACACATTTTTTGGGTTTCTCTGTACCTCTAAAAACTATGTTTATACTTTATGTAGTCCATTAAGTATGTGTTGGTATTGTTTGTTAAAAAACAACAACAAAAACAAAAACAATGTAAATACTTTAATTAAAAATACTTTATTGCTAAAAAATACTGACCAGGAGGCAGCTAGGTGGCACAGTGGATAGAGCTCCAGCCCTGAAGTCAGGAGGACTTGAGTTCAAATTTGACTTCAGATACTTAACACTTCCTTCCATAATGTTCCTATGTGTTTTCCACAAACAATCTCTTTGAGGTAGTGATTGGTGTATTTTTTCTATTTCTCCTTTTCCCCAATGTGTTATCACTCCAGGACAATTTTTTTGGATTATTTCCTGCATTATTGTGTCAAGGTTCTTTATTTCTGGTCACATATTTCAGGAAGTTCAATTATTCTTATATTTTTTCTTCTTGATTTGTTCTCCAGATCTGTTTTTCTAATATTTCATATTTGGTTGGGTTTTTTTTCCATTCTTAATGTTTTGTTATTTCTTGGTCTCTCATAGTTTCACTGGCTTCTCCTTGTCCAATTCTAATTTTCAGAGTTATTTTCATCTTTGAGACTCTGTATCTCCTTTTCTAGTTGATTAACTTCCCCCCCCCCATAATTTTCTTATTTCCTTCCTTAATTTTTTTTCTCAGTGTCTCTCCTTTGATTTTTAAATTATTTTTTGAGTACTTCTATGCATTCTCTCTGGGTAAGGAACCATTTCATGTTACTCTTTGGGGTAGAAGCTTTTTTTACTTCAATGTCCTCCTTTGAAGATGAACTCAGGTCTTCCCTGTTCCCAAAGTAAGTTTCTATAGTTGGGTTCTTTTCCTTCTTTCTTCTTTCTTTTTCTTCTTTCTTCTTCTTCTTCCTTCTTCTTTCTTTTCTTCTTCTTCCTCTTTCTTCTTCTTCTCTTTCTTCTTCTCTTACTTCTTCTTCTTCCTCTTTCTTCTTCTCTTTCTTCTCTTACTTCTCCTTCTTTCTTCTTCTTCTTCTTTCCTCTCCTTCTTTCTTCTTCCATTGTAAACTCCTCCAATCCTGGGGTTGAGAGATCTTGCCTCTGGATTTACCCCAGATCTCCACTCTGACTTGAAACTCCAAATCAAAAGCTCCCCACTTCAGCCAAGTGCCAGCAGCCAGCATTGCCTCTGCACTCATGGGTGTGCTGGATCCTTCTTACTCAGGGCCACTGCTCTGCAGCACAGTTAGGCCTGGTGTTCCTGATTAGTTGAGGTGCCCTCAGTCTTTAGGGACACAAACCCAGACTCCTTCTGCAATCTAGGAGGTGAAAGTCTCTGTCTTGTTGAGGCTCTAGCCACACCCAGCTAGTCCCAGGGCTCCTCACTTGGTGTTTGTATGGAGGTAGCCCAGAGATGTTTGTACAGAGAGAGGTTTGCAGGTTAATGGGGTGAAGTCTTTCTTCTAATCTTCTTGCTGGAGGACTCCTGTTTTGCCTCAACTCTTCTTGATTTTTCACCATTGATATATACACCCTGACGCTCAAATTTGTTCTATTTGTAAGGGAAATTTGGAGAATTTGAAATTTACCAATATACTCTACCATCTTCCTAGAATCCTTTCCATTTACTCCTGACTTCAGAGGGTACATTGATTGTTCTATGTTATGGAACCAGGAAGTGACAAAAAATGGTGCAATTAATTTTTTATCAAAAAATTCACCATGTAAGAAAGAAAGGGAAAGGGTGAATATGCTCCTTATTAGGGAAAGGACAGAATGTATAAAATATCCAAAATGATAAGCATTATGAAGTACCTATTGTGCAAGACACATTATGGACATACAAATCCCAAATGAAAACTGTTATTTCAGTTGTTATAGTGTGAGACTCTTATTCCCAGATATTCTAGAGATCACAGAAAGAACAAAGAAGGGTAGAAGTTTATGGGGAAGGAGACCAAGGCTACTTAAGGAAATGCCTTTCTTAAAAAGTGCACTATGGTTGAGCAAAACCTTGATGATGGAATTAACATGAAACAAAGGCCCATCGAGGAGGATCAGTCTGAAAAGAAAGAAGAATACATAAAACTTTGTTTAATTTATGGAATTTATATGCTGCTGACCAGTAAGTATAAAGTTCCATTCCCTTGATCCTCACTATCACTCATGTATTACTTGTCAGTAAATGTGATGCACTTAGAACATAACAGCTACGGTAATATTTCTGTTCCCACTGCAGCTTTACTACACCCATGAAACTCTGTAATCTTTAAATTCCCTCACTGTTAACATCTGCTGAAACATTATTGGTCCCAGCATAGCCAAGCTGCTCTGAAATTACATTTAGCAGAGTAGTTAATGCTAACAGTATAATTCTAGACGCAACCGTGTTTGAAAAGGCCTTTATGACTGGCACCATGATTGGGCTTCCTTTAGATTTTATTTCTGCTTCATGTCTCTGTTTTCCATCACATTCTCATTGTTATGCATCATGCCACTTTAAAAAAAATAGTATATTTTTCTATATAGTGCTCAGTAGACACCATGTTGCATTCTGAGTTTTTGTCTCCTATCTCCCAAACTCACTTCCACTAATGCTTTTTTAATGTGCTGAAAGGATTCTGTTGCAAGATATGATTATAAGCATTTAGAGATTTGAGGTTGAAAATTAATCAAGTTTCCATAAAATGAGATATTTTATTGCCCAGTTAAGGTGTTTTGAATGTTTGAAATTCAAAGGGTCTCACACAAAAGTAAAATAAACAGGTTGCATATGGCTTTGGTTAATGAAGATGCAAGATGTATTCATGCTATGATCATAAAGTAGTTAACGTTTTTTTAAAGGAATGGCTACACAGAGGGCATTTACAATCCCACCACAGAAATACTATGTTTGTTATAAACCCAGAAATGTAAACAGTGAGCTGAAATTATTTTAAAATGACAACTGGACTCCCCCAATACCCTAAAATCTATAGACTTGTACACAAAGTATTTTATTAGTGTAATTATTTTGTTCAAGGATGATTCAATGGGGCTAATTATCTCCTCTAGGGTGCTTGGGATAAGCAAATGATAAAGTGGTATCTTCCCAGATGAGTGTTCTTCCAAAAATTAAACTACTTTATATTTTATAAAATTTTATCATTTTGGAAATACATTGTTCACTCATTTAACATTCAAATACAATTGGGTGAATATGTGTCCATAAGTGCCACTCCTTTAATTGAAGGGGGAAAAAACCTTTTATTTAATTTACCACTAATGAAAAAAGTAAAATTTGAGACTGGGTATAAAAATAGGATAGGCTTATAATTATACATCATTTAGTGCTTTATAATAACTCAAATTTATCAAACATTTCACATATATTATCTCATTGATCCTCATATAACAATACCATGAGATAGATAACAGGCATGATTAGTCCCATTTTGCAGATGTGGAAACTACCTCAGAGAGATTAAATAATTTGCTTAAGGTGAAACGGCTAATAATATCAGAGGCAGGATTTTAGCCTGCTCTATTTTGACTCAAAGTCCAGACCAGACTACATCTTTCTATTTTTAATCATTTATTTTGCTTTTACATAATAAATAATAGCTACCATTTATATAATGATTTAGGTTTCTTTTTTGCAAAATTCTTTACAAATATTATCTTATTTTAACCTCACAATAATCCTGGAATACAGATAGTATTAGTTTCTCCATTTTATAGATGTGGAAAGTAAAACAGAAATTAATTGACTTGCCCAAGGTCATGCAACTAACATGTTTCAGGCTGGATTTATACTCACATCTTCCTGACTTCAGGCCCTATACTCTATCCACAGTGCCAACTAGCTGCTTATTTAATTTTCTACATGTGTCAGCCTTTTCCTAAATCATCTATCCTGAAGTCACCAAAAAGATTAGAGGAGTCTTGAGGAAGATTATGTCATATATTTTTATGTCTCCCATAGGACCTAGTAGTATGTTAAATACTGGGTATATATTCAGGAAATGTTAAATTGAATTGATGTCAGAAATTGCCTTTCTCTTTGGTCATTCATGCCCCTTTACAATGTTTCAATTTTCCTTAACACCTTGGCTCAGATTCATTCATACTCAGGGAATCATTTTGGTTATTAGTAGATTGCTGTATGAGTCTTTAGCTCAATTTCAAGATTCTTTCTTGCAGTAAACAGTGCCTTTACTCTTGGTTAAGATGTTGATCCCTTGCTGCCCAGTCTCTCTTTAACCAGTCCTTGACTTATTTCTACCTTTGTCTAGGTTTCTGTGCATCTCTACTTTTGATCCACATTTTTGCTCTCCTATTTCTGACTGACTGCTTCTTGTAAATGTCCAGAACGGGTATGATTTGTGGGAGTTCCTTGATATTTTAAGGTTTGCTTGTCTATAGGGATTTCTGCCTTACTGTTTTACTTTAACCCATGACACCCTCCTGTATTACTGCTTGAGAAGCCCAATTCTCCTATCACCATCAACTTTTGATCCTGAAGCTATCCTTTTTACATGCTTTCTACTATTCCAAATTAATTTCTCGTCCTTTTGATTATTCTAGTCTAAACTCCTTGGTCTACATTCATGTCCCACTTGTTGCTCGTAGTCTACCACTGATATATTCATGATTTTATTTCATTTACAATGCTTATTCAGCATGGATATTTTTTAAATATAAAAAGCATATTTTTGCTTATCCATAAAATGATATGAAATTATACACAACATTATTTAATATTTTACTTTTTATATTTTCTTCTATCCTTGTGCAAATGAATAATATCCAAGTATTTGAAATCTAAGTGGCTCATGATTCATGAGCAGCAGTAAATGGCATCTGCGCCAGCTGGGTTTCCAACATTCAAATATAATCATGCCCTAACTTCCTTTTTCTTTTTTTTCCCCTCCCTTTCTTTCCTGATCTTAGCTGTATAAGATCTAGATTGATGGCTAAGTAAGAATGAAATTCATTTGATGCTTTTAAAAATAGTTGGCAGATTAAGAACATTTATCAGGACATAATTTTGAATTTTCTCCCACATCTTCCATTATTTTGGTTTGGTTTGTATTGGTATTAAGAATCCTCTAGTACCTCTTCACTCATGAACCTGTGCTGAAATTTTTATGAATAGAAAAAATCATATGAGTGCCTGACTCTAATGGTATACAATCTAAGAGGGACAATACTGACATGACTGGATAGACAATATTAACATCAATTAATTATAGTGATTGTTAGTTTGATAGTTTGTAGACTTCGGAGAAGTTATATATATTGCTATATTCTATATGTATTCTATATATAGAATATATAGAAGTTGTAGACTTCAGAGCTGTTATGTCTCCATAATCATTTAATAATCCCTAGCCATGTATCAAATTGCATTACAATTATAGAAAATATGTCAAATCAAAATTTTTATTAGCTACCATTTTGAAAAAACAAACAAATAAATAAATTCTAAGGGTAAGCCTAAAATTGAATTGAATGCTTTATAAATTATGGTTAAAACAAAGAGTCATGGAGAAGTCACCAGGGAACAAATGAAAACACACCAAGAAATATGTAAAATTCCAAGCAATATAACTGTGATAGATATCTCATTATATTTGGTAAACAATACTATTTCTATACTCATTCTGAGTAGTGCTAATGGTTTCATAGTGTTATAGTCAGTCCTTGTCTAACCAGAACAAACATTTAACCTGTAAAAAGAAGTTACTTAAAGGTCATCTAAACTCTAGACTTTTCACAGGTAAATTATTATTAAGAGATCAGGGTTTTGAGGGGGGGTTGAGTAAGGGAAAATTAAAAGATAGGACAGAAGAGAGAATGACTTAAAGGAAGATGTGTCAAGTAGTTGAATGAGAAGATTTTAGAATATCTCTAAGTAGTTGTTCTCTCCTTTCAAGAATCATTTCCTATTATAACCTTACTTTCTGTTGATCACTCCCTTAGTTACTGATCAGTGTATCCCCTTATTGTAAATTACATTAATTATGAAATTAATAAATGATCCATGGAATTAACTGGTATATTAATTTGTTAATTAAGTTATTCAGTCAATAAGCATTTATTAGGTACCTAATATGAACCCAACATTGTTGCAGATACTGTCAATATTACAGAAGAAATAAAGGACATTGCCTATATCCTTGAGAATGTAAATTATATTTACATATTATTTAGAAGAGAAGATATAATTTTATTCATACTTAAATCTATTTACATCTGTAATGTATATTTATATTATATGCATATTTATATGGGGAGGGATCATATATACACAATAGATACAGAATCTATTTGTCTGTCTTTTTCTTTCTCTATCTTACGTATGTCTAATATATATCCAAAAAGTATATGTGTATGATAAATGGATATCTATCCATCCAATCATAGTGTCTACACATATACAAATACACACCCACATACACACACGCGCACACGAAGAAGTACTAAAATATTTTAGCCAGTTTCAAAGCTAGGAATACCTGGTATCAAGTCTTGCCTCTGGCACTTAGTGACTGTGATTCTGTTCAAGCCATTTAATTCCTAGTGTACATATATAACGTCTGTGTGTGTGTGTGTGTGTGTGTGTGTGTGTGTGTGTGTGTGTGTTTGTGGACGAGGACTGTGACTGTATTGCTATAGTCAAAATGGGGTTAGGTAACCCTTCTGCCAACACTTTTTATGGATCAACATTGATCAACTTTTGATTTTTTATACCCCAAGGAAGGTAGAAAGAAAACATGTATTTATTAAGTACCTACTACTATGTTTGTGCTACACGTTTTACAAATATTGTCTCATTCGATCTTGTAATCTTGGGAGGTAAGTGTTATTAACATCTCCATTTTACATTTGAGGAATTGAGACAGATTGAGGTTAAGTGACTTGTCCAGGGTTATTTAGTTAAGTATCTTGGGTAATGTTTAAACTCAGTCCTTCTGACTCCAAGTCCTGAGCTTTCTCCAATGAGCCATCGAACTGCCTCTAAGGACCACATAAATGTTCTATGAGGAAACATTTTATGAAAGATCCTCAATTTTTTTTAAGGTTAAACATGTGCTATTCTTTTAAACATATTTCCTTATTTGTCATGCTATGAAAAAAAAAAGCAGATCAAAAGGAAAAGAAAAACAAAAAGGGGGGGGGAACCAAGCAAGCAAATAATAACAAAAAGGGCAAAAATATGCTTTGATCTACATTCAGTCTACATCGTTTTCTCTTATTGGATATGGATGGCACTTTCTACCACGTCTATAGGAATTACCTTGAATCACTTCATTGTTGAAAAGAGTCAATCCATCACAGTTGATCGTCACATAATCTTGTTGTTACTTTGTACAAAGTTCTTTTGGTTCATTCAACATCTGTTGATTGAAGTCTTTCCAGGCCTTTCTGAAACCAACCTGCTCATCATTTCTTACAGAAAAATAATAATCATTACACTCATATATCATAACTTATTCAGCCATTCCCTAACTGAGGGGCATCCCAGTTTCCTTGCCACTCAATTTCCAGTTCTTTGCCACTACAAAAAAAAAAGACTGCTTACAAACATTTTTGCCCATGTAATGATCTCAATTTTTGTCATTGTTAGAAACTTCCAGTGTAGAAATTTCTTCTACCATTGCAGATCTTGACCTGTTTGTTAAATAGTTAACAAGTCCTAGGAAGTTTTCTGAAATATCTAGTCATTTATTTCTTCAGGATCACACAGCTAGTGAATATCAGAGATAGGATTTGAATACAGATTTTTCTCACTTCAAGCTAATTACCTCTAATAGGTAATCTGCCACTTTTGAAATCTAATAAGATTTAAATTTCAGAAAAGAATTCATTTTAAAATAAAAATCAAGGAGAGTTCAGGTTTTAATTCAAGTCCAGATTCCTGCCAACCTTACAGGGTCTAGAGGAAAGCCTTTTGTAATTCATGAATCACATAAAAGTGAGCTGTTATGATGATCTCTATCACCACTTACATGAACTTTTGAAGGCAGCTGATCACAGGAATTCATGATGTTATGACTGATATTATGTGTCTCTATGATAAAAGGAATCTTCACCAAAAAAGAGAGGGGAGATGGGAAAAGGAAGAAGAGAGAGAAAAAGCAAAAGGGGAGAGAGGCAGAAAATGATAGAAACACAGAGAGAAACAAAAGAGAAAGGAGAGAAAGAGAAAAAAATGAGAAAGAGATAGATAAATAGATGATAGAGACAGAGAGATAGAGACAGGAGAAAATTAAAATCTACAGAAAAGCTTTATGTAAAGGCCCTGCTCCATCAAGAGCCAATGTAAATTGATTTTTTTCAAGCCTGGGTCTCCCTATTTTTTAAGACTGGATAGGCAAAGGTCTCTCATGATCTTTTTTTTTTTTTCTGATGAGGGCCAATTAACTCCTCCTTAGGTCTTCTGGTAGGGCCACTGGTGATAAAGTGGACAGAGGGTAGGACCTAGAGTCAGGATTGAGTTCCAGTTCAACTTCAGACATACATTAGCTGTGTGTGAACCCTAGAAAGTCACTTTACCTCTCTCTGCCTCCGTTTCCTGAACTATTTTTAAAAATGGGTATGATAATAGTGCTGACTTCTCAGGATGGTTGTGAGGGTCAAATAGATTATAAAGTGCTTAGCACAGTGCCTGGTACATGGTAAGCACTTAATGCTAGTAATGGCCTATGACCTTAAGTTGGCATTCTTACCCTCAGGTTCACAGGGGTCCATGATATATTTTGAAGGTCCATTTTTTTTTACAAACCTTTGTTTTTTTGCAATCCTAATTATTTTATTTTATACTATTAAAAGTGTTATTCCAAGATGAACTCCATAGACTTCCACAGGCTGCCGAAGAGTCCCTGACAGGAGGAAAAAAGTTAAGGTCCTTTGACCGACTGAAACCTCAAACCACATTCTTACCCTACACATAAAGTCAGTAGTAATGGTTAAATTATCATTTTCCTTTTATTTTAAAATACCATTTCTCTTGCTTTAAAAAAAACTTTTATAGTCTTTTTTTTTAATACCAGAATCATGATTTCCCCATCCCTAACATTCAAGCAAAGTCAAAAGACCCTATGACCCTGTGCCACAGATTTATTTTTCAAAGAGAGTTTAAAAAAATAAATTATAGTTGGAGGACTTTTTTCTCTCATTTCATGTGGACAACTGGGCAGAGATTTGTTTCCCCAAATAATTTCTGGACTAAGGAATCCCTACATTTCTTGTTCTCTATCTGCACTTTGGAGCTGAAGAGAATGAAGAATTATATGTGTTTTATTACATAGGAAGGGTTGATTTTCTGCCTATTAGTTCTTCCTTCCCTGCCAAAATATATCTTTGGACACCGCCCACTACAGTAGGCAGTACAACTTTTATACTATTGAGGGTTTTGGTTATGTGGATGTAAACTCTGCCTCTTCATGGAATGGTCTCATTTACATGTTAAGTATCAACTGCCTATTAAGTTGCTGAGATATCTAAGTGATCATGGGAACAGGCACTAAAAAGGATGATTTTGCCTGAGCATGTCAGCACAAATGTAGCAGTCTTTAAAACTTTAGCAGCCACCTGGAACAGAGTCCCGGGACAGCAGTATATAGATAATATCCTTGGTATTCTCCAGTAAAAGACTGGTCTTATGAAATGCTTTCATCTTCCCCTCCCTCTTTATTCTTCAATCCATCAGCACTATTTTTGACCCACCTTTGTCCTTCATAGACATTTTAAGAATTGCTATATTTAGATGTTCATATTTATATTCTTTACATATTGGTTCTGTCTCCCTTAATGGATTGTAAGCACATATAGGACTGAAGTTGCATTTTCTTTTTATCATGATGAAAAAAATCATGTGAGAAACCCTCAAAGTAAAGAACTGTATATATATGGGGAAGCATGTGCATATGCAGATCAAGAGATCAAGAATATAAAGGTCCAGATGGTTAAATTTCTTCTAGACACATAGTTTGGGAGCATAACCAGCTTCAAATTCTATATAAGAATTCAATTTGATTAGGGCTTGACTCACATCTAACACCACATACCAAGATAAGATCTAAATGGGTCCATGATCTGGATATAAAGAGTGATACTATAAGTAAATTAGAGGAATGTAATATAGTTTACCTCTCAACCCTATGGAGATGGAATAAATTTATGTCCAAAGAAGAACTGGAACTCTTAATTGAAAACCAGATAGATAACTTTGACTATATTAAGTTAAAAAGTTTTTGTACAAACAAAATCAATGCAGACAAGAATAGGAGGGAAGCAATAAATTGGGAAATCATCTTTACATTTAAGGGTTCTGATAAAGGTCTCATCTCTAAAATATATAGAGAATTGTCTCATATTTATAAAAAATTCAAGCCATTCTCCAATCAATAAATGGTCAAAGGATATGAACAGACAATTTTCAGAGGATGAAATTAAAACTATTTATAGTCATATGAAAAGGTGCTCCAAATCACTATTGATCAGAGAAATGCAAATCAAGACAACCCTGAGGTACCACTTCACACCTGTCAGATTGGCTAAAATGACAGGAAAAGTTAATGATGAATGTTGGAGGGCTGGGACACTGATGCATTGTTGGTGGAGCTGTGAATGGATACAGCCATTCTGGAGAACAATTTGGAGCTATGCTCAAAAAGTTATCAAACTGTGCATACTCTTTGACCCAGCAGCATTTCTATTGGGCTTATATCCCAAAGAAATCATAAAGGAAGGAAAAGGCCCCACATGTGCGGGAATGTTTGTGGCAGCCCTTTTTGTAGTGGCTAGAAACTGGAAATTGAATAGATGCCCTTCAATTGGAGAATGGCTGAATAAATTATGGTATATGAATATTATGGAATACTATTGTTCTGTAAGAAACGACCAGCAGGATGATTTCAGAGAGGCCTGGAAAGACTTACATGAACTGATGCTGATGAAATGAGCAGAACCAGGAGATCATTATACACGGCAACAACAGTACTATATGACGATCAATTCTGACAGACATGGCTCTCTTCAACAATGAAATGTTTCAAACCACCTCCAATTGTTCACTGAAGAAAGCCATATACACCCAGAGAGAGGGATGTGAAATGTGGACCACAACATAACATTCCCATACTCCTTGATTGATGTTTGCTTACATTGTGTTTCCTTTATCTGATATATCGTTTGTGTAGATAAGATTTTTCTTGCACAACAATGATAAGTTTGGAAATATGTATACATATATTCGATTTGCCAATATTTTAACATAATTAACATGTAGTGGATATCCTGCCATCTAGGGGAGGGGTGGGGAGTTGGGGGGAAAAATTTGTAACGGAAAGCTATGTAAGGGTTATTGTTGAAGAATTACCCACACATATGTTATGCAAATAAAATAAATTAAAAAAAAAAGAATTCAATTTGAGACTTAGAAAAGGCCTTAGGACATATAGTGCATTTCCTTTTTCACATAACCTTCTATCTTCTATCTCATGATATCTCCCACATTAGAATATAAGCTCACTGAGGGCATGAATCATATGTTTTCCTTTCTTAGAGTTTTCACAGTTCACAATAAGTGAACTTAAGTACTCATTTTAAATATTTATTAAGTACTTACTTATTAAGCATTTAACAAGTTCTTAAATATGTGTTAAGTACTTATGTATTTAATAAATATTTACTGACTAACAATGTTGTCTCTCATCTACTAACTGATTTTTTTAGAGGAAAAATAAGTAATATTTTTGGGGACAAAAACATATATTAAATAAGAGACAATTTTGCTTTATATAAAAAACCACTTAGGATTATATTTTACTAGCCCATTAGTGTGTTTGTATATGAATACATATATATTTTGTGCATGTATATTTACACATACATATATGTGTATATGTACACACAAATACATATATTCCTCAGATAGTTAAATATATTAAGTTTTAAATTGATTTTTTTTCTTGTTTGTTCAACAAACATTAATTAAATGATGGCTCTGTATAAGGTAGTCTACTAAGTATGTGTGTGCACTTGTGAGAAATTTAAGAATAAATAAGTCTTGGCCTTCCTTTCAGGAAGCATATAATTTAATAAAGAGGAAGGGAAGTCATTATTTGACTTTGGGGTAGGCAGTCAAAAAAAAAAAGCAAAAGCAAAGTACCAATAAAATAAAAAAGCAATCCAACACTCATTTTCTACATTCTTCATTTATTAAGTATTGACTATATTCACTCAATCCACAAGCACTTATTATTCAATTGTTTCAGTCATGTCTAATTCGTCATGACCTTGTTTGAAGTTTTCTTGGTAAATATACTGGAGCAGTTATTTCCTTCTCTGGCTTATTTTATGGATGAGGAAATGGAAGCAAACATGGTTAAATAAATAAAGGATTATACAGCTAGTTTCTGAGGCTATATTTGAACTCAGGTCTTCCTGACTCTAGGTCCAGCAGTCTATCTGTGCCATCTATCTGTCCCCCAAGGACTTATTAAGTGCCTACAATATACCAGGCCCTGTGTTAAGTGCTATATAGTGAGTGCCAGTGAGGCATTAAATGGACAGAATGTTGGACTTTTTGGACTCAGCTGAAATCTGACTTCTGATACTTAAGAACTATCTGGTCTCGAGAAGTAACTCAATCTCTCTAAGCTTCAAGCAACTTGTTGAGATTCTAGGCCATAAGCAACTTGTGATTTGCATTTGTGGAGGTGGTTACCACCAACAAAATCACAGGTCTGTATGCCTGTGTAGAACATCTGCAGGATATATTAAGGGAACAGTAAATATGCCCTGTTGTGTCCTAATGATGAATGTTAGTGCTATGATACCCACAGACACCCAAATCTGATAAAACCCGCTGCTGAATGTTACTGAACTTCGCAAAATATTATGATGTGCTGATTATTTATGTCACCTAAAGTTGTCAAAATCTCATTTTCCCACAACAGCAAAAAATATGCATAAGCAATAAAATATTTTCTTCCTGGCGCCTATTATCCTGTAGGGCCCCTAATAAATGTTAAATAGCTATGGCAAATAACAACAACTAGTATCAAAGAAATTCCCCAGCTCATTTTTTTGCAGATATAGAGTCAAAATATTTGATTATCTAGTCTATCTGAAAATATATACACTCATTCAATCAGGCAATATGATAACCAATTTCAAGTGACTTAGATTCATAGGCTGTGTGAGACCTTAGAGACATCTAGTCAAACTCCATCATTTTTAAGTTAAGAAAAACTGAAGCCTGGAGAGACATAATTTACCCAAAGTCACACCATTAATAAATGGCAGAGCCAGTACAAAATACGTAAAATTAGAGAAGTTATTTCAAATGTTCATAGGGATTATTTGTGTCCAACCTGTGGCAGAACATTCCAAGCTCATGCTGGTCTGATCAGTCACAGTTGGACACACAGTATCTCAACTTTAATATAGTGATGTAATTTTGGTCCTCTTCAAGTATGAAGGACAACAATCAACTAGAAGCCAAAGCTTTTGACATCGAGTCCAGTTTGATTTTCCTATATTTCCTCTAAAACAATTTTATTTATTTTTAAAACCTTCTTGCTTATTTTCAGTGTAACAGAGTTAGTAGGATGGACTTGAAGCTATCTTTCACTAAACTTTCCTATGAAGGACTGGGGAAGAACAACTCTAACTCTCCCACAATTCAATCACATGAGCCTGTGAGCAAATCTTCCCTAGGAAAGTCTGGTCCTGGGTTTTGGGATGCCTCTTCTGTGTTTGTTCTTAAGTAAAAGAGTATGGATCTCAAGACGTATATTGGATATGACTGAATGACTTTACTGAAATTTCTGTTTCTTCAATTTCCCAATTCAAAATTCTACTTCTCTCCCAGTGTTTCCATTGACTAATGCTGAAATTCTACTGTTAGAGATCCTCTATCTGAAAGTGTGGATACTCATTAATAAATACATTAATGGTGATTTTATAGTAACTAAAATTTATATAATATTTTAATGGTTTCAATTATTTTATATACATGAGAGGAAAAGTATAGTAGTAGATAGGAAGCTGGCCTCAAACCAGGAAGGAAGACTTCAAGTTACACTTCTGATAATTGTTGACTATGTGACTCTGATTAAACCAATTAATCTCTCAATGTTCTAGGTAACTCTCTAAAATGAAAACTTATTTAAAAAAAGTTACTGACCATCATTGACAGAAGGAGTTTTCTTATCTGGGGATAAGTAACTCTTGTCTTTCTCCTTTATATATATTATCTAGCTTGATTATATCTAGTTCATAGACACAAAGTAATAGTCACAGATGGGATATAAATGGAGATCAAATTCAATGCTTTTTATAATAGCCTTTTCAATTAAAGTGATGAAAGATCTGAGAATAGATTTTGAGAAAAAAGAGATTTTTGATCACTAGGTATCTGATGGTGTTCAGAAAGTAGTTACTTTGGGTTGGTGAAAGGTTTAAAAGTGTAAATTTTTCCCTCAGAAATGCTTCTCTAAATCCTAAAAGTTTATTGCTTTATTACTGTCACTTTTGTTGATAAATTTTATTATTGCTTCTAAAATTTGTCCTTTGACCCATCAGTTTTTTTTTAGAATTCTATTATTTGGTCTATAATTACTTTGTTTTGAGGGTCTTTTAGTGTAAATATTTTTCCTGAATTATGATCAGTAAATAATGCTTAATATTTCTATATTTTCTAATACTTTGGTGGAGTCATTATACTCCAATATGTGATTAATTTTGTCAAGATGTTAGATTTGTCTAGGTTTGAGTGGGGTATATTAAAGTTCCCACTATTAATAGTTTTACTATCCATTTCTCTTTTCAATTCAATTATTTTCCCTTTAAATATTTAGGGGCTTTATTACTATTAGGGGGCACATACATTAAGTATTGATATTGATCTTTTTCTACAATGCTTTTTATCATAACACAATTTCCCTGCTTATATTTTACATTTGTCTGTTCTACATTTATTTTAACCTTATCTGTAGTCATGATTACTATTCTCAGATTTTGTCTAGTTTGTCATTTTAACTCTATGTCAATCCTTGTGTTTCAAATGTACATTTCTCATAAATTACATCTTGTGGGATTCTCTTTTTAAAATCCATTATACCATCCTTTTCCATTTCATTCTACTTATACACACAATGATTACAGTTGATTTTGTATTTTTCCTTGATACTGTCCTTTCATATTTTTCTCTCCATTTTCCTCTTTTTACTTCCTACTTTCCTACTTTATAAACAAAAAGGTGTTAGAAATGAGAGAATTTACCTTCTAAGTGAAATGGATGGTTTCCTCTATTACAATTGTCTTTTTAAAAAAATCTCATCTTGTCTTGTCTTCCCTATTCCTATGTTTATAATCTTTTTCTTTTCTTTCCTTTTAATATTCTCTTCATACTGTCCCCTTCAATATTTGATCTTGTTTTAATTTGTGAGTAAATCTTCACCTATTTTAATCTTCATTTTAGCCCCTTCTCTTTTTATGTACTCAACCCTCCTATTTATCTTTTGAATTTGTTTTTCTATCCTTTGATTTCTATGTGCTTATATGTACATGTATGCATGCATGCATGTGTGTAAACGTATTAAATCTTCTTTTATCCAATTCAGATGAAAGTGAAGTTCACAGGATATCTGTTTCCCCCATCCCTTAATGTATGAACCCCAAGGTACCTGGTCTTTTCCCCATTTATCACACATCACTTATAGTCTTGGACAGGCAGCTTGGGTCAATTTCAATTTTCCTGGGGCTGTTTCTTTCCACCCATGCTTGGTCATCACCCTCACTTGCAATTGATTTTTAATCTGACCCTTTAATAGTGGGGAGGAAGGAAGTCCATCAGATTTATCTACAGGGAAGTACTATCCCCTAGCTATTAGTATCTCTCTTAAAGCAATTAATATTGAGGGATAGGGATAAAGACACAAACTTACAATCAACTGCCATTGCTTTCTTTCTTTTTCAAAGTTCTATCCCCTGCTTAAATACCCAAAGTCTCACCTTGAGTTTGGGCATGGCTGGGACAAAGTAAATTAATTCATGAAGTCTGTTTATTTTTTGTAGGTTAATTTAAAGAAATTTGAGTTCACATTAATTAATTATCAATTGAATGCAATACCCTAGTTTAGAAAGGTACAAATGATCTAGCTCAGAAAAATACAAGGATCCTTTCCTTAAAGAGATTGTACAACAATAGAAAGCTCTTTCTATAATCATCTAATTTAATTCTCCTTAACAGTTTTCTAAAGTAAGTAGAGTAAATATCTTTTTTAAACCTACTTTACAGATGAGGAAATCAGGGCTCAGGTTAAATGATTTTCCGCTGGCCACAAAAATAAGTAAACAGCAATACAGTGGAATGTGTGATGGAATTGGAATTGCATCACCCAGGTTTGAATCCTAGCTCTAGACAAGTTCTAGGTAACTCTCTAAAATGAAAACTTATATTAAAAAATTGTTTTAATTCATTGGACCTCAGTTTATTCAGCAGTAAAATGGGGAGGATGATTGACTAAATGGCTTTTTTTTAGGGCTCTTCTCGATCTATGGTCATTTTTAGCTCTAAATCTGTGGTCTTCTAATGCCAAGTCCATTACCACATCAACCACACTATATTGAGAAAAGAACTATAAGACCTTTTGTATATGGAATGGATTAAATGTTTCTAAAACAATAAACCAATTATTCTACAACTTCTGAGCTAATTGCAAACAAAGCCACATTTTCACTGGAGCATTCCCTCCCCTCAACACAACACTTTTGACTGATGTCACAAAGGAAGGTTTGTCTGCTAATCATTTTTCATTTCTTCCTGAGATTCCTTATTTCAATCTTCTCCTTGATGCTTCTTTTTAATTATCTTTCTCTGCTACTAAGTTTCAATGACATTTCTTCCCTGGTTTATTGCTAAAGTGTACATTAGGTCCAAAAGCTTAGATTATCTAAACTAAAGAAGCATCTGAAATATCAACTATTTTTGTGGTATTATTCACATGTCTATTTTGATAAGATGGTTCTAAGAAAGTATGCAGGAGTGTTAGGTGGCTCCCCTCCTAATAATGGTCGAAATAGCTGGAAATAGCAAACTGAGGTTGTATAGGAATAGCAGTGGGATCAGCCCCTTTTAGGGAGAATGGCAGAGAGACAGTGAACAAAATTAGGGACCCTTTTCATCTCTTGAGTAGCTTGAATTTCCCTGCCTAGCTGCCAAGTCAAGAGGGGTATGATTAATGAAATGATGTTGGAAAGATAATTCTTCCTATCAAGAAAGAATGGATAGAAAATGATCTGTGTGTGTGTGTGTGTGTGTGTGTGTGTGTGTGTGAGAGAGAGAGAGAGAGAGAGAGAGAGAGAGAGAGAGAGA
>JAJPUD010000963.1:366968-450963 GCA_023553655.1 Myrmecobius fasciatus
AGAGAGAGAGAGAGAGAGAGAGAGAGAGAGAGAGAGAGAGAGAGAGAGAGAGAGAGCATTTGTGTAGGGGATATAGGGAGAGAAACAGAGCTTTTCTAGGAGAAAGAGTTGAAAGGAAATCTTTCCAGCTGTTTCTAAAATCATCAAGTACCAAATCCTACTTTTCAAGTGTATCTATCTACCTATCCCTCATGCTCTTTGGTGGAGCCATAAAATACCTCTAGTGTTATAAATAGCAGCACAGATGTTGACAGAAAAACGCTCCCTTAATTACCATACAAACTGCTTTACTTGAGTGAACCGTTTAGAGCAGCCTCCAAAGGAAGTTCACTCAAGCAATTCCGCAGATTACAGCTAATGAACAATATTTCCTCGCGCCTATTTAGTACTCATTAAAATGTAAAAGCCTTTCATTTTAAACAGGCACACAATAAATAATTCCCTTCTCCCTTTCTGTGTCTCTGAGAGGCTTGAAGAAAAAGTGTGTATGTGTGTGTGTGTGTGTGTGTGTGTGTGTGTGTGTTGGGGGGAAAAATCAAATGATCTAGGTCTTCTTAGATATCAGGGTGAATGGGAGGAAAGCCAATCTTGGGAAAGAGGAGAGATGAGGGGAGAGAGGACAATAAAAAGTGGCCACTGTCCCTGTCACCAATTTATTAATATCTTGTGAAATTATTGCTTGATGGGTAGAAGGGAAGTCCTGGCTTGTGTTTCAACTGACAGAGCTCTAGATCACATGTATTTCTATACATTTTATTGAAGCATGTGGATTCTGATGTCAGAGGAAGTGGGTCTAAGCACAACCTCTGAAACTGTGCAACTTTGGGCAATTCATATATCCTTCCCATGCCTCAATTTCATCATCAGTGAAGTGTGTGTGTGTGTGAGACAGAGACAGAGAGAGACAGAGAGACAGAGACAGAGAGAGAGGGAAAGGGAGAGGGAAGGAAGAAGGAAAGGGAGAAGAGAAGGAGAAGGAAAGGGAGACAGACAGACACAGAGAAAGAGAGGCAGAGACAGAGAAAGAGACACAGAGACAGAGACTTTTTGAGGTCCATTCCACCCTTGGATCTATGCTCCTATGATCCCAAGGCAGGCAGCCATGGTCAGATAAGAGCTATCACACACAGCAGTATGAACTTCACCCCAAACATCATAGAAATAGTAATCAAGGAGCTTAGAGAAAAGGGGAAAAGAGATTTCTCTCATTTAACCTCTCTTTTCAAAGCTTGCCCTTTTTTCATTCTTCTTATTTTTTCAGGAACCAGGTTAGCATTAAGGATTGAGGACAGGAGGAAAGGGAAGTTAACATTGGGGTGGAGGGCAGGTGTCACTGGCAAAAGCTTCCGAGGTAGAAGCCCAGCATGTCGTAAGCTTTCACTTGTCCAGATTGTGATTTGGGATCAGCTGCCCAGTAGGAAGTTATTAAGGAAGGATTTATAAGTATCTTAACAAAATATCTTCACCTCGTTCTTCTTGAGTGCTAAACTAAGAGGGAAGAGGCAGGCTGCATATTTCTTTCCATATACATCAAACTTTAGTTTTATGAGGGGTCACCTGCTTTTCTTCACTCCTTTTCCTTTTCTCTTCCCCAGATATAAATTCTAAAGTAGATTGTTGTTCAGTCATTTCAGTTCTATTTGAGTGTTTATGACCATATTTGTGGTTTTCTTGGCAGAGATATTGGAGTGGTGTTATTTCCTTTTTCAGTAAATTTTACAGATAAGGAAACTGAGGTAAACAGGGTTAAGTGACTTCTCCAGGGTCACATAGTAATAAGTGCTGCCAGATTTGAACTCAGGAAGATAAGTTTTCCTGACCTCACATCCAGCACTTTTATCTGTTGTACCATTCAGCTGCCCTTAAATTTCCAATAATAGTTTTACCTAAAGGAACACATAAGTAATGCTTCAAAGGTGATATAGGGGGAGGCTGTGCTAACCAAATTGCTGAGCTTAGATACACTTGTTGGGAAAAACTTTCTAAGGTATTTGCACTCAGGAAAACGTAATTCATGGGATATAAGCCAGAACATGCTAATAAAATGTTGAATGATTGGTTCTTCAAAAATGCTTGACAAAATTTAAATTTAATCTACATCATTAACATTTTCTCCATTACTTTCTTATATCTAGACAATTAACGAATAATAAATCAAGCTTTATTTGTAGCATTTGCCTATTTCCAAGGCATAAATTGAAATTTTAACAATTGGCTCTTGCAAGCCTATCCAAGTTGGCTTTAGCACACCCTTGTATCTAGGTAATCTTGATAGAATGGAAGCAGATTCTCTTCTGGTAAAACAAACAGCATTTGTGATTCAATTTGTGATGCAAAGTGATCTCAGAGAAGCCACCAATCCTGCTTGACCTAAAGTATCCTCATCTATATGATGAAGAGGTTAGATTAATGGTCCCTGAGATTCCTTACAGCTAGAAATATATGCCTGGGATCCTCTGAAAATTTTGGAGATTAAAGAAAAAGCATAGTCACAGCTATTTTAAAGAGAAGATAGTTATTTAACAGTTCCTTTCTTGTATGAATTAACATAAATTGAAGTGAGCAGAATGAAGGGAACTATTTATACAATGACAATATTCAAGACAAGTAACTATGAAAGATTTAAGAACTTGGTGTTGACTACCCAAGTTTCTGGAAGTGTGATGGTGAAGGATGCTATCACCTCCTGAGAGCTGAGGGATTCAAGAAGCAGAATGATCTATCTATCTATCTATCTATCTATCTATCTATCTATCTATCTAAATGTGTGTGTGTTTTGGACAGGGTCAATCCTGGATTTATTTTACTTAACTATGTCTATTTGCTACAGTAGCTTTTCTTTCTTGATTAAAAAAAAATGGGAGGATAAAAAATACGTATTAAGTGAAAACAAATCAAGCCCTGATCTTTCCCTTTAGAAAGGAGGAAGGTACAAAATACTAAAGAAGATATTTGTGGATTTAGAATTGGAAAGGACTTAAACAGTGACAGCTCCAAGATATAAAACTCAGACTTCACAAACTAGTGCTCTTTCTGTTAAATTATAGATATCCCATGTTGATGTTTATCCTCCAACAGGTGATGTTGGTCCATTTATATTTTAGGTACTCGACAAATACTTGATAATTGCTTCTTGCTGTCATTGTTTGGTTTATTTGAGTAAAAATCATTAGGAGGGTGGATGTTTGGGTGGAAAGTGTCATGTGGCAAATCGCATCCAGGTCATCTAGTTTCTTGATAACATGAAGGATGAACTGGTAAAGAAAAATTAGGTCTGTACTTGGTTTTTAACAAAGGTCATTCAAAAATGGTTTTCAACACCCATCTCATTCGCCTTTTTATGCTTGCCAATTGAGTGTTGTATTCAAAGTGATTAATTAGTTTGTAGTGAAGGTTTATTAGGTAATCTTTCTGTCAATCAAAAATCACTGAGAGTTCAGGGAAGAATAAAAGGACCCCTATAATTAATATAAAGACGAGGAACTGACCATCATTACTGTATCAAAAATAAGCACAATGTAAAAATTTGAATGTAAAAATTTGAGAGTACATAAAGGAGCAAAAGTGGATGTTATTAAAGCTGAAAAGAATCATTTGATCCTCTTGAATATTTATGGTTTATTTTCTATTTGGACAAAATTCATTTCCAAGTATGAATCAGTTCATCCTATTTAAATCTCCACTCTTGATTTAAACAAAATTGGTCTTTGTCTTCTCCTCATTCAGACCCATAAAAATGTGAGAAACAGATCATAACAGAGTAAAACAGTTCATTGTACTTAGGTTTATCTCTAAATGTTTGTTGTGCTAAAACTGAGCTAAATCAACAGGGTAACAGCATTCATAGGCCCCAAAAAGATTTTTCCTGTTGAAGACTGATTTAAGTTATGCTAGCCTGAAAGCAGACCTAAATCCATTTTTAACTTGGTTTCTCCTTCCCGAAGCAATATTTCTTAGATGACAGAATATGGCTTGAAATAGATATTTCTTCTTACACTTTTAGGAGATTGACTTCAAATCATTGCCTTTAAGACAAAATTTCAGTGTATATATGTTGCTATCTCTACTTTCATTGAAAGCTTTTTTTTTCCCTTAAGAATTTTAGAGGATTTTGTGGTAATCATACTGACCTGATAGTCTTTATTTAAGAAAAAATGAACGAATACTTATACGAAACTGCTGTACACCACAGTCAGTAAGCTAAAGTAAAAGAGATATTCACCAGACTACCCTGTTTACTTTTCTAATAATTACATGAACCTGGAATCTTGAATATTTACTGGATTTCCTTTTTCTTAACTCAGAAATAAAAAAAATCCAGGAGGTAAGGACTGTTTAAAAAGCCAGAATGAATATATAAGCTTGAAAGGGGATGTGAACTGATTAAATCACTTATCATGGGGAAGTGTGTGCCTGATAATAGTATACTTCTGTGCATTTTTCTTAAAAAAAAAAAAAAGGAAGACACTAGTTTACTATAATGCCTCTTTTCAGGGTGATTTATACTTTTGGTTTGTACTGCTACTGTTTCTCACCTGAGACAGATGGATTTCTCTATGTGGGTTATGAAGTGAGTTACCTGAGATGCACCTTTCCCAGACATATCTCCTTGGAAGAGAGAGTTCCTGAGCCTTACTACACTAAGTGGAGTAAAAAAAAAACCTGATGCAGGAAAATCCCAAATTCAAACTAGTTCTATCACATAGAGGCCTTAACATTGGTCATTTCTAAATCCTTCTTCTTAATTTTAAGATATAAAGTTAGAAACAGAAAAGACAATGGGGAATGCATACATTTGCATAGATGACCTAAATTAATTATCTCTAAAAGTCATAATTAGAATGCCTTAAACAGAATTCTTCTACTAGTAAATAATGATGTTGGTGCCTCTGGATTATATGTTCTATTCTTTAAATTCTCTTGAATGCCTATATTTAAAAAAAGAAATTATATTTCATTCATTTTCAAAGACTGATATAAATATAGGTATGGCTTGACTGGGGAATAGTAAATTCAGTTTCAGGTGGGCTTCACACTCAATTCTGAAATGAATCTGCAGAGAGAGTTTCTGAGTGTTACAAATTCTATGGCTACAGGGGAAATTTGTGAAAGATCATGTTGAAAGTCAGAGCTGTCTTTTTACCAAAAAAAAAATGCTGCATTTCAATGATTTTTTTTCCTTTTAAGTCACAATATTTGAATGTGATATTATCTTATATTTATCCCTTTTTTATTTTGTGGAATTAGGAATGCTGGTTTGTTACCATTTAGAGTTATGAGTTCATGCATGCTAAATGAAATTGCAATTGCCATGGGTATACACCATCTCAGGGCATGGAAGACAGAAAGAGAAACAAAAATTGAAGTCACTATCTCCCTTGTCTCATTACAGGGCCCCCATCATGAAAAAGCAAATGAGTTATTTAGTAGAGATCCTTCAAAAAGATGTAATAACAAGCTTTTGGTCTATAGGCTTGCAGTAGACAGGGGTACTCCTCACACGCCTGGACTAGATGGATGATACTGATGGCAATCTAACAGGAACATCCTGCCTGAATATGAACAACAGATTTGTCAGTGTGTGACAGGCTGACAGTCCAGCTCCCAGCTGCTTGTCCACTGTTGTTAAATCAGTACCTTGTCTAAGTATTCAGCATAGAGGCAATCTGCTTCCTCCGTTTGTGGGAGGCAGGTTGCCAGTTATAAAAAAAAACAAAAACAAAAAAAAAACAACCAAAAGCAAACCAACCTCCCCCAAAAAACCCAAACAGCCAAGTAGGGAATTTAGGCTGTTATACCAGAATGCATTGAAAAGATGCAATTTATACCTCAGTGTGCTCCTTAGGCAACACATCCTTGCACTGGGAGATTCAGTCCCCTAGACTAGGCTTGTAAAAGAGCTAAGATGAGATCAGTGTATGTCTTAGTGTCACGGTTTAGCATCAGTAAGTGTCTTATTGGAACACCTTATGAAAGAACTCATATCTGGCTAGGGCATTGAGAGGCTTGCTGAAGTGAAAGGACTCTCAGCATTCACAACTCTCAGCATTCACACCACTTAAATGCTTTTTTCCTAGGGTTCATATGTATCAGGAAAACACACTTTTCCGTAAAATTTTAACACAAAGGAGACTTCAACCAATGACTGAATTTTGATAAGTTGCTATTTTTAATTTTTTCCTCTTGTTTTGTCTTTGTATTCCCAGCACCCCGCATAGTGTTTTGCATATCATAAGAGCTTAATCAATGTTTCTCAAATTGATATTGAACATGTAGACAGAGTTGGTATTTGTGGGCATTCTATCATTGAATATTGATGAGCAGTAATATCAAAATTGTAGGCAGTTATTTATATAACTGCTGTGTGCTGTCATCCAGATCATTACCTACCAATATTTACTAAGTATCCAGCACATCTTAGGCACTATTCTATTGCCTGTAGAAACAGATCCCCTGGCTAAGATGGGACGAGAGGGAGGAAGAATATATTCATAAAGGAAGGTGATGTTAAAACAAAAAAATTTACAAAAGAATAAATGGATCATTGCTGTTTAAGAGAATAAATATTTTTGTTCAGTTGAATGTGAATAAAGACATCAGTGTAAAGAGTTTTAGTCTGAATTATCTAGGAAGTCCATTTCATTCTATGAAAAAGGGAAAAGAAGGAAACAAGCTCTTTCAGTGGTCAGAATTACTTGGTTACTGTTCCTGGTTGATGTCCTAACTCTTTTTTAGAGAGTGGGGAGGGAATTGAAACATCACCCATTACTCCAAGCACAGGTTCAATGAGCATGTGTGGAAGCTTTTGACAGGATGGTCAATGATGTGAGAACCCAAAAGGATTTACACCATGGACTGTAATGGCTCTTTCAGAGCAGTTATGGCCCTCAAGCCATTAATAAGCTATATTTAAGAGTCCCTAAGTACACATTTACACAATAGACCCCAAGGGCTCAGGAGAAGCCATTACAGCCTGTTGGATCAATAATGATCATCATTTTATTCAAGTCCACTGCAGAATGAAGGCCTAACCATGGGGTCCTCAAGCGTCCTTGTCCTAGGTCAAAATGTGGTTAAGTGGGTCTTGAAAAGGTCCCCATGGCTTGACTTTTCACTTCCACAGGAGGCCCATGCTCCATTCACCATTTATATCACTCATCCCATCAGCTCCTTCTTCCTGGTGTCACAATTAGCATTATAAAACAATTCTTTCTCCGGCATTAATGTCTCCTTTTACAAACTCAGAGAGAAATGGCTTATAAGCTACAAAGAAATTACCTATTTTTTTTTTTAGGATGAAAGACTTGAAATATAGTTTTTCCCCTTACTTAAACGTGAATGATATGGCTATAGTCTCAATTCAAGTACTCCATCCTACATAAGACTTTCCTGATGCTATCCTGTTATTAGTGTTAGGTCTAAAGGGCTTTTCTATCTTAAACCAACAAGAAGTATTGATTAATTTCTCCTACTCATTTAATTCTTATGTTTGTGGTCAAATAACTCCCCATGTAATAATAATAATAATAATAATAATAATAATAGTCTTTATGTAGTACTTTAAAGTTTATCAAGGACTTTTAAATAGGTCATCTCATTTAATCCTTATAATAACTTTATATGTGTATTCGTGTCTAATAGATATTAGTATCTAACAGATACTATTTATTAGTATCTAACAGATGAGGAAACTAGTCACAGAGAGGTGAAGTGAAACAGTTAGGAAGTATGAAGCAGTATTTGAATTGAAGTCTTCTTGATTCCAATGCCCTTTCTCTATCCACTGTGGCCTCAAATTCTGTGATAAATGAGACTCCATACTAGAGTGGAGTGAAAGAAAGCCCTGGTACCAAACATATATTGAAATGAGACTTAATTAAGAATATTTTTATAGAGATAGAGGCAGTTTTTGAACCTCTCCAGGCCTATATGTGTTGTATCAAGATGTGTGTGTGGGGGGAAGGGGGTAGTTTGGATGAGGAGGATGGGAACAGGCAGGGCAGCAGTTCCAAATGTTTTCCTGTATTACCTTTTTTACACGTCAGAATTCCCACATTGGAAATGAGCTTGCCGGTTTTCTTTTGCTTCTTAGAGTTTTAGGACAATCATTTTTGGGAAGAAAAAGTTATTTGTTATCCCCATTCTAGAACCTACCTTTTTTGACCTTTGAACATTATATTTGGTTGATAAGGGCAAAGAAAAGAGAAAAAGGAAAGTGGGGAGGGAGTTTGATTCACTGCAAAGGATGATTTTGAGTTGGTTTTCATAGAGAAAAGGATATGGCTCTCATGGTCTTGACTGATCTCTGAGAAACTCTGTCTTAAACATGAGATGATGAGTTTATACAAAGAATAAAGGTACCAAAATTTGTTTATAGATTAGATTGCTGATTTGATTCTTTTAAAAATAAATTTTAATTAATGTCTTTTGATGGTTGTTTTTTTAACATAATCATAGTTTTCTTCATTATCTCTCCTATTAAACTTCTTAGAAAGTCATTCCCTATAACAATTATTTGCAGTGTTTCTTTTGAGGGGAGTAGGGGAAGGAGGACTATAAAAAATGCTTGGGATAAGTGTCTTTATAATAGCATTAAGTATTTAATAAAAAAGAAATTAAAGAAGAAATTTGTCTCATAAAACATTTAGCATTTAATTATGTTTGTTCATAGATTCCCCAAATGTGTGTCCTGGCCAAATACTTAACCAGGTTCAGTTTTCTGATCTGTAAAATGGGGGTTATAATAGTACCTATCTTACAGAGATGTTGTGAGATTCAAAAGAAAAAAACATATAAAATGCTTTGAAAGTCTTAAAAATGTCATATATCTTTTTTATCATCATCATGATGATTATTAATTATTTTGTCACTACTATTATAATAATTCTTGAATGATAAACCCAAGATGATCAGATTGGATTTTGACCTGCAAGAAATCAGGCCCAACCCTTAGTTTTATTGACAAGGAAACTGAAACCCAGAGGCAAAAGCAATGTATAAGGTCTCATAAGCAGATAATGAGTGGAAAGGGCCAGAAAGTCAAATCCAGATACTCTGGGTCCAAATCCAATATGCTTTCTGCTGAATCACAGAACTAATTATATATATATATATATTTCTTCTATATTCCTTGAAATACCTTTCTTCAAGCATGGAAACTTAGAAATCAGTTGAATAAATGTAGTTCTTGTTACTCATTCTTATCACTACTTCATTGGTATTAGGCAATGTATAAGACTAACAGCTTAATTTAATCAATTTTCCTGAGCAATTATTGGCTGGTCTACTAAGTTATCCAAATTGAGTGTGAATAGAACAACAATTTTATTTTGAAAGCTAGTTGTTGATTTTTTTCTTTAATTTTGGCAATCTTTAAACAGTCAAAAGAATTATATTTGTTAATATGATAGGCAAAAATATATAAATATTTTATGTATTTACTTATCACTTATTATGTGTTTTCGTATTAGAAGAGATATAGAAGAAGTCACAATTGCTACCTCCTCAAAGAATTTATGATGTATTTGAGGAGGCAAGATCGATGCATGTATACACATACATATATACATTATAATATGGACCTGAGGTCTGTCCCTTTATGATAGGTGAAATGTAGAAATATATTTTACATGATTGTACAAGTATGGCCTATGTCAATTGCTTGTCATCTTGGGGAGGGGGAAAGGGAGTGAATGAGGGGAAAAATTGGATTGGAAATTTTCTTTACATGTAAATTGGGGAAAATACTATTTATAATTTTTAATGGGTCATATATGATCTGGTCTTTTACTAAAGGATTTGTAGAACTAGAATCTTCTGGATGATCCCTTGGTCTTGGTGGCTAGAAATTGTTAGAAACAGTGGTCATTTATATCATTCTCCAGAGTGTATAAAGTTACATGGCTAACATCCTTTTAAAATGTTCAAGTGAAATAGAATTTTTAAAACCTATTTTAAAAGACTCTACTTTAAAAAATGACCCTACTTAGAGAAAAAGAAACTAATATTCATTCCAGTCATATAAAAAGGTGCTCCAAATCAATACTGGTCAGAGAAATGTAAATTAAGACAACTCTGAGGTACCACTACACACCTGTCAGATTGGCTAAAATGACAGAAAAAGATAATGATGAATGCTGGAGGGGATGTGGGAAAACTGGGACACTGATACATTATTGGTGGAACTGTGAACGGATCCAGCCATTCTGGAGAGCAATCTGGAACTATGCTCAAAAAGTTATCAAACTGTGCACACCCTTTGACCCAACAGTGTTTCTACTAGGCTTATATCCCAAAGAGATCCTTAAGGAGGGAAAGAGACCCACATGTGCAAAAATGTTTGTGGCAGCCCTTTTTGTAGTGGCTAGAAAATGGAAGCTGAATGGATGCCCATTAATTGGAGAATGGCTGAACAAATTATGACATATGAATGTTATGGAATATTATTGCTCTGTAAGAAACGACCAGCAGGATGATTTCAGAGAGGCCTGGAGAGACTTGCATGAACTGATGCTGAGTGAAATGAGCAGAACCAGGAGATCATTATACACGGCAACAACAATATTATATGATGACCAATTCTGATGGACATGGCTCTCTTCAACAATGAAATGTTTCAAACCACTTCCAGTTGTTCAGTGAAGAAAGCCATATATACCCAGAGAGAGGGATGTGAAATGTGGACCACAACATAACATTTTCATGCTCTCTATTGATGTTTGCTTGCATTGTGTTTCCTTTCTCTGATTTTTTTTTCTTGTAGATACGATTTTTCTTGCACAACAATGATGTGTGGAAATATGTATACACATATTCGATTTGTCAAGTATTTTAACATAATTAACATGTAGTGGATTTCCTGCCATCTGGGGGAGGGGTAGGGACTAGGGGGAAAAAATTGTAGCAGAAAGCTTTGCAAGGGTCAATGTTGAAGAATTACCCATACATATGTTTTGCAAATAAAAAGTTTTAATAAAAAATAAAAAAAACACAAAAACACAAAAATAAACAAAAAAAGAAAAAAAAGAAACTAATATTCAGAGAAGTTAAAATTTACAGTCATATAATATCGAGAGGGATTTGAACCCAAGACTGTTATCCTTGAATCAAATTTTCTTTATACTACAAGCTGTCTCTGCAAAGCATAGAATTAAATGCTTATTGTGTAATTCAGACTAAGAGCCTCACATGTTTGCAAAGGGGAAAAAACCTTGATTTTTCATAGACAAATTATTCAGAAAAAAATCACCTATTAGAAGGTCTTTCCTCTTTCAAGAAATAGGAAGGCAAATATTCTGGACATTTTCTCAATCCCTAATAAAATATCAGCTGCAGCCACAACAGAAGCAACATTTGGACTAGACACGTTTTGAGGTTATTTGCCAACAAAACAAATCTTTGCTTTTGGAATATTGTGTCTATAAGAGAAAAGCAAATGAGATATTTGCTGTCTATATTAAATACATTCTTTGGAAAAGACATGCTTGTGTGTGTGTGTTTGTGCTTGCATGCATATGTGTGCATGGTCTGTTTGTCACAACATCAACATTATTAAGCCATAGCCAATTGGCAGGAATTAACTCTGGGATATGCTTCTTGAGAATACTATTGGAGTTAAAACAGAAACATTTCTGATTTAAATAGTCATCCAGCAGAGTTTTTTTTTTTTCATAAAGAAAATCTACGTGCACCTTAGTAAAATAAAAATTTAGGCCATCTCTTTTTTGCTTACACAGTGCTTGCTTTCCTTCTAGTTATACATCTATTATATTCTTTGGTCAGAAAGAAAAACATGATCTTGAGATTAAGATATACTTGTAAAGCAATAGTTGAATTACATGACATTTAAGTAGCAATAGTGATGGAGGGAGCCAGCTAATAATTATACTTTTGTTTTTGTTCCTGGAGGATTTAGGAGCAACGTGTTTTGTCCGTTCTTAAAAGTGCTCCTTCTTCTCATACACATACGTTTTTCTTCAACCAAGAAAAACAGGCATGAAAATCTTTACTATTTTTAACATCCAAGCTTTTAAGATGTTCAGCAGGCAAGACATTATGAATCCTATTTAAGTATGTTTAAGATCTCTCATTTAGAGTTAAGTGATAGAAGAAAAGGCAAAATTGTCTTTGCAGATGTTGAGAAGAAATTCATTGCAGGCAATCATCATTTAATATCCAGTGCTGACTTTTTGAACAAGTGCTTTCTCTAAATGATAAATCAAATGAGTTGGCACTAACAATAATCTCTTAGAATATGAATGAGAAAAGCAAGAATATTAAAACAATAGAAACATTAACATAAAAAAATCAGCCATTATAGAGAAGGACAACACAGGAAACTAGGGAAACGATTTTGCATTTTTCATGGGCAGTGGTATCCTTGCCTGAAGCTAGGGATTGTTGTTTTTAAAGTCCCAAATAGAGATTAAATAGTAAATATTTACTCGTTCCAATATGTGTATGGGATGTATGAATGAATCTAACACAATGAATGAATGGATAGGATATCTCAGAGTTTCAGAAACAAATGATGCTTTTTTTAAAGTTAGAATGTTCAGAAAACTGAGTTGATAGAGTATGGATGAGACTTTCAACTTGAGGATCCAGGATTTATATTCTTATTTAGGGATGGGATTTTTTGGAGATAGTCTGGTTTAGTGAAAAGAATGATCAATTTTGAGTCACATCTGGGGGGCAACTATTGACTATGCCCTGTACAGCTTGTGTGACCATGGGAGAATCACTTAATTTTTTTAGGTCTCAGTTTTTCTCATCTATAAAATGAAGACATCAAACCAGGAGCCTTTTAAGGTCTTGTCCAGCTCTAAATTAATACTTCCTAGATTTCAGTCATATGAGATGTTGTTGCCCCGTGCTTTCATACCAACGTAATTTTGTTCACTTTTATTCCCTTTCTTTGGAATGTGCCCTTTGCTTCAACTCTCCAACTTCAATTTGTCAAACATCAGTCTGGCTACCTGACTCAAATTTCACCTGATCTTTAAAGCCTTCATTTATATAGTGTTTTAAACCACAATCCTGGGACTCATTTTCATCATTTTCCCATGGGAATACTACATAAATTCTATGGGAGAATAAGCTGACTACTTTCCAAAGGCAACTTTCCTCTTGTTTGTACTGTATGTTGTTATCCCTCACCACTAACTAAATTTGCCCCAGGAACAATAATTGCTAGTAATGGCTCTGGTTCTATTATATAGAAGATGAGTGTTAAAACATATTTTCTTAAATTGAGATTCTATTTTCCTAAGAGGTGAGATGAACAGTATTCCATATCTCTGCAGGGGATTCAGGAACATCTTAAGATCATTTGAGTATTGTGATACAGTGTTAGCTCTGCTAAGTTTCAGAGGGAGTTCTCTGAGGCTAAATTCCCCCTTCTTCTAGATTTGCATGATATAAAACATATCCGATCCCTACTCTTTGCAATAATTCCTTATAAGCCTTTTTGTACCCAGCTATGGCTTTATTTTCTTTTCTGTTATTAAGGTGTCTTTTTGACTACCAGCTGCTTCTTTTCAGAATTTATGAGGATTTGGTAGAGTTGCTTTTTATTTCAGTGGTGAGGAGTCCAAAGATCAACGGTAGCATAGGGGTGCATCAGAGTGCATTTGTAGACTGATTATGTATGAGCCAGCCACACACCTTGGCTGTGATTTCAGCTCTATTGGACTCCTCTGTGCCCTGGTGCCCCTGGAAAGTTGCTTTTGCAGCACCTCCCAGAGTGGGTATATCTAAAGGGAGAAGCTAAGGCTTTAGGGGAAATTGCCAAATCCTATATTTGTACATCAGCAGGCAATAAGTGAAAAGGTTAAGCATTTCATTCCTACTGTCTGGTGTCTGCAGACCCTGCAATCAAACAGGAGGCCATCTTCTGAGACAATTGTCTCCGATGACAGCTTATTATAGGAAGGTTTGGGGACCATGGAGGATTTCTGCCAATGAAATAAAATAAGAAAGTGATCTCTTCCTAATTTCTCTCATGATGAACCACAATTTGGGAGATGATAGCTGAGTGCTTATTCAGATTTCCAAAGCCACTTTGTACGCTTGTGTGCTGACATCTTCACGGGGCTCCCTTGGATGGAAAGAAGCCGAGATGGGCAGCAGGATGGCACCAAGCAGAGAGCGAGATCAGGCAGGGTTTTACTAAAGCTTCTGAAGAGTCTTCCCGGCATCCTCCGCTCTACAGACCCAGATAACCCATGGCCGAGTGAATTAAGAAGGCCAAATAGCATCCATTTTGGAATTAAAGTAGGGATTTATATCCTTTCCAATCTTCCAGAATAGTTTCTTAGCATCTTGGATGGGAATATACTTCATTTCACTGTCAGGTTTGCATCTTGGGTAATCTGCTGCACAGTTGTACCTGCTAAGCTTCCTCCTGGGGCTGAGAGCGAGTTCTCTCTTATTGTCACCCAGAAGATTGTGTGTTTCTTGAATTCTGTGACTGAGGCTTGAAAGTTAATGTGGTATATAGAGAAAAGGGACCTGGTCTTAGAGGAAGTCAGAAAGGAAGAATGGAAGAAAGAAAAAAGGAAAGAAAGGAAAAACTAAGGAGGGAAAAGAGGAAGGAAGGGAAAAGAAGAAAGGAAAGGGGGAAAGGGGAAGGAAACAAGCATTTATTGAGTACCTACAATGTGCCAGGCACTGTCCTAAGGATTTTACAAATATTGTTTCACTTGAACCTACAATCACCCTTAGAGGTAGGCACTATTATTATTTCCATTCCACAGTTGGGGAAGCTAAGACAGATAGAATCCTTTTGACTAGGGAAAAAAACAAAGCTATTGAAAGTTTAAGGCTGGATTTGAACTCAAAGTTTCTTGACTGATTCTTCAGGAAGGCCTATCTACTATGCTGTATAGGTGATATATTATGCATGAATATATAAGCATAATATAAAATACTACATATTAAGTATTTTTGATAGGTACAAAACTACTTGCTATGTGAGGCCTCAGAGGGAAAAAATTTGCTACTGATGGGGGTGCCAGTAAAGATCAGGGGTGACTTCATTGGGGGGGTCTGAATTAAGCTTTAAAGAATTAGAAAAAAATTAACAATGAGATAGAGAGATAACATCTAGGCTGACAGAAAAAGACAGAGATGGAAATAAGTGTGCCTTGGAGATGCAGCAAGTATAGAATTTATAGAGAGGAGAAATATAAGATTAGACTTGAAGATTACTTCCAGATTTTAGAAGACTTTATAAGGTATGTATGTAGGTCTTCTATAGGCAGTAAAAATCCACTAAAGATTTTGAAAGAGGGGAATGAGATGACCAGATTATTGAATATGTAGCATCAGAAGAATAGCCATATGAAGAATATAAAGAGGTACAAGGAGTGGTGGAAAGATGACCCATTAGTAGGTTATTTCAATAGTCTAAGCAAATAAGGATTGATGTATTACTTGAGATGGGTGGCAATAAAAACAGAGAAGGGGGGATGGTTGCAAAAGATATTGTAAAGGTAGAATTGACCTGACAAGTCCAGATGTTTGAAAATGGGAGATTAGATGAATGTAAGAGATAATTATAGCAGGAAAAAGCAGCTTGTTGAAGAGGAAAGATAACCCAGTTTGACTCCATCCCATAGGCAGTTGAAGATGTATATCTGGAGCTCAAAAGAGAAATCTGAAGTAAAAATAGAGATTTTGGAGGTAATAGTTGAAGCCATGAATCAGATTAAAGAATGTTGAGACAAAAGGGAATAGATAAATTTAAAACCTGGGGAAACATATACCTTAAGTGGTTAGAAAGAGAATGGGAAATCAGCAAAGAAACAGAGGATTAGTAAAGGAGGTCAGAAAGAACCAGGAGAATGTATTCTCTCTGAAGCCAACAGAAGATATAGTGTATAGGGTCGATAGGTTCAAAAATTACACATAAGTAGAGGATGAGGACTGAAAAAGAATCATTATTTGGCTCTTGGATCACTGACAATCAATGAAGAATATCAAAATATTAAAATAATTACTCAAGTTGAAATGAATATGTTTTTTTTAATCTGTGACAAAATAATTGCATGTCCAAGTGCCCTTCAACCTGTTGCTAATTGTTATGAGGTTGTGACAGGCAGTTCAACTCAAGAGTGGAAGAATAATCAACATTTTACATCAAAACATAAACCTGATGATCAAGAATACAGGACATTAATTGAAATCCACCCAGAAATCCCTTATAAATCTATGATCAATCTACTGCCAATGACTCCTTAGTTTCATGGAGGAAACGAGCTATTGGACTAATTAGAGCATTTCTGCTACTTTTTCTGGATTGTGGTGCATTGTTGCCTTCAACACATTCATTGAGCATTGAACCACTTCAGAATGAACTATCCTAATATTTACTCTTTTGCTTAGGAAGCCATTTTTTCATGAAAACAAATCATTGGGTTATTTTCATTTTGGGGGGAGGGGGTGTTATTTCTTTCCTTTTATCCTATTTTCCTTATTTTATTTATATTTCAAACCATTGCATACAAACTTTTTCTCACATGAGAACAAAAGGATATCGTTCAAAAAAAAAACTATTTCTGGAAATTTATTCCTTTTTCATCCTCTTGGGGGTTATCTTACTTCTTCTATAGTCATTATTTAGTGAACCTTCCACCATTCATCTCATCTGTTTTTCTTAAAGTCAGTTCCTTCAGCCTCTTAATCATTTGTCTTGATTTTCTCAGAATCCACTCCAATTCTTCAAAATGTTGGCAGAATTAAGGCCACCAGATCCCAGGCCCTTAAAAAAGAAAAAGCCATCACTTTCTTTTTTCTTGTTCTGGGAAATGACACTTTGACACAAATTCAAGGTCATGATGTTATGTTGTTATCATTGTGGCCAAATGGATTCCATATTAGAAAAGAAGTAGTTGATCTGGGTCCGATAAGTCAAAAAATATATACACTGTGATTCAGTCAAGTCTCAATAATTTGGATTTCACAGTTTAGAATTTGTAAATAATTCAGACATTTATTGAAGTTTTTTTTTTCTTTGCAGCATTAAAATTGGATTTGTTTAGGTAATTGAGTAAAGAAAATTATTGGGAGGAAATAAACTAGTTGAGAGAATAAACTTTTAAGGAACCCAAGTAACTTGGAAACACCATTTACATATGTGCAATTAACATGTAAATTAAAAATTTATTCATTAAAGCAGGTTCATCTGTTCATTAAAGCAGGCACCATAAGGACTTCTGCTAAGCAACCCTTAACTAACTTAGCTTACAGTGCTTGCGCACTTGGAAAATATAAGCTCATACATCTTTTGAAAATAGTTAACAATTCAGAATGTTCACAATTTTGGTTTGACCTTTCCCTCCTGACTTAGTGATATCTACATTCTCTCTACAATGTCTATAAATGTTCTGTAAAAGGAATTTGAATTTCATTAAATAATAGATTTGTTGAATTAATAGGATTCTCTTTGTTTTTAAGTGAGGGGTACCATGGGTTAGTGGGAGGGATAGATAATAGGTTTTCAGGGAAGCTACTAAAGTAAGTTCCTTGAGGCACAATGCTATTTTTTTTTGTTTTGTTGTTTTGTTTTCATTTCTGAATCCTCAGGTACAGTAAAAGCACAATACTGTGGACATATTCAGTGCCTAATAAATGCTGGTAAATGTGAAACAATTTTACATTTTTCTATTTCTTAACAACTGGCTGGAGGCAATATAGAAACACTATAAAAGGTTGTGACTAGTCTTCAGAGAAAGAATCATAAAAAGCAGCAACTCTTTGGCAACCAGAAGTATACTTACCAATCTGATGATTATAATTGCTCACTTGTGGTTACTTCACAATTAACTTGTGTTCTGGATAGATCATTACCCCCATTTTACAGATAGGGAAACTGAGGTTCTGAAGACTTAAAGAGATCTCCCTGAGGTCACACTAAGTATCAGGGGAAAGCATCAAATATAGATATTTTGGTTCTTTCACCAGAGTGCTTCTCTATGATAATGATTCAGTATGAAATGGAAAGAAAAGACTTAAAGAAGCAATTTTCTGTCTTTTTAGAGCTATAGCACTATGTTGTTTGAATTCTTAATAACAGATGACATTTAGATTGGGCATTCATATTAGCATAAAGAGACAGTGCCATAAGGAATAGAGAGCTGACTTCGAAGCCAGCTCTGCTCCCACCTCTGACCCATACTGGCTGTATGAACCTGGGCAAATCACTGAAACTCTCAGAGCTCAAGGCAATTCTCTAAAATTATTAATTCAAGAGAAGGTGCATTTGTAGAAGGACTATCCTCATATGGGAGTTTCCAACCCAGTGAAAGCACAGATCTAACGCCTATCCCTTTAAAATTGTAAAGTATTTTTTTTTATCATTTTATGTTAGTCTCATCTCCTATCTCATGAGGAAGGACATACAGTTATTCACAAAATCATAGAATTTTCCAGTGAGAGACCTCAGAAGACAGGACTTCTAGTTCAACCTGTTCCAGCAAAAGGATCCAAGGCACAACAACATGCTGAAAAGTAGTCTTCTAGACACCAAGAGGAAACCCATTATTGCAATCCTCATTTTACATGAAGAGAAACTGAGGTTCACATCAGTTAAGAAACTTGCTTAATGGAGGATTTGAAGCCAGTTCTTTGTGATTTTAGGTCCAGCAGTTAATTCATTATAGCATGTCATCCAGGGAAAATACTGCAGGGCACAAGTCTATTAAATTTAGGCAAAATAAGGCTACATTCAGTGAAAGCTACAAAACATTTTGTATGCATTATGTTTATTAAGCCTAATAATGACATTACAAGGTAGGTATTACAGGTATTGTTACTATCTCCATTTTATAGATTAGGAAATTGAAGCTGTGGTGAATGAAGTGGGAAATAACTCCAAATCAGATTGTGAAAAAATGGCAAAGATAGGATTCAAGCTCACATTTTCTGATTTCAAAATCATGTATTTTTCCCGCTTTACAACATGGCCTCCCTGATGAATATTCCGTTTGAGAATTTCATGCCTTGAGCTAATTCATCTCATAGAGAGTTAGGATTTAGAATAGAAAAAAAAAAAAAAAAGAGAAATGGGCCAATTAGTTTAAAATACCTCTCCTCCGTCAGAGATGATTTTTATTAAAGCAACAATATGTGGTGAAACAACTAACCTAAAAGATTAAATCTTTAGGTCAGAAATCGAGGCAGAATGTAATCATTTTAGGACACTGATGAACTGGAAGTGTCCAGCAGATGAAATTGAGGGTGATGAAGGGCCTTAAAGTCCACACCACAGTCACTGAAAGAATTGATAATGTTTAGTCTAGAAGGAGACAAGGTTGGCAGAGAGGGTTGGGATGGCAGAATATCAGCTATCTTCAAGTCCTTGAAAAGGTACTTTTTTGGAAAAGGTACTAGACTTACTCTGCTCAGCCCTAGAGAACAAAATCAGGATCCATGAGTGCGAGTGATGAGAGGCAAATTTAACTTTGTAGAAGAAAAAACTTTTTAACAACTAGAACTTTCCCAAAGTGAAATAGCCTATCTTTAGAGATAGTGAGTTTCTATTCACTGCTAAATCTGGCTGAGAGTAAATGCAGGCCTCAAACCTGTCAGTAAGTTAGGGGGAAGTGTACCCTAAGCTTTCCTGGCAGAATGGGCAGAGGAGAACAATTTGTTCCAAAAGCCATGGAGGCAGCTGAAGCAGGTACTGTGGAATGCTTAAGATCTTGGTCAGACGTCATCCCAGGCCATAGCCAGTCATCTTGACTGCTGTCTTGTGATGGACTTCAATGAGTGTGGAAAAACACTTTATATGCCTCTAATTCCCTTTAATCCAAATCAAGTGCAAGTCCAGATGTCACCCCATGATATCAATGTGCTTTTCAAAATGGATGAACAACAACAAATCTTTCAGAAGAGAAGGGTTGTTTATATGTTAGAATTCCAAGTTAAGGGATGTCCAATGAGGAATTGTACAATTTTAAAATTTGTGTATTTCTGTGTGTCTAATTTGGTTCTGAGATCTTAAATAAGGCAGGTGTCCTGCTTTGGAGTAGGATTCCTGTAATGGTCTTGTTAATCAGAGTTCTGTGAATATGTTTTAAAATTTCTTTTTGGTATCTTTAAAAATATACAATTGGTTTCCTTTGTCTTCTGAGGAGTACAGAGTCCTTACCAGACTGACAAAGGGGTCTATGCCACTAAAAAAGATTAAGAACTCCTTGTATAATCTATTTTTTTCATAAAATCTCAATAACAATATTCATAGAGAGGTTTGCCTTAGATATTTCCAACAAAGCATCTTTAGCTAGCAGAGTAGCATTCATCTTGAGTTGCAAACAACGTGATTTTTTTTTTGAGCTTTGTATTAATTCTGTAATTGTTCTTGGAATCTTGAGCCTATATAGCCTGAAATTAATTGTGTTTGATCAAACAACTCCCTTTTTCTCTCTTTTCCCAGATAAATCTTAACTGAAGGGGATAATCTGAAATGGAAATATGAAATTTGGCTCAAGTATTTTATCAGCATTCATTAAAGTGTTTTTTTAATTTTTTTTCATAAAAATCAACATGACCACACAAAACTCTATTTAAAGCAAGTAATTGGTACAAAAGAAATGAAGCTATATACAAAGGCATTATACTGTCCCTCCTTCTGGAGTACATGGTGTGGCACAAAAACAGTTATTCCCTACATTTCAGGTGTAGAACAACAGAGGGAACAATTGGCAAGGGAGAACCAACTGGCATTGTCATATATAGTTCCATCTAGGCATTAAGCAGTGTTTTGAGGATTACCTACATAGCCCTTATGATTCAGTAGATGTTCTCCCATCTCTTCCTTTTCAGCATTGTTCTCCTATAAATAATTTTTGTTTCCTCATCAAATTATGGTTTCAATGCAACATTAATTTTCTCTCCTGATCACTGTCAGTTTTTGGGACTATCCACTCTCTACAATCTTACTCTTTGAATGCTACAAATTCTAAAGTATTTCAAAACAAGGATAAATGATCGTCCCCTTTTCACTAGTCATGATGGAATCCAAAGCATGGTTTTACTTTCAATATTCCAAAAGCTTTTGGCCAACCAGTCCTGAGTAATGTTTTCGGTTTCCCCATTTCCTAGTCTGTTCTGACTCTTTTGTTCAACATCTTTTCCATCTTTTCCCTCAGACTTAAAAAGTTTCTTTCACTTATTGGTGGATCTGCCTACAGGGATTCAACCCAGACAGATATTAAAATATATTTGTTCCATTTTTTTACACGCTCCTGCCACTCAACAAGAACATTTATTATCTCATTGGAAACCTGAAGACAATCAACTCTGACACCTGGGTAAGGGTATGTCCAAGCCTTATTGGGAGAATTTCCTTCAGCACTACTAAAACTTGATTGAGTTTAGGTGGAACAAACAGAATGACAAGAGGACATTATGGGGTGGTTGATGTTGTTGAGGAGATAACCTTGTCAGCTGGGGGCCCTTGAGTCACAGAGGGCAAGGTCATACATAGAGCCTACTTAAAGCCTGAGTTAGGCCATTTATGCCATGAGCAATCCAGAATTGGCTTCTAGGCTGCTCATCTCACAGGACTCAAACTGGCCTCAAGGTTCCAAGGAAGTCCTAGGAGGGGGCAAGGACCCCTTGTTCTCCAGTCTCATTTATCTCAGTCACATAATATGATCCTGAAATGGAGGATGGCCCAGAGGATACAAGACAGGGAGAGGTGATTCCAATCCTATCTTCCCACTCTAGCACCAAACTGCAGGCCAAACCAAGCAACTGTCTTTTATTTATTTCTTTGTATTTTTTGCTTTTACACCAATCACCTGAATTTCACCCTTTATCTCTTTCAGAGAATCTTTCCACAATAATATGATTTTTTTTTCCTAAAAGAAGAAAAAGAAAAAAAATATGCATGATGTTTCACACTTCTCTGCAAAGGAGTGAGATGGATTGATTGTCTTCTCATAACTCTTTGGGCTGTGCTTCTTTATAATTTTTCAATGTTTATTTTCTATTGTTTTGTGGTACTTACTTTTTCTACATTGTTGTAGTCATTATGTAGGTAGGTGTGTGTGTGTGTATGTAGGCTCTATTTAATTTTGCTTTATATCAATTCATATAAGTCTTTTCATGCTTCTCTATAATAACTTATAACTAGCTTTTTTACAGTTTCTAGTATGTGCCCTATGCTAAGTCCTTTACAAATGTTACCTCAATTGAACCTCACAATAACTCTGGGAAGTAGTTACTATTATTATACCCATTTTATAGATGAGGAAACTGAGGCAAAGGGAGATTAACAGACTTGCTCACAGATAGTGTCTGACTCCAGGTCTAGTGTGCCACTTAGCTGTTTCTTTCATATTCATTCTTCTTACAGCACAGTCCATTAAATTCAGAGAGCATATTTATTAAATTGTGTCTTTCTATAGGTAGTCCCTGTAAGAAAAATTACTAATAGGCACTGAAATAGGGATTAAGGAGCATGGCTCTTGACTAATAAAAACTAATAAAAAATAAGAGTACCAATTATATATGAAATTTAACTCAATTCATCAGTTTTAAGGCACTTACTATGTAATAGGTACCATGTGCCAGTCCTGATCCTCAAGGGGCTTCTGCAAGGGGAAAGAGCATAGTGGGAAATGGGAAATAGTGGCTAAGCCAAGGATCTTTGGCATGGCAGTTATAAGGATTGTGAATAGAGCCCTAGAAAAATAAATAATACACTCTTGTCAGTAGCAATAGTAATATTTATTATTGATCTCTGAACAGGAAATGGAAAAAGGTGAGGTTAGATTGAGGAGACTTATGGACAAATGGCATGGAGAATGGAAATAGGGCCATGCTGGACAGTTCCTTAATGTTTTGGTGAGTGGCCTAATGAAATCCCAGAAGTAGTCTGGGGTTGTGTAAATAAAGCTTTGTAATGGCCATTTCTTAAACCAGTTCTTACCAGTGATGTGCAGCTCCCACTTCCTACCCCTATATGGTCTTTGGAGCATGAACCGATATTCTATGACTGTTTACTGTCAACTTATTTTTATGTTGAAAAGGGATTTTTATATTGGCTACTAGGCCAGAGTTATTTTGTCCTTACAAAAGACATTAATTAACTAAAACAATTATTCTCTCACCACAAACTACAGGGGTGCTCCAGGTGTGGGAGGGGCCTCTGGTTCAGTTACCAGGAAGCTGTGAGCACATGGTGCAGGTATGACTTCTCTGTGTCTAATATTTACCCCCCCAAAAAATATGTAGTATTGGAGATGACAAAGACCTTGTGAGCTTCTAAATGTCAGGAGAGTGAATCACTAGAGATCCAGGAACTAGAGGTAATTGCAGAGCTTTCTAGCAGTCTAGATAGGGATAGAAATAGTATAAATCTAACTGTCCTGCTTGACCCACTGGAGCAATGAACGTATGCCCCATCCTTCAAGTAAGAGTCTCCCATTCATTCAGAAGTGAACTTGGCTGGTAGAATGCTTTGTAGACAACATCTTAAATTTGAGGTTACTTTCCCTAAGGGTTGAGGAGATAAGAGACTGGAATGTGCCCATGGTTTGGAGGAAAATGCTTTGTAACTCTTGTTCTTGATATATCTTTTCACAAATATCATCTTATAAAATTTATATGATTGGTGAAATTTATAGTTGAATGCTATTCACCAAGTTAATGCTATAGAGATGTTAATTATAACTGGTGACTGATATCTGGGATATCAGCAGAACGGGGGACTTGAGCTGATAGCATTACAGGAAACTGCACTGTCCCTCAGTTACCCCCATATGACTGAGGTTAATTTATACTTGGGTCCTTTCTGGGAATGTGACTCATCCATGTAATGGGGAGTTGGGAAAAAGGGCCCAGTCTTGATATGGGCTCCAGGTGGCTGGACTGAGTATTGACACTCACCTTCCAATACAAAGTAGCTCTATCTCAGGGCAAGCCCCTGAGTGGGACATTACATCTAATTTGACCTTCTTAACCACTCTGTGAAGTAGGTGTGGTAGGTATGATTATCCTTATTTTGGAATTGAGATAGAGAAGAGGTGGAGGCAGCACCTGGAGGAAGCAAGAGGGGGAATAAAGCAATAATTTGGGCAAATCTGGTTCCTAATGATTAAACTGTGCGACCTTGGGCATAGTACTTACCTCCTTAGATCTGTTTCTTCATCTATAAAATGGAAGAATTGAACTTAATGGCTTCTGAATCTCTTCCAGCTCTAAATCCCCTGCTGACAACTCTGACCAGTTCTCTACTTCATGTGAATCTGGGCATCAGCATGAGTGAAGAAAAAATGAGAAAGGAGAGGAGAAAAAAAAAAAAGGAAGAGGAAAAAATGAGTAGAACACGTTTGGGAAAGAGAAAAGGATATTCTAGAGTAGTTTTTGCTTAAGAAGGGATATATCTTATAGAAAAGGCATTTAAAAATATTACTGTTCTTCAACTCAAGATGGATTGACTGAATTTTAGTGAGCATGTAGTTTGGTAAATGGTAGGGTAAGAGTGGAAAGTTAACATTAAAAAGATAATTATGAAAAGAGTTGAAAATTTCTGGAATATTTGCTATAGAAGCAACCACTAAACAAATATGTGACCTTTTAATTTCTAAGCTTTTAAAGAGCCTCTAGAAGTGGCTAGTTAACCTTTTAAACATAATGCCATTTCTTCAAAATGAATAAATATCAGCACAGGGCTTAGAGATGATTCTTGAGATACCTATTAAGAGCAACTGCTGGAACAAGATGAATGTCTTCTCTCACCTTTCCTTCCTTTTCTTTCTCTCTCTTCTTGCTCTTTCTCTTTCTCACTCTTTCTTTCCTTTCCTTCCTTTCTTTTCTTTTCTTTCTTTCTCTTTCTTTTTTTATTTGTTTCTTTTCCTTTCACAGCTCCCAATCTACTTTTTATATTAGCTCATGAAAATCCTGTTTGTAAAATACCTTATGGCACTCCTTGAATTTCCTGGTCCTGAAAAAGGGAAGAAAAATACTATTTGCTTTGATGTAATCAGATTCTGTGGGATTTAATCCTATATCCTATTTATGGATGTGCTAGCTATTCAAAATTAAAATGAACCTTTCATCCGTGTGTATCATAAATGGGCATTTATCAGGATTATATGATTTTGCAATCCATCTGAATACGTAACCAGAATTTGTTTTCTTTCCGTTTCACTATGTAATTACCATGCAACAATAACAAAAGTGACATGTTTGAAGAACAGATAAAATGCTGTAAATTGGCCAGTAATGGTGATATTTCCTCATCTTCTGAAAAACCCATTTATTCTCTCTCTCAACAAATCAAGGCATTGTCAGCCCATACTCATCTTGTGGCCAGAGGGGCTCTACCAATTTCTCGATGTAAGTGAATCCTGGAATGCAGATGAGGCCTACTAACTAAGGCTTTCAACTCAGGCAGCTGGGCTTTGCTTGCCTCAATTTCTAAATCATCCATAATGGGGCCAAGACCTCCAAAGCACTAAAAAGAGCGAGCTGACATGCTGGACAAACTGTTAATTTTTTCCTGAAGAAGCTGCTATATTGCACATCTGTCACTGCTGGGCAGACAATTACTCACCGAGTTGGGGTGGGGTGTGTGGGGGGGGAATCTGCTGCTTGTTTCTGGTGTAGTTGTTAACAGACCTAATGGAGAAATACAATGGCATGGGAGTCAAAACAAGAAGGCTCCTTGGTGTGTGCTCGACAATTGTGTTTGTTGATTTTGTTAAGCTGTCTTGTGATGGTGAAATAGCTCAAGTATTCTATGACAGCTCAAAGGAAATGGGACTTTGGCAATAAAAGGCTGCATGTTCTCCAAGTTGTCAGTAAGCATGATACCAAAACTTAAAATATATGGCCCACTTTCCTGAATGCTACTTAAATATAGTAACACAAAACTGACACATGGTATTTAAAAAAACATTTTCATTTCCTACCTTCAATCTTGTACCTTCATCCTCCATTCCCAAAACAGACACATCCATTTTGTTATTATCTAATATTTGTACCCTGTGTACAATATGGGTTCTCTAGTTTTTTTGAAATTAATAATAGGACTGTAAGTTAAAGGATCAAAATAGACTTTTCCACTAGAGAAATATGAATATACACATGAATTCTAGCATGTAAAATACTCATCTTCAGAAATTCACTATTACTAGACTACTGTCAACTCAATTTCTAGTGCTTAGCATAGCACTTGGCATAGAGTAAGCACTTAATATTGTTTATTGATTTTTTATTTGGTTTTGAACTTAAAATCTAAAATAAAATAAAACTGGCATTTCTAAATGTAATAAAACAGAAAAAGATAATTGTACACCAAACTTGGGTCCCTGTTGCATAGAACTTGGTTCTATATTAAGAAAATGTGTTATGTTCAAATATAAATTTAAAGTCATCTTGCTTGTCTATCTATGATTCTTTCTATCCTTCCTTCTGTTCTCTTTTGAGCATTTGAAAAATGCTTCATTGAGTCTGTTTTCATTCTTTTTTGGACCACTTTATCCTTAACCTTCCTTTCAGGTATACTCTTCATCTTGCTAATGTTCAGATCTGTTTCTTTTTGGGGGACGGTGGAAAAAATCTCATTTTTATGTTTATCATAACAGAGTATACTCAAATGCCTTTTCTCCATCTTATTCTTTCTTCAAAAAAATAAATATCAGGACATCTAGTGACATGTTCATTTTACATATATGTATGTATGTGAGTATGTACACACACACATAGATACACTACTGCAAGCTGGAAGAATTCTGAAGTTCTTAGAAGTGAAAAGGGAGGAACTAACAGAAATAACTATGTAATTTCAGGATTATTATGACAATAAAAATGGTAGGTTTGGTTGAATTAAATAAATACCCATATAACCAGAAAATCTAGCATTATAAACTCTAGTAAAGATAAAGTTGATTATTTTAAAATTCAAATTTCATTGATATTTCACTTTACACCAAAAAATTAAGAAATAATTGTGGAGCAGTCTTATACCACACTGCAAGTGAGGTCTGTGAATCAGAAGGTGATTTATGCTGTCTGACAATTCAAAGACAGAAGACAACTCTAATGTACAGATAAAGCCAAAAGTGGCAATAGTAGATCATACTCCTGGCAGTTAATGGCACTGACTTGCTGGAGACAAATCTGGATCTACTTAAAATGTCAGGTGTGTAAAGTAATGAGTCTGTGCTTAGTAGGAGACCAGCAGAAGGAGCCTTCATGGTCCACTTGTCAGTTGGGTGTATATTACTGCAAACCTGCTAAATAAATGAGTATTTAATACCTACTGATGGAAAGAAAACCCCCCCAAATTCTCATCCCTACTCATATTTTAGGGGGAAAATTCTAACAAATATATGATAAACCTCTAATTATCACATATAACTTAATGTATATTTCTTTGAGCATTTTGAAAAGATATAAAAAGCAAAGCAGGTTTTTGAGAAACATGACTTTCTAGTAGGAAATAGGATGACTAATGGCATATGTGACTCTGATTGATAATGCAATGGTTCATATTGGAAAAAAAAATCTTTTGAACTGGAGAATCTTTGAACTGAAAGGGACTTTAAGAAATCATCTAGGGGCAGGTAGGTGGCACAGTGGATAGAGCACCAGTTCTGAAGTCAGGAAGACCTGAGTTCAAATTTGGCCTCAGACACTTAACACTTCCTAGCTGTGTGACCTTGGGCAAGTCACTTAACCCCAATTGCCTCAGGAAAAAAAATTATCTAGTTTTGTCTAGATATGTTTAACTGAAAAATGTGTAATTGTGGCTGAGCCAGGCAGGATCATCTATAGTTCTGCCTATGTTCTGGGTATAATTTACTTTCTTCATGATTTAGGTAGGTGGGACAATTTTAACACATTGGGTATAAATAGTATGTCACAAAATTTTTCTATGGCTCAAAAATGATTGACTTATTTTCATTATTAAACCTTAATTGCCAATGAATTGTAACTTTTTCTTTTAAAATACTGTAATACTTCAATTTCTCATTACAAAATAATTTCAGCTCTATTAATTACTTCTAGAAATAACTCATGGTAATGGATGGCACCTTAAGTGAGCTATTAACAGCATTTTACCACTTATTAGAATGAAGACAACTAAAAAAAGGGCCAGGTTTACATAATGGTAGAGTAGGACACAAAATGGATTTATTGACTTTCATGTAAACAACCCAACAGCTCCACTTCAAAAGTGAATAATGCAGTTTAAGGGATCTTTGCATTGGATCAGATAAAGTGCTTTGAAGGAAAGATTTCAAAGGGGACTATAGATTCCTTTGAGAGTACATCATTATAGTACCTCGTCCTTAAAAGGCCCTCAATATTTTTGTTTGGTGCTGATTTATCAATGCAGTTTTACTCTTCTTGCTCCCAAGGCCAAGGATGGGAAGGGGCAGGAGAGAAGTGATCATCACTTTGATTGAATGGGAAAAAAAAAATTCCTACCACATCTTTAGTACATTTCATGGCATTTTTTTTTTTTTTTTTTTTTTTTTTTGGCATTCAAATAGAAATGAACACTGGAGACCTGTGAGGTCATGTTTAAATCTGTTTCTCTGCCAGTTTGTTTGTTGACTTCATCTTGGCTAATAGTGAAGAGTGATTGCAGTGCAGAATGCTTTCATCTAATTTATCATAACCAGAATTCATTATTCAAAGGGTCATTGATTGACAAATGAGGAATCCTTCAGTAGCCCATTTATTTAAGTCACTGCAAAGGTGTCTTGGGAAAATGTGTTAAAATGAAGATTGTTTGGTCTGCATGGTTTTAGGAGTTAAGCATCTTGAAAAATGGTCCCCACCCTTCAACCTTTATAGTTCTGTGATGAATAAAGTTCTGTCTGGTGTTATCATACCGTCACTCAAGAAAAAACCTAATTATTTTATATAGCCAACACAAAACTGTTAATTTATGTGGCTAGGATAAACATGTCCAATGTTACAAATACTTTATATAGTTTAAATCAGTTATTAACATAGGTTTAAATCAGAAAGTATGGCAAAGATCACAATACTTGACAACAAGTTGATCAAAGATAATACACATTTCACCTACGTGTGGATGGCAACAATTGATAATGGATAGATTAAAAATAAGAGGAACATTCACACCTATATTGCCTTCTTCCCATTTTTAAAAATTCCTATTGAAAATTCATTACAATTATACCAATCCCTATTTACAAATGGAAAGTTGAGCAATGCAGACATCCTAAAATGTAGTAGTAAAGTAATAAAATATCTAATACTAAGAAATGATCTGTTAAATGGAATCTTATGGGAAAATGTATTAAGAGATGCTAGGATTAAGGCAGAGTTTAAAGGCTTGCTTGGCCCTAGGAAAAACACAATGGGTTTAGTTAGTTGAACAAACATAAGTGTATAAGTACAAGTTGTATTCATTAAGAGAGATATAGGAATGAATGATAAATGATAAATTTCACAAAAATTGTCAAGCAATTCTTATTTCCTTTTAAATCTTCCTCATGATGAAGGTAAGCTAACCCATACAGAACTTATATTTATTTGTAGATAGTACAATAGACTAAAGGAAGAGAAGGAACCTAAGATTAAGAAAGGGATAATAATTCAAATTAAAGGCATACTACTCTACTGATGGCAGTAGAGTTAGTGGAGTCTTGGTTAGAATCTTGGCTCAGACATTTACTTACTAGCTATTTAAGCTTTAGCAAGTCACTTAATTTATCTGAGTCTGTTTCCCTATTCTTAAAATGAGAATCCTTCTACCCCACAGTGTTGCCTCTCCAAACCTTAAAGCACTTAGAAGAATTATGATTATAATGTAAAGCAAAAATTACCAAATGAATTAGTGATTTAATCATCACAGCTCCAATGAAAAAAATGGATGAAAGCAAGTAGTTCACACTATTTTAATAGTGGAGCAGCTGACCAAGATGCCATATAATTGCTAATTTAAGCATATCAATCAATTTCCAATGTATAAAGAAGTTAAAACATTCTTAGTTTCATTTATTCACAAATCTTTCAGTAAAATATTCTTTATCAAAGCTGTGTATTTAAGGATTTATGGCATGTAAGAGAAATATGGCATGTAAAAGTATCATTTTTAAAAATATAAATTAATTTATAAAACTTGATTAAAGAAGATTGTGAAAGATAGTGAGCAATGTTATCATAAAAACAAGCAAGAAACAGTGAAGGGATAAATGAGGTTACAGAAAATTTGCAAGGAACCCAACTAAACCAGATCTTAAAGGAATTTATGGACAAATAAGGAAGATAACAAACAGGCGCATAATAAAAATATCTGCTAAAACATTTGTAACAAACCATTTTCTCCATCTTTAATCATGTAATTACATGTTTATATGAAACTAAAAAAATTAAAATGTAAAAAGCATTTGAATTAGACCTGTCTAGTCTAGACATGAGAGATCTATGTTGGAAATGACACAATTCTGAGGGTCCTGAAAGGTTTATTTTTAATACAGTTATAAGGAGGATAACAAATGTCCAGAAAAATTATAGACATGATTACTACTGAAAATGGCAATCAAAAAAAACCTCAATAACTATCCACTCATGTACACATCTTCCAATTGTTGCAAAATCTTTATTAGAATAATACTGAGAACATCCTTGATTATAAAGTTGGAAAAAAAAGTTTGCAGATGATAGCACATTATATTTTACAGCTACACAATTGATTCAAATTCATGGAGGATATAACATACCACTGTGCTTATTTTTTGTTGGCTATTGTTTGGACTAGGATGTGATGTGTTCAATGGATAACTTATTCAACTACTCATATATATACCTTATAGACATTGAAGATGGGCAATGAATTGGGTTCATAATTAAATCTGCAACTGGGCTGGTTTTTATTCTGTTTATACTTGTGTGTTCTAGTTGGTTCTTTATTAGAATATAAGCAAACTCCTTATGAGTAGATTATTTCAGGCTTGCTATTTGTCTCTCCAGCAAGTAATATTGTATCTAGTAGTATCACTTAATATTTTTGACTAATTGGATTATAGTTTGGAATTTTACATTGTGTTTCATTATTACAAAGTTCTCTTCTGAAACAAACATTTCCCCAACTGTTTTTTAAAATTACCAAATAGTCTTCTTGACTCTGAAGAATCATTATTGTAGGTCACTGAAAGGACAATGGAAAGATATATGGTGAGTGTGAATAAGCTAAAGTATTCCAACAACAAAAATAATATATTGTATGTATGTATGTATGTATGTATGTATTTACAGATATATATTAAAAGAAATGAAGTGAGCTAATTTTATAGTAAGAATACTGATAATCTATTAGATGAGCTAATCTATTATTGTTTAATTTGTTATTGTTATATATAATAATTTAAATATAATTAATAATTTTATTAACAAGATTATCAATCTGAGGGGAAGGGCATGGGTATTCATTACAATATGAAGTGACCTAGGGGAAGGTCTCTACCACTTTGGGTGTACATCTTGTGGTGGAATTACAGGATATAGGCAGAAACGGCACAGGATAAGGTGTGGATGAGTGATGACCTCCATTGAAGAAAGCATTCATGCATTAATTAAATCATAGATTTATTAAAGTATTATGTTCAAACTCCCTTAATAGGATTGTGAGATTGCACGATAATGTTTGTAAAGTGCTTTGTAAAGTTTAAAAGTGCCATATAAATGTATGCTATTAATACATTAGTTAAAGGATCCTAGTTTTATCTGTGTAGATACTGCCCTTTGTCAGAGCAATGCAAACTTTCTCCCAAACATCTCCATCTCAGGGGATAGGCTTCATGAATTGCTATATACCAGATACTTTTTCACTTAGTGTTCCACCTCCTAATGATAAATTATCCCTTTATACTTAGATAAGTCCTCTGGCTAGGCTGACAGACATCAAATCTATTACAAAAATATTCTAGCTAAGTAGGATCAACTAGAGCTTGTATTTTACTGACACAGTCTTTAAGAACCTATGGTCACTTCCATATCATGATGAGGAAATAGGATGGACTTTAGTGATAATTTAAAAGTATTATTCAAGGCATCTATTATATTCTGCAATTTTAATGCTATTATTACTTTTGTCCATGTGGGAGTAGTCTGGATTTTTAGTTAAAAGTAGATGATTTGAAAGTAAATAAATCTAATAATTAAGTCTTGATTAGATTTATCAATGAATGGCATAATTTTTGTGTTAAAACCAAATCTGTGGATGATTTGACAAGTTGATTATAGATGCAAATGGAATATAAGAATAATGCTAGGAGGAAAACAAAAAAAAAATATATATATATATGTTTTCTAGTGCTACACATTTACTTACAGATAAAGCCCAACTAGTTTGACCATTGTTATAGAACATGGTCAATAAATGAAAAATGAACTAGAGTCAAAACATTATTTTACAAGGATTATTGGCCAAACCAACCTAAATGGTTGGAAAGGCTATATATTGGTCTAGAACCTCTTAGTATGTGTTAATTTATTTTTATTAAAGCTTTTTATCAAAACATATGCATAATTTTCAACATTCACTCTTGCAAAGCCTTGTGTTTCAAATTTTTATTCCTGCCTTTCCCTCCACTCTCCCTAGACAGCAAACAATCCAATCTGTGTTAAATATGTGCAATTCTTCTATATGTATTTCTACATTTATCATGCTGCACATGAAAAGTCAGATCAAAAAGGAAAAAATGAGAAAGAAAACAAAATGCAAGCAAACAACAACAAAAAGAGTGAAAATGGTACGTTGTGGTCCACACTCAGTTCCCACAGTCCTCTCTCTGAGTGCAGATGGCTCCCTTTATCACAAGACCATTGGAATTGGTCTGCATTATCTCATTTTTGAAAAGAGCCACATCCATCAGAATAGATCATCATATAATCTTGTTGTTGCCGTGTACAATGTTCTTTTGGTTCTGCTCTCTTCACTTAGCATTAGTTCATAAAAGTCTCTCCAGCTGAGACTTCTATAATCAGCCTGTTGGTCGTTTCTTAAGAACAATAACATTTCATAACATTCATAGACCATAATTTATTCAGCCATTCTCCAATTGATGGGCATCCATTCAGTTTCCAGTTTGGCTGCCACAAACATTTTTTGCACATCTGGGTCCCTTTCTTTCCTTTAAAATCTCTTTGGGATATAGGCCCAGTAGGAACACTGCTGGGTCAAAGGGTATGCACAGTTTGATAACTTTTTGAGCATAGTTCCAAATTGTTCTCCAGAATGGTTGCATCATTTCACAATTTCACCAACAATATATTAGTGTCCCAGTTTTCCCACATCCCCTCCAACATTCGTCATTATCTTTTCCTGTCATCTTAGCCAATCTAGAGGTATGTAGTGGTACCTTTATTTTCATAAGGTTTTATTTCACTGACAAACATTTAGTGAATGACACTTTGGGCAGATGAAGGTTCCACTAGGTAATAAAAAAGAAGCATAAGACATTAGCTCTGCCCTTGAGGAATTTATAATCTAAGTGAATTGCATAAAGTGTTTCTTCCTTAAATTCTTGGTACATTTGGTGTACAAAGAAAATTCATTTAAAAGATATAGTCAAGAACAAAAATGTGCTTAACCAGAAAATGTCTTTTGCACTTTATTTTTTCCATTTTCATTGAATTGTTAGCACATCCTTCTATATACCTTTAAATTATTTTTGCCCATGTAGTTTTATTTTAGAATAACAATCTTAAACATTTCTACAGAAAAAAGAAAACAAATATAGAGGGAGAAATGGTTAAAACAAGCATGTTAACGGTGATTTTTTTCCCCAAATATTTGTTCAAAATGAAATCGCTGTCAATTAAATCAATTGTTCAATTAATGACAAATATATCAGTACACAGTGTGAAGATAAACATAGCAACATAATGCATATTTTAAATCCAATGCATGTATATCAGAAGGCACATGTAGTGATACATGCACATATACATATAGGTACACACATATATTTCCTCTCAATTATAGTTTTGCTGTTGGTAGATGCCATGGTATTAATTGGAAGGCCTTTGTAATCAATTGTAGAGATGATTCAATTAGTTTCAGATAGCAATAAGATTTTGAAAAGCCTTCCATATTATTTTAAAATAAAGATATCTATAGATGAATGTCATAAAATCTCAATATACTGAAATTTTGAAAAAAAAATTGAAATGTGCAGTATTTTCACAGTCCAATTTGGTAGTACTAACTGATAAAAAAAAATTGGTGGAGAACTAATTCAAAGGCATTTTGTGACAAAACTCTCAATGCCATTGCCAGAGAATGGGGTAATCTAGCAATCTGAGGGTAGGGGTTAATAGACATTGTAAGAGGATTGTATTCTCTAAAGTTTCCCCATAGATTTTTAATGAAATCAATTAGGCCAATAAGAGGCTTTTGACTAGAAGGGTAAGAAGTATTATCTTATGGCAGTATATAGAAAATATCTTACTACCTTTCTATGGAAAGACAAATAAGTCATTCTAAATCATACACTTCACTGAATGCTTTGGTCCTAGAGGAATTATTAAGGGGGGAAAAAAAAACCCAAACCCAAACAAAACAACAGCAAAAACAAACCAAACCAAAACAAAAAAAGCCAAAAAACCCAAATCTATCAAAACCAAAGAATAAAAAATGAAAACAAAAACAAAAACATACCTGTGGTAATGTCCAAACATCATTTAAATTAGAGCGCTTTGTGCTTTAACAGAGAAGGTTTGATTTAAAGTAAGAATCTTCCACATTTCAGACCTGAATTTGTATACTGACAAGTCACCTTGGGTATCTTTCTGCCATAGGAGTGGTGAATTCATGGTGAATTAATACAGACTCTGGAGCGAAGATCCGGGTGCATGCCAAGTCAGTTTGGGGTATTCCCATGTGTCCACTCTGAACTTTGGTTCACATGTGTTCTTAAGTATTTGAAATTCGTGGTGTGCCACACATGGTATATCAATTCTGAAGGATGACAGCTATTTTACATTCAATGACATTATGAATAAGGTATGTGTCACAAGTACCATGGTTAGTTACAAGGACCACAAGGGCTTTATGTGGTTCCATGCTAAGTCTTAGAGCAGCCACTTTACATGGAAGAAATGATTCACTCTCACAAACACAGCAATAAAAACAAGCTAAGATCGAATGCTGCCATGCACAACTGTAGACTTCATCCAAAACAACTGGGCACTACTAATTTTTCCCTTTCATGACTGAGTTCTCTGGAATTCTGCATCCCAGACAATGAAATTGAAAAACAACTATCAGTCAAATCTTAGTTACTTAGGGAAGAGACAATTCTACCATCATTTGAAAAAAATTGGGATTTTCACAATTCTAGAGCTGTAAAAGTCTCAGGCAATGACATTTCTTAAAAACCTTTTCCCAATATGGTTGAGAATGTTATATGCTACCTTTTTTTTAAATCCATAGACACATTTTGCCCCAATCACCTTTCTAAATGCACAACACACACACATAAACACACACACATTTAATTTCCTACACAACACACTTGGACATTCATAAATAAACCAGTTCCTTTGTGCAACACGAATATTTGGCTAGCAGTACAAAAGAGCAAACTATTATCACCCTCTCCCTCCTGCCCTTTCTACTCTCAGGGCACTCCCCACCCCAAATTCAAAAGAGGATAATTCTTAAAAGAAATATATGTATTTGGCAAAAACTTTCAAGGCATTTAAAAGTAGGCCCATCTCTTCCAAATCATCACATTTTCTTCAGAGGATGAGGAAGTGGTAGGTTGAGTGTGCTTGTGTTTTGATTTACAAAAACGTTTGAGAGAAGCCTCCTAATGCACTACCCTGACATTTAGTCATCCCAATAAAAACTCACTATCATTTTAATAGTATTATTAATACTACTTTAAAAACAATAAGAACAGGGCAGAACACAGAACAGTATTTTATATAGATGAAAAGTGTGTCTGTATTTAGTGCAGTACATGATTGGTGAATACTTGGATACTAAATCAGGCAAATAATTTAAAATGCCTGTCCTGTTTGATTTTAAAGGACCAGCTAGTTTTTTTTTTTTTCCACTTGTCTGGATGCTCCCTTGAATATTTCAGAATTTACATCTTGGGTAGGTCACTATCGGAAATTTCTCAATTTCCAGGACTACTGGAATCAAATTTTTATTCTAAGGCCTTGCTGCAATGATCACAATTTAAAATCAGTATGATATAACTGAGTTATCTTAAGATGAACTTTTTTTTTAGGGGAAGAGAGGTAGAGGCTGGTCTAAATTAAGAGATCATACGGCTCAGTCAGGGTGAATTTAAAAATATGTTTTCATTTAACATTTGTCCATTTTAGGTCCTAAATGAGGTAAAAATGCATAAAAAGCTGCATTTCAGTAGTGTTGAGGGCACTCAGTGGTGATCTTTTATCAAGTGATGATAATGTCTATCTTTATCTTAATTTTCTAGGAAAATAAGTAGGTATTGGTTGTCATATGTAAAAATTGTATGGCATGTCAACTTAAGATGGGAACCTGATGGGTGTCATCCTACTAACAAATCTTCACAAAATGTGAAACTCAAGGAATATGGAGCTACCACGATTACCAAAGAAGTATCTTCCTATACTTCCTAGTCTTGTGGGTAAATTAGCATTTTGGATAAGGTGAAGAACATTAAAAACGCATTCACATAAACATGTTTGCATATGCATGTTCCTCACATGCCCCAGGTAAAGGTGTCTGAAATTGTTTATTTCTAAAAATCTTAATGAGAAAAATGGGCTGTATTTTATCACTATAAGTTGATTTAAAATATTGAAAACAAACACAATTAGGATTCCACTTTAGCACCATGAATTGTGACTGAAATTTGTGTCCCACTGTTGAGGTAGGACTAAACACCAAAGGAACTCTGGTGTGGCGAATTTGAGGCATGTTGGTTGTTGCTTCATAAATGGAAGCTATATTGTACATTAAGAACAACTAGATTTGTGGGAAATATCCTAAGTATACCCTCATCTTCTTAGGTAGATTTTCCTGATTTGGAGACATTACTTGGTGGTGTGGTATTTTGTCGGCTAAATCCAAGTCCTAATCCTTTGGGCCTCTGCATGGCCTGTATTGGTTCTGACATCCCCTTGCCATCTCTTCCAAGACCTGTCCCAGGTGTCCAGCCCATGTTCTGAAGCATTCGGTTTCCAATGTTGGTCTCTGGGATTGGTTGGGCATTTTCACCTACAAGTCCTGCATTAATGATATAAACAACATTATTAAGTACTGCCATGAGAAAAGAAGAGGATTGCATCAGTTGAGAAATATTATTCTTCTGATTGTTACAACCGGATAGGAAGGTGGGATAATTTGCTTTTGTATGCCATGACCTCACAGAGAACTGGAATGTGAAAACTGAGCTTATGTATTACATGGAAGATTCTGGAAATAACAAAATAAGAACAATTTTATTATCCCACTTGACAGATAAGAAAATAATACAAAACCTCAACAATCTCAAGAACTCCCACTTTCAAGTGTTTGTCATGGCTACAGCACAGCTTTGCTTTTCTTGTACTTCATCTCAATAGTTATGAGGTATGATTTAACAACAGGTAAGAAGGAAGTGTATGGTAAAACTTATATTAACTAGGATCCAATTAGCTGAGGATTCCCTTCCACCCTTGCTTCAGAAAGAGTGAGATTAAAATATACCCATTATGGATTTGTTAAAAAGACAAAAAACAAAAAAACAAACAAATCTATGAATCCAGTGTACTTTCTTATAGCAGTAGTTCTTAATTTGTTGATCAGTGCCAGGGTTTATGATTCTAGCTTTTTTCTTGGTTCTTTGGGGAAACATTTAAATTCAACAAACATTTATTTAGTGCCTACCAAATGCATAGCTCTGTGTCTAAACGTTATGAGTATAAACACAATAGCTTCCCACTTTTACCCCATCACTGCCTTGTCATGATAGAAGACTCAATGAAACTATGAGCTATGCCATGCAGGATTGCCTAAGACAAGTCATAGTATGGAGCTCTGACCAAAGGTGATCCAGAAATGGCAAACCACTTTTCTTTGATAAGAAAATCTCATGGATAGTACTAAAATGAAAGAAGAGAAAATGGCAGGAATAGAAGCTGAAGAAATTAAGAAGAGGTGACAAGAATACACAAAAGAACTATAAAAGAAATATTTTAACATCTTTAATCATGATGGTATGGTTGTTGTTCTAGAGTCAGACATCTTAGAGAATGAAGTCAAGTGGACCTTACGAAGCATCGCTAAGAAAAAGGCTGATGGAGGTGACAGAATTTCAGCTGAGCTATTTAAAACTAAAGGATGATGCTGTTAAAGTGCTGCATCCAATTTGGATAACACAACAGTGGCTGCTGCACTAGGAAAGATCACTTTACCTCACAATGCTAAAGAATGGCAATGCCAAGGGATGTTCAAAATAATGAACAATTGTGCTCATTTCATATGCCAAAAAGGTTATTCTTAGGATTATATATACTAGGCTTCATCAATATGCGAACCAAGAATTACAAGAACACGAAATTGGTTTTTGAAGAAGCAGAAGAACTAGAGACCAAATTATCAACATTCACTGGAATATAGAGAAAACAAGGGAGTTCGGGGGAAAAAAAATCTATTTTTGCTTCGATGACTACATTAAAGTCTTTGAGTGAGTGTGTGGATCACAATGAAAGATGGCAAGTCCTCAGAGAGAAAGGAGTATAAGATCATCATACTTGTCTCTTGAGGATCTTATATGGAAACCAAGAAGCAATGGTTAGAACCGAATATAAAACAACTGATTGGTTTAAGATTGGAAAAGGAGAATGACAAGGCTGTATATTTGTCAACTTATTGATTTAACATATACAGAGTATTCCATGTAAAATGTCAGGCTGGATGAAATTAAGGTTTGAAAAATATTAACAATCTTGGATATATAGATGATATAACTCCGATGGCACAAAGTGAAGAAGATCTAAGAAGCCTCCTGATGAGAGGGAAAAAGGAGAGAATAAAAATTAGCTTGAAGCTTAACATAAAATTAATAACTAAACCAAACCAAACTAAAAAACCCACTTAAGATCTTGGCAATTGGTCCCATCATTTCCTGACAAATAGAGGGAGGAAAAATGGAAACGATATCATATTTTATATTCCTGGGCTCAAAGATCACTGCAGACACTATCTTTAGGCAAAAAATAATGAAATAGATCTTGTCTTTGAGAGACTTATATTCTATTTAGCAAACATAATATATCATAGATCATTTGAAGCAGAGAGAACAATAGCAGCTGGAGGTACTGATAGAGGTTTCCCAGTACAAGTGACAGGCACTAGAGCTGATTTTGAAGAAAAACAAGAATTCTGAGAAGAGGAGATGACGTTGAAGTATATTGTTGGCATGGTACAAATACACAGAAATAGGAAAGAGCATGTTAAGATTAGGAACAACTTGGTTGTACAGTTTGGTAGAAACATTGTTATGAAGAAATAAATACTAAAATGCTAAAAATATATACATATTGAAATAAAACTAAAAAGAGAAGTGTGGCAGGACTAAAGGAACAGGTGGAAAATTCTGTATTGTGTTTCTGACACAATGAGGAACGACTGATTTCTTGAACAGGAGAATGATGTGGCTATACCTGTTCCTTAGAGATATTATTTTGGAAGCTTATATGGAGGATATGGATTAGACAGGAGAAGGGAAAAAGAAAATTAGGAAACTATTCCAGCAATTCCATTGAGTGGTAATTAATGTCGAAAGTTGTAATGTGAGGAATGGGACTGATATATTACAGAGGAAAAACTGATAAAGTTTGGCAACTGATTAGAAATGGGGAGGGAAAGGGAAGCTCTTTTCAGTGTTAATATTGAGTTTATTAACCTTGGTGACAGAGAGTGATCTCAAAAGAAATAGGAGAGTTTGATTTTTTTTTGTTTGTTTGTTTTGGCCAGGGAAATGAATTACCAACTTTGTGCTAGATTTATATAGTGCTTAAAGTTTTATAAAGCATTTTAGACATGTTATCTCATTTGGTCTCATAACAACCCTGTAAGAAAGGAGCTATTATTATGCCCACTTTGTAGATGAGGAAAATTAGAGTGTAGAGAGTTAAGTGATTTGTGCTGGGTTCTTTTATTAGATATCTGAGGCAAGATTTGAAATCAGGTCTTCCTGACTCCAAATTCAGCACTCTAACTACTGTGCCATCTAGTTAGGCCTATAAGAGGTGATCAATTCAGTTTGGATGAGTTTGAGATGCTAGTTGGACATTTAGAAAGTGCTATTCAATCGGCATTTGAAGATGTGATACTAGAATTTAGGAGCAAGAAGTTAGGTTTGGAAGCATAAATTTTGGAATCAATTGTACAATGTAAATTTAACCCATGAGAGTAGATAAGATCACCACAGAGCTTAATGTAGGGGAGAAGAGAGCTTAGTGTAGAGCTTTTGGGTACTTAGATAATTGAGAGGTTGACATATTAAATGTTTATAGAATATAAGGAAAGGGTAGTGTTGAGTCTTTGACTCATTGCCATTTATTTAGAGGTAGAGGAAATAGGCACTAGGCACAGTAGGAAACTCTTGGAATCTTCCCTCTCCCTCTCTATCTACAATTCTCTCCTTTTAGTAGATTCTTTCCCATAATTATAGTGAGATGAGAACATGGACAGGAACTACTGTAGCATCCTCTCACCTTCACAGTCCTGCTTCCAGTGACTTTTTGTTAGCATTTCCTTTTCAGCAACTTTCCCCACCACAGTTTCCTATCTATCACTTCTATTAGTAGTAAAACTATAGATAAAAACAAAATCATCTACTTCCCAACTCTATACCTTCACTATCTACAATTCCATACTGAAAATTAATGTTCAGAACAAAACCAATAAACTACTTTACTTATCAAAGTAACATGAAATTATTTTCAGCAAAGCTTGTATTTATAAAGAGGTTGTCTAAGCTTCACTTTACCAGAAAATTCTATTAAAAATAGCATTTAATTTCCAAAGTATTTCAGTAAATTAAGATTTTACTATCAATTGCTAACAGGCCACCTGGGGCTGAATTAACTCTTTAGTTGCTAGTATTTTTTTAAGGAAAGTATACTAAGTTATTGATGTTTTCTAGCAATGGGAAAGGTTAATGCTAAAGGAACATAAAAAGTAATCCTCCTCCCTCCTTCTTCCTTTTTTGTTCGCAACACCCTTCCCATCCAAGTGACAAAAGAGAATTGATTTCATTTTAATAAAGCTTTTTAGTATCCAGAGAATACCCTTGGATAGTTGTGGTCAGTTTTTAGGCTTGGAACATTTGATAGGTCTTGATTTATTTGGTTTTAATTTTTTTCCTACAGTTTTAATTTCCTGATTAGTAGCAATAAATGTCCTAACATATCTCCTCAAGCACAGCTTCCAACAATGAGTGCCAGAAGCAGACCAAAGATTGGCCAGCTAGGGTTCTGGGAAGTGTGTCTGGCACAATGCCTCTGGAAAGGATTGCTCTTGGATGTGGTGGTACTGACTTAGCCAGAAGCAAGAGTCTATCCATAGCAGGCACTTCATAAAAAGAAAAGAATCCCAAATTTGGCTAGCAAAAAAAAAAAAAAAAATTCTAAATCATGGAAAAACTAGAGAAAAGCATTTCAAACAACAGTATGCAAAAACTCCATTCTTTTCCCCATGGAACAAAAAATGTCACATTGGGAGCAGGAACCCTAGTAATAATTCCAGGGTTGAAAACTTCATGTGGTCGTTCACAAACTAGTGCCTGGTACAGGAGAGTAGTGTGAACAACTCTTTCCTAGATCATACTACCTTAGAAGAGCCAAGAACTTTCCATTCCACATAATTATCTATGAAAATAAGTTCACGTGGTGCAGTGGATAGAGCACCAGTTCTGGAGTCAGGAGGACCTGAGTTCAAAATCTGGTCTCAAACACTTAACACTTCTTGGCTGTGTGACCCTGGGCAAGTCACTTAACCCCAATCGCCTCAGGAAAAAAAAAAAAAAAAGAAAATAACTGCACAAGAAATTGAAGCTTGGGATAGTGCCCCTTCCACTAGCGAAGTAGGACTCCACTTTAGCACAGAATTAAAAATCAATAAGTAGACTTTAAAATGAGCAAATAACAGAAAAGTTCTGATCATAAAAAATAATCATAATACCAAGAAAGATGAAAACACACACACATAGAAGAAAACAAAAAAGTCAAGTTCTTGCATCCAAAGCTGCCAAAATATCAATTGGACTCAGGTTATAGAAAAACTCAAAAAAAAGGTTTTTAAATTCAAATAAGACAAAAAGAGGAAAAATTGGGAAGTGAAATAAGAGTGATGTAAGAAAATCACGGAAAAAGAATCAATAGCTTGGTAAAGGAGACACAAAAAATACAGAAGAAAATAACAGTTTAAAAAAACAGAATAGGCCAAATGATAAAAAGAGGCACAAAAATCTAATGAAGAGAAGAATGCTTTGAAAAGCAAAATTGGCCAAATGGAAAAAAAGATATAAAAAAAATTCACCAAAGAGAAGAACCCTTTAATAAATAGAACTAGTCAAATGGAAAATAAAATACAAAAGTCACTGAAAAAAATAATTTCTCAAAAATTTGAATTGGGTAAGTGGAAGCTAATGTCTTTATGAAACATTAAGAAACAATCAAACTCGAAAGAATGAAAAAAAATAGAAGAAAATGTTAACTATCTCATTGGAAAAACAAGTGAATTGGAAAATAGATCCAGAAAAAAATAATTTAAGAATTACTACACTACTTGTAAGTCATGGGGAAAAAAAAAGCCTAACCATCATCTTTCAATAAATTATAAAGGAAAACTGCCCTGATATTCTAGAACCGGAAGGTAAAAGAGAAATTTAAAGAATTTACCAATCACTTCCTAAAACAGATTCTAAAATGAAAACTCTTAAAAATAATATAGCAAAATTTCAGACCTTCCAGATTAAGGAAAAAAAATACTGCAAGCAGTCAAAAAGAAACAATTTAAGTATTATGGAAACATAGTCAAGATAACACAAGCTTTAGAAGCTTCTACATTAAAAGATTGGCGTGTTTGAAATGATACTTCAGAGATCAAAAAAGTTATAATTACATATCATTAGTTATAGTTATCTATCAATATATAATTAGTTACAATTATAACTAAGAATCCCCTGCCCAAAAACTGTGAGTATAATCTTTCAGGGGAAAAAATGAAAATTCAACGAAATAGAGGATTTTCAGGCACCTCTGATGAAAAGACCAGAGTTGAATTGAAAATCTGACGTTCAAATACAAGACTCAAAAGAAGCATAAAAACATAAACAGGAAAGAAAAATCAGAAAAGGTTTGATAATATTCAACTGTTTATGTTCCAGGGGCAGCTAGGTGGTCCAGCAGATGGAGCACCAGCCCTGAAATCAGGAGGACCTGAGTTCAAATCTAGTCTCAAACACTTAACACTTATTAGCTGTGTGACCCTGGGCAAGTCACTTAACTCTAACTGACTCAGGGAAAAAAGAGCTGCTTATGTTTGTATATGGGAAAATGATATTTACAACTCCTAAAATCTTTCTCATTATTAAAAGAGTCAGAAGAAAAACACATAGACAGAAAATAGAATTGTGATCAGCAGAATGCTCTCAGAAAAATATGTTAAGATTTACATGAATATGTGATATAGAGCAAAATGAGAAGAATAAGGATTACAATGTACACAGTAACAGCAACATTGTATAATTTTTTTTTTTTGCTGATGCAATTGGGGTTAAGTGACTTGTCCAAGGTCACACAGCTAGGAAGTATTAAGTGTCTGAGGCCAGATTTGAACTCAGGTCTTTCTGACTTCAGGGCTGGTGCTCTATCCACTGCGCCACCTAGCTGCCCCCTAGCAACATTGTATAATTAATTATTATGAATAACTTAGCTATTCTCAGAAATACAATAACCCAAGACAATTCTTTAGGACTTATTGATGAAAGGTACAATCTATCTCCAAAGAAAGAACTGGCAAAGTCTTAATGCAGATCAAAGATACTTTTCCTTTACTTTATTTTTTGGACTGTTTTCTTTCACAAAATGACATATAGAAATGTGTTCTGCATGACTACATATGTATAGCCTATGTCAAATTACTAGCCTTCTCAATGGGTGAGAAGAGAAGAAGAGAATTTGGAACTCAAAATTTGAAAAAAAAAAAAAAAGATTGTTAAAACTGTTTTTACATGTAATCAGGGAAAAAAATAAAATATTAAATAAGATTTAAAAAAAGGAATGCCACATTGGTCCTGAACAGATGAAGTATATTATTCCAATATTTGGCTATGATATTTTGATGATGACCTCTAAAAATTAAAGGTAGGTCCCAAGCACCCATAATTTCACCATACATGAACATAGTAAGGAAATGTGATTTTATGATATCAGGGAATCCCCTTCATAAATATAGATTGCAATCCAACATAACTATCACTTTGAAGATAAGGAATAGGAAATTGATCAAAGCACACTGGGTCAAACCCAGGTCTTTTTGTTTCCAATTTCTGCACTATCCACTAAGTAAAGCTTCCTCTTATAATTTGTTTATAATAATCAATTAGATATTCCTCATGAATTAATTTATTTTGGTTATTTTTTATGTTTTCTGCATGCTATATTACTTGTCAGGACTGTAAACCAAATTCATTTGTTGCAGTTTTTATACTGGTCATTCCAAGGATGGCTTCCTGAGGTTCAACTTGACTACTGGGTTTGCCAGATGCAACAAGGGTCACAATGTGATGGGGAAAAAATATTAATACAAGGAATAGATGGAATCTAATGGCAAAAGGAAAATCCTTGACTGACTTTGTTCTTTGTGGTCAAAGACCAAAAAAGTATGAATAAAAATAATAATTGAGTACCTGAGGTGCTAAAAATTTTAAGAGGTGCACAATTTTAAGTGCACAAAACAAGGGAAAGTCATTTGTCAAAAGGCTTACTTAATATAATAACAAAACTAGCAATTAAATTTTTATTTTGAAACGATGTTTATGGTGGCAATGAAGGCAGATTTCCATGAAAAATTAAGGCACATAATTTTTTCTTAACAGCTGCTGATACAGGTATGTTCTGGTTAAACAGTACGCTAGCATTCAGTACCATACCCTTGATTTTACAGTGATTGCCATGAATTAATTTAATTCCATCTGTAAGCTAAAATCAGATCAGAGGTCTAATGTTGCTGCAGGCTACACATCTGTTTAATCATTTTTGGATACAACAGCTTGCAAAAGTTCAGGTTTAAAATTTGTTTAATACTTAAGAAATAACATTAGCCTAGTTCAAAAAAAAAAAAGAAACTCAGAATTATGAAACTGTGGTTCTTTTCTCAATCATGAATAGGAAGGCCACCATGGACAACCTAATTCTGTATCTTAATTGTAAAATTCTGGCAAAAGCTTTATAAGCCTATTATGGAAACCCATGTGTATCTAGAGTGGCGTAGTATTTGTGTTTTTATATTCATGATCAAAACTTGATTCTCTGTTTTAAATATTAGTTTCATTTGGACAAACAACTAATATATATTTTAAAAGTAATTTCTCACAACTGGAAGAAAAAAGTAGCAAGGAGATGATGAGGGGAAAGGACACATGTCTGTAAAAAAACCTTCTTAAAATATAAGAATTAAATGAAAAACCTAGAAACTTTATATTTCATACAAAATGATACTGCATTGAAATCTCCTTTTAGTCTCTCATCCTTCTTTTTATCAGATTAAGATTTTGGAGTGAAATGACTCAGTCTCAGCACAGTACTCCACCACTATTATTTCCTTTTCTATCACTCCTAGCAGTGCTAAATCCTTTAAGTCCTTTCCTAGAAAGCTCTCCTTTTGCTTGGGCAATTTTAGCAATACATAGTCTGCTCACCCCTCACGCCCTTTATGCTGGATCTCACTTATGTCTAATACAACAGTCAGTCTTTTTTTTCTCCTCAAATCTTCCAAAGAGTATTGTGGATGGTAATTCACTTGCGTAATTGGCTCAAGAGATGAAAATCTTGTATTGGTCTCTCTTAGCCACTAATCTATCCAGCTGACTGCAAGCCTAATTGGCAGCTTGTTTAGTAATTTGGCTCCTAAAGTGTTGTATCGATGTTGGATAAACAGCCAATGGAAGGGGAGGTGATACATGCTGCTTCTCCTATAACAGTGAGAACCATTAGTATATCTCTTTCTCCTGACCCAGGATTCAGAAAGCATTTTGTGTTTCATGCCTCCCTGCTCTTTCTGCTGCTTCTATTTTACTAGCAGGGCTATAGATGGGTTGCTTTGTTGCAAGATATAAATCTACCAGTAATATTATTAAAACTGTAAACTACTACTGTATGCTGTACATCTGTGATAACTAATTGACATGGGTTTCTGTACACTGGTAAATAGTCAAGGAATACTATTAAGAATTGCTTCAGAGGTAGGAAAAATAAAAGATACCAAAATTCAGACAGAAGCAAGACATGCTATATAGAATTTCTGTCAAATTTATTATTAACTATTACTTTTGGATAAAATAAACATATTAAGAAAGCGAATATGAGTTGTGATCATGTAGGAAATTGTACATGTGATATTTGGCTGAGGCATTTGGGGTTAAATGACTTGCCCAGGGTCATATAGCTAGTAAGTATTAAGTATCTGAGGTCACATTTGAATTCAGGTCCTCCTGACTTCAGGACTGGTACTCTATCCACTGCACCATCTACTTACCCCATAAACTCAGCATTTACTTTCAATTAAGGCACACATTTTTTTTTTTCATGGAAGGGTTGAAGATATTAAAAATTCTTTAAATGCAATTTGAATTTTTACAATTCAGTAATTAATGATTTTATGTTTAGGAAACAATATCAGAAATGAACTGGCATTATGATAATTGAGCAATAAAGTGTTTTGGGTGAATCATAATCTTTCAGAGCAGGAAGGGACCTGCTAAGTCATTAGGCTAGCCCTTTCATTCATGAGATGAGGAATGGAGATTCATAGAGGCCAACAGACCTGCCCAAGATATATCAGCTGGTGGCCACCAGTGTCTTTAACTCTTGACTTTCAGAGCATTACTCCTTCTACTATCTAATCTTTCTACTCAGTTATTTTTGTTAAAAAAGAAATATTAGAAAACCCAACAGAGTAAACATGTGTCATGTACTACAAATTTTCAAAGAATTAAAAAAAAACTCATTAAAATTTTATCAAACAAAATTTAACCTTTCTTTGATGTGTCAGAAGAATGTCATAGGTGCCTCAGCACCATCAATATGAAAAACAGTTATCCTGAGATGTAGATACGTATGAGTGCTGGTTAATAAAAAAGCAACAACTGATTGATAGGTTGTTGGACAAACCAATTTTTAATTAATTAAATAATACAGATCTTTTGGGGACTGGGCAGCTAAATGGTAGAGTGGATAGAGTGCTAGGACTGGAGTCAGGAAGACTCATCTATGTTCACATCTAGTCTTAAAAACTGTAACACTGGGCAAATCACTCAACCTTTAAGTCCCCATCTGTAAAATGAGCTGGAGAAGGAAATGGCAAGCCACACAAGTATTTTTGCCAAGAAAACCCCATATGGGGTTATGAAGAAGTGGACATGACTGAAATGAATGAGAAACAACTGGGAATTGCCTATTAATACCTATTTTACCCAGGTATGCATGATGTCCTTTGGATTCTTTCAAGTTATTTCAGGAAAGCACAAACTCTGGCAGCTCCTACCAAGTTGGAAAGGCTTCAAATACTAGGTATTGGTTGTCTAAGGACTCAGAGAATTAGAGTCTCAGAGTTGGAAGGGACCACAAAGGCTATCCACTTCAACTCATACCTCTACTATGGATCTGGCAAAGGGTCACATAGTTTTTGCTCCAGTGGAGAAGAATCAAGGCTGCCTTTTCAGGCAGTCTACTCTGCTTTTCAATATGTAAAATATTAAGTGTATTCTTCTATTAACCCTAAATTTCCTCTATTCAGCTACTATTCATTATTCTTAGTTCTTTCCTCAGCAGATGAACAGAATAAGTTGAACTCCTCTTCCATGGACAATCCTTCAAGTACTTGAAGAAAGCTGTTATATGCCCAGTAAATTATTCCTTCTCTAGGACAAATATTCCCAGTTCTTTCAACCAATTTATATATTACATGATCTCAAGGCACCTTCCCTATTCTGGTTGTTCATTTCTGGTAGTTATCAATGGTGGTAACCAGAACTTAACTCTCTGGATAACATCTGACCAGGACAGAGCAAAACTGGCTACTCCCTTTTGTGTTGGAGTACATGAAGTCTCTTAAAGAAGCCTAAGATGCTTTCTGACTGTAAAACTCTATTGAATTATATTGAGCTCGTAGTCCACAAAAGCTCTCTTTAGATTACTTTGAAATTAACTCCTTCAAGGGTAAAACTTTGTCATTGTTCAAATTATTTTATTAGATTAATCCAGCTTAGATCCAGCTAAATTTAAAAGGGCTCATTATCAGAAGGTTGTTCTCAGACTGGATGATGATCTTTCTAGATAAAGAAAATTTAAAAAAAAAAGAAGAAAAGAAGAAAGAAGAAGGAGAAAAAGAAGAAGAAGCAGCTGAGCAACTAAGAAATATTGGGGCATTAATGCAAATGCATTAACAGAGGAAGTACTACACTGACAAAATCATAGATCCTTGGAGTATTTTGAGGTTTTGAGGAAAGGAATTATTTTGGCATTGCTAGCAGATTAAAATTACTAAGAAAAAAGAAAAAAAATTGGCTTGGTAATTGAGAATTATTTTTATAACCTCTAGACACTCAAAGTGCATATATGTATCAGGCAGTTGGGTGGTGCAGTAGATTGTGTGGGGCTTGGAGTCTGGAAGATCTGAATTTAAATCCTACGTTAGATATTATGTGATCCTGGGCATGTCATATTCCTCTTTGGGTCTTACTTTCTTCATCTATAAAATGTGGATTAATAGCACCTCCCTCCCAGAGTTATTATGAGGACTAAATGAGAACATACATAGAATACATTGTAAACCTTAAAGTGCTTTTTAAATGCTATTATTACAATTAACTGGTGAAATCATTAAGTGAAATGGTGCACAGAGAGAAGAGAGCCTATGATAAAATCCTGAAAAACACCTCCAGTTAGACGGTGTGATCTAGAAGAGGCTCCAGCAAAGGAGACAGAGAAGGAAGGATCACATAGGTAGGAGGAGAACCAGGAGAGAATGGAGTTCCAAAAACCTAGAGAGAAGAAAGTATCAAGGAGAATAGAGTGATCAACAGTGCCAAAAGCTGCACAGAAGTAAAGGATTGAGAGAAGGCCATGGGATTTGGCAATTAAAAGATCATTAGTAACTTCAGAGGGAGCAGTTTCAGTGGAGTGATAAGGTCAGAAGCCAAACTTCCGATCTAATGGTATTAAGAACCCTAAGGGGATTATAAGCAAATTAGAGAAACATAGGATAGTTTACCTCTCAGACCTGTGGAGAAGGAAGGAATTTGTATCCAAAGAAGAATCGGAACTCTTAATTGACACCAGATAGATAATTTTGATTATATTAAGTTAAAAAGTTTTTGTACAAACAAAACTAATGCAGACAAGATTAGGAGGGAAGCAATAAACTGAGAAATCACCTTTACATTTAAGGGTTCTGATAAAAGCCTCATTCCTAAAATATATAGAGAATTGTCTCATATTTATAAGGATCCAAGCCAATCGATAAATGGTCAAAGGATATCAACAATTTTCACATGATGAAATTAAAACTATTTCTAGTCGTATGAAAAGGTGCTCCAAATCACTATTGATTAGAGAAATGCAAATTAAGACACCTCTGAGGTACTACTACACATCTATCAGATTGGCTAAAATGATAGGAAAAGATAATGACATGTTGAAGGGGATGTGGGAAAACTGGGACACTAATACATTGTTGGTGGAACTGTGAATGGATCCAACCATTCTGGAGAGCAATTTGGAGCTATGCTCAGAAATTATCAAACTGTGCATACCCTTTGACCCAGCAGTATTTCTATTGGGCTTATATCCCAAAGAAATCTTAAAGGAGGGAAAAGGACCCACATGTGCAAAAATGTTTGTAGCAGCCCTTTTTGTAGTAGCTAGAAAGTGAAAACTGAGTGGATGGCATCAATTGGAGAATGGCTGAATAAATTATGATATATGAATGTTATAGAATATTATTGTTCTGTAAGAAACAACCAACAAAATGATTTCAGAGATTCCTGGAGAGACTTGCATGAACTGATGCTGAGTGAAATCAGCAGAACCAGGAGATCACTGTACACGGCAACAATAAGACTATATGATGATCAATTCTGAAGGACATGGTTCTCTTCAATAATGAGATGTTTCAACCCAGTTCCAGTTGTTCAGCGATGAAGAAAGCCATATATACTCAGGGAGAGGCCTGTGGGATCTGAGTCTGGACCACAACTTAGCATTTTCACACTTTCTATTGATGTTTGTTTACATTATGTTTTCCTTCTCAGTTTTTTTTTTTCTGTACAGCAAGATAACTGTATAAATATGCATACACATATTCTATCTGTCAAATATTTTAACATAATTAACATGTATTAGATTTCCTGCCATCTAGGGGAGGGGATGGGGGTAGGAGGGAAAAATTTGTAACAGAAAGCTTTGCAAGAGTCAATGTTGAAAAATTACCTATGCTTATGTTTTGCAAATAAAAAGCTTTAATTTTAAAAAAAGAACCCTAAGGGAGCTAATAAAATAGTAAGAAGAGAGAAATAGAGATACCTATTATAAACGGCCTTTTCAAAGAGTTTTGCTACAAAGTGCAGAATTATAGAATGAGAGTTACCAAGGATAGGGAAGATCAAGTGAAGATTTTTTCAGGATATGGAATGCATGGGCATGTGTAAACAGTGGGAAAAAAGCCAGTATAGAGGAAGATATTAAGAATGAATGAAAGAGTAGGGATGACAAAGGGAGAAATCTATTGAAGGGGATTAAATAAGTAGAGGGTTGAGCCTTGGCAAAGGGTAAGGCCACTTCATCATGTAATAGATGGGTTAAAAGAAGAGAGAGTGACATAAGGCACGTGAGTGATAATAAACAAGGAAGAGGGGAGGAAAGAGAATTCATAGTGAGTGACCCCACTTTTCTTCTGTAAAATATGAGGCAAGGTTCTCAGTTTAGAGAGGAGGAGGAAGAGGAGAAGCCGTAGGAGACTTGAGAAGGAATAAAAAGATTTGGAAAAGTCTCTGTATTTTAGTATATAAAAGGAAGCAAATGACCCCAAATTCAACCTTTGTAGAAACTCCTACTTGACTTCTTAGTTTTAGGATTTCTTCTTTGTCTGTTTGCTATTATAAAAAATAATTTTGTGTCTATAAAAGGAAAAAAAAACCCACAAGGCTAAAGAATGGTCAACCTTGTATGTCTTATTTAAAGAAATTAAGGAAACTTGGAATTCCTGATAGCTCTAAGTGAACAGAATAAATGTTTCTAACAAAAATGTACAAATGGGTCCTAAGTCCATACCATTCATGCGTACATGAATAAAGTCAGCAGGAATTTAAATCTTTTATTTGGAGTAAAGTGGGAAAAACATACTACTAAGATTTTATTGTAACAAAATATCTAAAATAAGATATGTTTTTTCTAGAATTTTTTTCTAAATTTATTTTGTAAAAAAATGAAGACAGAATGATGACAGAAGATAGACAATCAAGAAAGGACCTCTACTTACTCTTAGAAGCATTCAAAAATTGAGGTCTGATGGTTATATAGAAGGGATTTCATAAAGTGATTGCAGGGTATAAACTAAGTGGGATTTAAAGTACCTTCCAATTTTTTTGACCAAAAAATCACGGAATTTCTGGCCCTCCAGTAGAATCTCATGACTACTTAGTTTCTTGAAGAACAAAGATTTGGGTAGAATCTATGATGTCATTACTGGACTTGAGGAACATCTACTGTATGTAGTTCTTTGGTATTTTTAGAAAGAAAAAGTCAAAATCAGTAATAAATACACACATATGTATGTATATAAAATTATCTCTGATTTCATCTGTAATTCACTGAATACTGAGATATGTTCTACTTTTGATTCTTTCTGCTCATTTATATTTTAACACAGTCAGATGCTCTTGATATCTGCTCCCAGATGCAAAGCCCCAGTTAGCTCTTGGTCCTGCCTCAGAAAGAAACTTTTAAGTCTCTGCCTAAAAGAGAGCTTATCTCAGTAATTAAATTAGCTCAGAGCTGCCTATACATCACATTTGAATTTTAGTTCATTGAGAACTCTTGACTTTTGAAAGAGAAGCAGTCTGTTGTCATGGAAAGCATATGGGACTTAAGAGTGAGAGACCTGAATCTTAAACATCTAAGCTTTGTGACTTCAGATAAGCCACTTCTTTCCCCCTTGTCTCAGTTTCCAAATATATTTTAAAATGATAAGATTGGAATACGTGATATCAGGAAGGTGATTTACAGCTGCTTACAGACATGAAGATAGTAAATAATTTGGAAAGTAGAATCAGGATTCAAAATGAACTGGACAGATTAGAATGATGGATGAATTGAAATAAATACCATTTAGTAGGTAACAAATGGAAGATTTTGTTCTTGGGATCAAATTTAAAAAAAAAAAACATAGAATGGAAGAAATATAACTGGATAACAATTTGTAAGAAAATGATCTTGGGTTTATTTATTTATTTATTTTTCAATGGATTACATGCTCAATATGAGTCAACAGGGTGGTGGTTAAAAATATCCTGCATTGAGAAGCAGTGACCAGAATGAAGGACGTGATGGTATTGTGTAGTATTGTGTTTCACTTTAGAATCCATATCTTAGAAATGACAATGACACACTGAAGTAGGTCCAGAGGAAAGTAACCAGTAAAGTGAAGAGAGTGGAGATCACACAGTAAGTATCAGGTAGAGACCTAGGGGTGTTTAGAGATAAAAATATAATATAATGTGTTTGGGTTAGTGTGAGGAGATAGAGTTATCTTTAAGCATTTAAAGAGCTTTTATGAGGAAGAAGAATTAAACATTTTCTACTTGGCTCCTGAAGGCAAAAAAACCCTAAGATTAATAGAGAGTTGTAAAGAAGTTGATTTAGGCTGAAAAGAAGGAACAATTTCCATTGATGAGAGCTATTCAAAAGTTAAATGGGCTGCCCAGGAAGTAAAGAAAGTTCCATTAGAAGCCTTCAAGTAAAAAATGAATGGTCATCTTTTTGGGATTTTAAGGGAATTACTCTTCAGAGAGGGAGATTCCATGGTTATAACACTCATTTGTGACAGTCTCACTGGAATTTTCTTTAGTCAGCTTCCATTTTAAAGCCTCAAGCCATGACATTTTACCAATCTATTCTTCAAGTTTATGGTATATAGAAGCCTATGCCCAACCCTCTACTACAGCTCTGGGATGAAGTGTATATATATATATATATGTGTGTATTCTTTTTTGTAAAGGTTAGTCATATGTGAGAGGAGCCATACTTATTCAGATATTTGCCTTTGGCAAGATTTTACTAAATTGTTTTCCCTTATATATACATAAAACAAAAAAAAAGGGGGGGCTAAAAAAGCTGATTTATTGTCTTTGTGTAGACAAGATACAAGAACTGAATGACCATGCATTTACTCATTCTATCTAAGCAAGTGAAACAATATTTTTTTCATCAAATTATAACACTAGAATAATAATAATACATTATAAACTTAATTGTGAAGGAGAATTCTTGATTTTGTGAGTCACAATAATTAGTGAGTATATATTTTCAGAAAGTTTCAAACTATCTAAATAGCATATTTTTCATTTCTGCCTTTGGAAAGAGCATTTTATAATGTAATCTAAATTAAGCATAGGGTAAAAACTTTATAATGTCATCCCCTCCTCTACTCAGAACTCTCCCATGGAAATGACACCCTCTACAAAATAATAGTCAGGTATTTAAAGAAGCCACATGGCCATCTTCAATGGCAGATATCTATATTAATAGTATTATGCTTTAATGGATACCAATTTCAAAAGTGAAAAAATGGTTGATCATAACCAGTATTTCTACTACAGCAATATTTTGCTGCTTACACAACAGAAATAAAATGACAAAGGGTAATATTTACTAATAATGAATGTAAAAAATAGTTGCCAATAACAAAAACTCCACCTTAATTCAGTAGATTCATATATGGGAAAAATAAATTCTTATCACTACTATGGGCAAACTCCATCCCTTCTCTCCTTCCCCACAATGAATTTAGTCTCAAATCTCCCAAAAGAGATTTTACTTATAAAAACAAGATGCAATGAAAAAACATTGCTGCTGCTGTGAAGTGGCTTTTATATAAAATGGAACTTAATAGTATTCATATTTTCTTCATTGCTTTTCTTCACCTTTAGAGATGACATTTTTCAAACTATAAAATGCATCGTGCTGGCAAACTTTCGTGCTTCAATAGTTCTCAATTTTATAAGAGTAAATCTACATCTTTTGTTACTAATATACACAGCATCTTTGGGTTTGTGACTTTGAATAAGGCAGACAACAAGCAATAAATTTAGAAATCAATAGCTAACTTATCAATATTCATTTTCCATTGTCAATACAAAATACAAAGGTGAAAGAGCAATAAATAAGGCAGAGAACTAAAATATATTTGGTGTTCTTGTCACAATTAATAAATTCTTAACCAATAACAAGGCCAAATAGGCTAGAGCCTCATTCAGTTTCTGAAGTCACGCTTAGCTGTAGTTTCAAAAGTGTTTATTTTTTTTAAATGACAATGTATTGTAGCAGGATAATGCAAAAATATTGTAAATCTTACTTTCAATGAACAACATTTGTATGTACCAAGCACCACTTTCTATCTTTAAAGCTATACAATTTTGTCCAAAACAGTTTGGGATTATGAAGCTAAACTACCAGATGACAAGATTTTCTAACCAATCTTATGGTAAATGCTTTTACACCACTTTGTTTGACTGCATGGTACTTCAAACATAAAATCTGAGTTGATTACCAATCTATAGTCAGGCTGTCAAATCTTTTAACTTTTTGCTTCCTAATTCAACTGAAAAAGATATTCATGCAGCTATTTTTTTTACCTTAAATTTAATGTGAAATGAGACACTACAAAAACTGTACATATGCAGGTCTTTTAAGGAAGGAAATAATCTATAAAATCTCTTTTCACTTTTAAAAAACAAAATGTAGATTTTTTTTCCCCCATGTTAATGTGGTTTTGGTCTTTTATAAAAAAGTACCTGGTATGATGCTTTTTCTGAGAGATACCATATCATTCTGAAATTTAAAAATCACAATTATAGGGATAGAAGACAAAGTACAAGAATTAATCTTAATAACCATCAATGCTTTTTCAGAATATATTCATGAAAAAGCATACCTGACTTTAGGTAATTATCTTCATCTGTGATTTGATTCAATGGCATTAGGAGATATTATCTACTATTTAAACTGGAGTACTTTTAAATAATTCACTCTCTTCCCCTTTGATATGACTATATATTTCATACTGATTTTATTCTACTCAGAGCAAACTTTGGACAGTTAGAAATGAAAACACATAACTAATTTTTTTTTACCACATTTTCCCCCACAATTGATATTTTGGAATAATACAAGATATACAGGAATTTTAACAAAAGCTAGCCTTGAAAATGAATCACAAGAGTTAACTTCTAAAATACAACATGATGAAAATGCTGTAAGTGAAAGAAAAAAGAAGAATTTTAAAGTTTAATGTTTATAGCCACAATTCCTTACAAATAATATGCTTTACTATTAGGAAGTTAGGGAGTTGGAAACACCTTGTAGAAATAATTACATCACCTTCTCCTCAACCTTTAGGCATTTTCCCTTCTCCTTTCCCATATAGTCAGAATTTTTAGGATTTGACCCATGTAGCCTCCCACTTCTCACTGCTACCACTAAGGCTCATTAGTAACATTTCTGAGATTGTTATTGGTCAGCTTCTGTCACTAATATTCAAAACACTGAAAAGATGAAAGAATTCAGGGGACTATTCAACTGGAATGGGAACATGAAGGTATTCTGTAGAATACTAACCTATGAAATTATTTTAAATGATGAGTTTATTATTTTTTTTAAATTAAAGCTTTTTATTTTATATATATATATATATATGGATAATTTTCAACATTGACCCTTGCAAAATCTTCTGTTCTAAATTTTTTCCCTCTTTCCCCATCCCCTCCCCTAGACGGCAAGTAAATCAATAAATGTTAAACGTGTGCAATTCTTCTATACGCATTTCTACAAATATCATGTTGCACAAGGAAAATCAGATCAAAAAGGAAAAAAAATGAGAAAGAAAATAAAATGCAAGCAAACAACAACAAAAAGAGTGAAAATGCTATGTTGTGATCCACAGAGTTCCCACAGTCCTCTCTTTGGGTGCAGATGGCTCTATTCATCACAAGATCATTGGAACTGGCCTGAATCATTGAATTGTAGCATCTTGATATATACTGAGTTATGTATAAAGTGTCATTGAAAAGACCTGGCTCTAGTCTCAGCTCTACCAAGCTCTACTCAGCTTTGTCATTTTGGAAAAGTCATTGTACTTTTTTGGAACCTTAGTTTCTACATCTCTAAAGAGGAGTGAAACTAGATGATCTCTAAAAACACTTCCAGAGCTAAAATTTTGTGATTTTACAATATATATTTAGCTTAATATTCCTATATATATGTGTATCCATATATATACAAATATGTACATGCTTTTTTTTTCTCATCAGTTTAACTGATATAGAATCTCCTCAATATAAAACCTGCAACCACATCTAATAAAAATTGTTGTTTAGTTGTTCTTTATTAATGCCTGACATTCTAAGACCCCATTTGGGGTTTTCTTGGTAAGGATAATGGAATTGTTTGGCTTTTCCTTTTCTAGCTCATTTTACATATGAGGAAACTGAGGTCAACAGTCTAAGTGACTTGCCTAGGATCATACAGCTAATGAGTGTCTGATCAAGATGAGTCTTCCTGACTCTAGGACCAGGAGATCTTCTACTGTGCCATCTAACTACCCTTTAGAATATTCAGCAATAATTTTACATTGGCTATACTAATTTTGAAGTTATGTTTCAATTAGTTTTTTCTTTTAAACTCATGTGTGAAGATGCAGTTCTAAATTGAGAGTTTTCTGCTTTCCACCTTTTATTTTCTGTTGCTTCTGGGTAAAATTTCTAGGAATAAATATGACAATTTAGTCCTATAAAGCTAAGATGAATATTACTTTGGGGAATGCCTAGAGCCTTTTCATAGTGAGTACCTAATCAATGTTTGTTGATCTGAACTGATAAATCCTGGAGGGAAAGTACTTTGTTTTTTAAAGATGCTTTCCACCTTATCTCCCCGCCCCCCCCCCCAAAAAAATGAAGACAAAAAGAGATTCAAACATTAGAAAGGTTGTCAATAAACAAGGTTTTCTTTACAACTAATGGAGTGCCTACCTTTAGATTTTCTCTGATCCTTAATTTGCTATATTGCCAATATGTTATGTTTAATTTTAGATTATTCATATATCATTCCTATGCCTATTTTAAACTCAGGAAAAACCACAATCCTAGATTAATTTCCCTCTTGTACCCAATAAATTCTTCTTTGAATCTTTCCCTCATGTATAAGTTAGTGGGGAATCTGGTTTTAGAAGCAAGGCACTTCTCTTTTAAGCCTATTACAAATCCTGCCATTTTCCATCAAGTTGTTTTGTTCCATAGGGATTTCTCCTTCCTTTGAAGTCTGTTGTCAACATCACTCATTTGCATGGAACTAGAATTTTGGAGTTGAAAAGGGCCTTGGAATTCATCTACAATAAACCTTTCATTTTATAATGAGGACTCTGAGGTCTAGAAATATGACTAAGATTACAAAGCTCACTAGTTACAGGGCAGCAACTGGAATCCAGTATTCTAGAATCATAATCCAGTATTTTTTCCTCATCTGGGATATTTTGCATTTTGTTTTGTGATGGATAATTGCATTTACTATTATTTAGTTATTTAGTTAAACTTCATATTCCCAATTAGATAACAAATTCTTAGAGGAAGGGGACTTTTATTTCTCCATAACACCTACTATAATGCCTAGTATGTATATTATTCAGTAAATATTTGCTGGTTTATTATTTAGTGAGTAACTAGGGAAAGTTTTGGTGATTAAAGTGGACCAAATATACTCTAAAACCAAAAATGAAAGATGTTTAGTAATATTATTTGCTATTTTTCTTTATTTGTTGCAAAATATATTGTTTTTTGAGTGCAGATAATTGAGAATTGACTACATTTTTATTCTTGTAAATGTATAATCTTTAAATGTTTGAGATTTAAAACAATTTAACTTTACCTGTTGCAGTAGGTCCAGGCAAGGGTGCAGCCTTTCTTCTCCGTTTGATATCTCCCATGCACAAGGATCCTAAATGCATACTTGTTTGTCTATAAGTAATTATCAGAGAAAACTATTAACAAAGGAGGAAAAATATGACACATAAATACACAGCTTGTATAATCTGATTCTAAATCAAAACATTCTCAACAAAGATGAAGCTGCATAGTAAAGCCACCAATCTTGTTTATATCGAAACATAATTACGTTTGTTGACAAGCGTTCAGCAGCTAAATGCGCCATCATAAATTGTTACTGGAATGAATAATATAAAAGGAATGCTTTTTAATTTTCAAAACTGGCAATCTTTCTAGCTCAACATAAAATCAAACACTGTTGCTTCTGACAGGAAAATAGCTAAGATTAATTATCTAAAGAGATCACAATATTGTTGCTAGGTTATCAATTGGTTACTAATGCCTTACTGTCAGAACAACATTTATTACAGGAAAAGCATGATCAATTTCTTTTAGGATATTATGCAACAGGGAGTTTGTTTAAAACAGATGAAAGAGACATAAGGAAAATCATAATGTTCCTTCTTTTAATCCTAAGAGGTGCCTTAAGTTAATTGTTCATCGGCCAGGTAAGGAATGTAATCTATCCACTGTGCCATGGAGCTGTCCCCATTCTCTCTCTCTCTCTCTCTCTCTCTCTCTCTCTCTCTCTCTCTTTCTCTCTCTCTCTCTCTCTCTCTTTCTCTCTCTATTTTAGCATTTCTTTGGCCTACTTTTTCAACAACAATTTATTAAATGCTTATCATGTTCCAGGCACTATGTTAAGCAATGGGGATACAGGGAAAGGTAGAAACAGTCCTGGCCTTATAGTCTAACAGTGGGGATAACACATAAATAACTAGGTACATACAAGATATCTAAATAATAATAAATAATACACATAAATAACATTTACAGAGTGCTTAATGATAATAAACTCCAATGACTCCCTTTTACCTCTAGAATCAAATGTAAGCTCCTCTGTTTAACTTTTAAAACCCTTTATAACTTGTCTCCAAACTAACTTTCTAAAATTTATTATAATCAATCACAGCCTAGTTAAGTTAGCCTTCTTGCCATTCTTCACACACATGATATTCCATTTCTTATTTCTATTTTTATACTGAATGTTGCCCATTCCTAGAATGTATCTCATCTGTCTCATTTCCTCCAAAAATTGTGTGCTTCTGTGCCATCTTTTAACATGGAGCCTTTCTTTCTTTCTTTTTAACATTCTCCCCCACACCAACATTTATTTTTGTAAGATTCTGATTTCTATTTTTTCCATCCTTCCCTTCCCTTTTTTTTTCTCCAATATGGCAAGCAATCTGATATGTTATACATATGTAATCATATGTTGTGAAAGAAAAATCAGAACAAAAGGGAAAAGCAACAAGAAAGCAAAAACAAACAAAACCTACCAACAACAAAAGTGAAAATAGTATGGTTCAATTTGCATCCAGACGCCATATAGTTTTTTCTCTGGAACTGTTTTGGATTTTTTTATTTTATTTTTTGCTGAGATGGGCTAAATCTATCATGGTTGATCATCACACAATACTCCTGTTACCACGTACAATGTTTTCCTATTTTGGCTTACCTGATTCATTATCTGTTCATGTAAGTCTTTTCAGGCTTTTCTAAAATCTACCTGTTCGTCATTCCTTATAGAACAATAGTATTCTATTATGTTCATATACCAAATTTGTTCATCTATTCCCATGATGACAGGCAGCCTCTCGATTTCCAATGCTTTGCCAGCACAAAGAAAGCTGCTATAAACATTTTTGTACATGTGGGTCATTTTTAATGGATCCCTTTTTGAAATTAAGAGCTGCTAGTAACCCTTCTCTCATAAAAACTCATCTTGCATTTACTTGTTACACACACATACACATATATGCACATGTTATCATTCCTAATAAATGAGAGTGCCTTGCAGATTGTCTTTGTACACACAGGGACTACCACAGTGTCCAGCACTGAGGAAATGCCTAATAAATGCCAGGAAAAAACTGATTTGGGGTTAGGACCTGCCTTTCCACCTAAAAAGTTCATCAAAGGAAGTTGTCATTTTTGGGGGGCAGGATGGACTATATGGGAATCTGAAAGATGAATACACAAAGATTGTTCAATAGATTGGTGTCAGGAACACTAAAGCTCAGATAGCTGACATTGGTAAGAAAACTATGGACAACAAAAGGAATTTTCAAAAGTTATATTGGGGACAAGAAGAGGACCAAAGAAGGGCTAGTGTTCTTGTTCTAAATTGATGAGAAGAGTTACTAATCTCTTATTTTGCTTCTATTTTCTCTGAAAAGAATAAGGTTTTGGGAGAGTAATTAAAATATACAACCACCCTTTCACAATACTGGAGTATTCCTTATGATGAGGAGAGATGGTGCTGATGAGGTACGTGAAAGAGGAGGTATGGGACCCCACTTTGGCCAGTCACGGGCTTCCTGAAGAATCTAGGAATCCCTATTGAATGAGGCAAGCAGTCTATATGGTAAAAAAAGAAACAAGTTTATTTCACTGAAAACAAACTCTTGTCAGTGGGTTGAGGCCTGCTAGGGCTTTTGCCTCTGTAGTTTTACACTGAGCAGGTACTCAGTGGGCCTTTCCCCTAGTGGGAAATCAGGGAAGACTTGGGGTTCAGAGTCATCTTTTTATTTTGCCTTCTAAGGCTTCAGGCTGGGGAGATTAAGGGCTAGTATCAGTAAAGGGCTGTGATTACACCCTAGGCCAGGCTTTCTGATTTAATTGCAAATTTGCCTAAGAATAGGTGGGTGGGGCCCCTCCTATTCAACTGGAGGGTTTTTGAAATTTGGGGTCTCTCCAGCCCTCCTCCTCATGATCAGGAGACACACAAGGGCACAGATTATATCACTTAGATTAGATAATATTTTTTAATAAGATGAAGATTTATTACCTATTTGGTGGTATAGACAATGAAAACTGATAAATCTGAATAAGTAAGCTGATCATATTAAATGGATTATCCTAATTTCCACTTCACATTATGCTATGTGAACATTCTCAATGAAATGGAAAAGGTAATAGTGTCTGGGCAGCATCTTTTTCACTTGTAGGAAATAATGCTTTCTCAAAAAAAAAAAAGGCTTTTTCAAAAAATAAAGAAAAATATAAGAAATGTAAGCAAATTGTAGAATTAAAAAATTAGTTTGGATTTCAAGAGGAAATTAGTAAGTATTTTGTGCACAAAATTTATTGCAGTTGTTTTTGGAGCTTCATTCATTAAAACATGAGGGCTCCATTTCTCTTGAGCTTTTAGCAATAACATGTCCTCATTTTGCAAAAGTATGACCTCTAGAGACAAAAAGGGACCTGGGTAACTAATCAAATCCAGAATTTCCTTCCTCTGTAATTTACAGCCAACCTGCTATGAGGTAGGCAGAACTTAAATGACTTCTGAATTGATCATTTTCATTTACCAGAGGATAATATTGTTTACAATGGCTCTGGGTTAAGAATCGAATGTGATCATATGGATTTTTACATTTGTTGTTGGGGTACCCAAGTGATATCTTAAATATAATTGCGAAAAATAATAAAAAAATACATATATAATTTCATACCTTGCAATTTTTAATTCATAATACTAGTCATACAATACATGCTAACGTATATAATAAAATAATGTAATCAACTGTCTGATTTTTTTTTTACTTGAATAAAACTTGTAGGTAAAAATGTGCTAGAAACATATTTAAAGAAAACTACATGTGTGACAAAAAGTCAAGTCAGTTTTATTTTCTGGGTCTCATTTGCCTCTTCTATAAAGGAAGGGGAATATAATTATAACATGATTTTTTTTTTCTTTTTTGGGTATCATATACTCCTTTGGCAGTCTGGTAAAAAATGCATGGACCCCTCCTCAGAAAACGCTTTTAAATGCATAAAACAAAACATATAATATTACAAAGGAAACCAATGATACTGATAGTTATCAAAATATTTTAAGTTCATAGGCTTTATGTTAAGAACCGCTAGATTCAATAATTACCATGGTCCCATCCAGCTTTAAATAATCTGATAAAAAGAAATGTGCTTTAAAGAGATGCAATTTAATGCTGAGTCTATATTGTGCTAAAAAAGAATTTCCATTTGGTTAAGTCAGAAAAACAGTAAACTCAAGATTCCAAAAAGGTTATTTCATTTATCACAGATTGGATAGAAATGTCATATATGACAGATAAAATAACTTAAATAGTGAAATCTTTACCTTTCAACTACAGAGTAAGGCTGATTTCTTTGGCATGAAATGTAATACTTAGATCCAATTTAAAAAAAAAACTGAATAAAAGTATAAATTGTTTTTGATGTAATACTGTAAACTATTAACAGAACCATTAACCAAAATGAGTTAATCAGTTAATAGAACCATTAAATAAAACAAAAATAAAATTGGAACTAAAAAATGAGACATTTGTTTGAATAAACTAGAAATCAATTTCCTAAGCTCTGTGACTGTTACATAATTTTTCTAGGGATATGGACATATTCCTGTGATAAGTATTCAGTATAAGAATAAGGGGGGGGTACACAGTACTACTTTACTAAGTACTATGAGGTGTACAAAGAAATCATATTTAGAGACTGCCCTAGGAAAACAGTGTGGACAGGAAAACAAGACACGCATTTCAAAACTTCAAATATATGTACTTAGAGAAAAAGACAAAGGAAGTGTTCACCAATATAGACCATGTGGGAGAAAAAGTGAGTTTGAATCAGTGAAAATTTGAATAAAAAATTAGTTTAGCTCTTAAAAATAACTCAATCTAGTTGCTAGTGAAATATTGTCCAGTAGAGGTCTCTTTAATGAAAACATAAAGACCATTTGTAATTAGCAACACCAGCTTGAATGACAGACTTGCTTATACAACAATATTTACAAAATAAAGGAATTCTTCTGAAGTAGGATGTAATTCTTTTATATAAACATCTTATTTTCACTATTAACTTGCTTAGAAAATTTAGTCTGTCTACGTACTACAAAAATATACTTTTGTTTAGCAGTATAAATGATAAAAAATTGAGAATTATGTCATTTGAATTAATGAAGTCTTTATTAAAACATAGCTGGCACAGTGTGCAAATAGTGAGGAGAGAGCAGATGCATACTAGTCACAGACATGACTTTCCTTTTTGATCATACATTCTATCCATATTTTCTAGACAAAAAACAACAACTACTCAGGAAGAAAAAAGAAAGGAAGGAGGGGAGAAAAGGGAAAAAAAAGAAAAGAAGAGAGGAAAACAAAGAAGAGAGGAAGGAGAAAGAAAGAAGAAAAGGAAGAGAAAATTTTGGATTTGACTTTCTCTGCAACATCCCTATATAGAGCTAATAGACAAGAATGCAAGAAGGATGAAATATAGAAACTAATAAAGTCACCAGCTGAACTAGAAGACCTAAGCCCCAGGAGCAACAGCTCCAGCTGTGTTTGAGTAATTTTACCAAGAATTGATTATCTGTTACACTGCATTGAGATATCTGGATTATTGATCAATAAGATTAAGGTACTCTAGACTCAGTCCCCACCCCACTTCTTCCTGGAGGCACCTGTAATAGAGTTGTAACAAATAACACTAAGTAAGAACTACTTTGTTATTGTTGTCACCCTTCATGTAGAACATAGCAGTTACTTTTTAATTTAAAATCAATGAATGTCTGAAAGGCAGTCTTGTTCTTTCAACATAAATGAATCATTTGTCTTTGAAAAGCAGCACACTTAGATCACTAGTCAAGGTTATAGTGTGTATCTTTCTCCTATAGCATCAAGAATGAAAATGATAGTTTGTACTGTAAATGAACAGACCCAACATTATTAAAAATTAGAGGAGTCTCTTCCATCAGGCACTTTATGAAACTAGCAATAACACTAGATCAGTTCATTCACAACATGGCAAATAACAAAGGCTCTGATTAAGTGGTAAAATGTTATTGACATATATTTCAAACGATAATGACATGCACACATCCCTTAAACAGCAATGCTTTTTAAACTTTTGGAAGTCACAGAACTTCCTTTTATTCATCTTGACTGCTTGGGGAAGAAAAAGCAAAGGATTTACCATTTGATACAAGCTGTTTTCATTATTAGATGAAAATTCCCATGTGTTTTTAAGGGGAAAAAAAAACTCAATGAAGTTAACATGATTGTATGAGCCCAGGTGCCTTCTTTAGTTGTAACTTTAAGCCTAAATCTGGATGCATTAGTATTATATCTGTAAATTTTGCTAATGCAATAATGGGGGAGCAGGTGGAACTCTGACCCTTGAATCACAGCTGAATTCCAAAACCTGCTTCTTAATATTAAAATCAAAAGACAGAGAACTAAAAAAGAATGCAGGCTTTCTATTTTTTATTCTTAAGAACCACACAGATTCATCTCTGCTCATTCATGGCTTGCTGCGAGCTATCATTATAAATAGGAATGTGGTGGGAAGCTAGGCATTTTATCAGGAGGGGAAAAAAATAAAAATTCGTTAAGACCACCTTGCCTGAAAACTTGGGTTTTGACGTAGGGCTGACAGGGACTGGGGCAGACAGTGTCAGATGAAATAATTTTAAAGGAAAGACAACAGGAACTTGTCGCCTCATTGTATGCATTTACAAATAGAGGCTTTTCAGAGTATTAGGCCTAGTTAAAGCTGCCCTCTGGATAAAATGTGTTCCTAAGCAGCCTCAGACAAGCTCCAGAGGAGAGACAAACAGATGTGACTATGGTCCCTGGCGTTTGGCAAGAACACTCACTGTCAGTTAGAAAGATATAAGCCTGGACAGGGCATCAGCTGCACAGCAATGAAGAAGGCCTGCAAGTGTCAACACCACAGCAAAGTTGTGGCAGAGAAAAGTAAAGGGGCTGCAAAAGCCAGGCTAGTGTGAACCTGCTCTAGTAGGTCAAAACTGCTTCTGTACCACCCCTACTCCTACCCTTCCAAGTCTCTGCAGCAGTTTGTCTCTCACATATTAAATGACACAACTAAAAGGCATAACTATAACATTCAAAACTGGGAGACTGCAATTTAATATATTAGTAAATGCAAGAGTAAGAACTGGTTAAAATCACTAAATAATTCTAAATAAATTGTCTCTGAGATTTTAAATGTTAACTAGGGACAACTCTGTTTTAGGCATTTATCACCTTATACTTCTTGGGCTGGACAGTGCTATATAATTCATACTATGCTAAGGGCTGGAGGAATATCCCCAAGCAAACAGAGGCCTAAGGCTGAATAAAATCCAGTAGTTTCTAAACTATAGTCTTATAGGGGGTTGGAACTGTGCTCACTATTTAAGATGGTGCCCAGTTGGGGATCCACCTTGGGAGATGAGACTGGTTATTCTTGGATAATTTTTCAATATTGACCCTTGTGAAACCTTGTGAGACTGTATATTTTCAATGCTAGCTTCATATAGAAATCGGTTCAATGGTTACAAGATATACTTCTAAACTTTGGTCAGTTATCTCATATTGTGAGCTGGCAAGATTGGGAATTAGCTCCTCATTTTCTAGTCACCAAGATTAGAGTAGTTTCATCATGACACTTTGAATTTTTGGTGTAATCTTAAAAATATATATCAATGGGAAAATTATTCTGCTCTTTCCCATTTTGTTTAGTTTTCACTATTACTTAAGTGGAAAAACCATAACGCTAAGAAGTGACTTTTAGTACAGGCTGTAGTGGAAACTGGCTCTGGGAGTATTGGTGGCTTTTTAATTTTTTTTTTTTTAAGCTGCCATTTATAGTTTAGTTCTCATATGAGGAGACATAGGGGCACAATGGAGGCTCCTTGAGATTTTCCAAAGAATTTTTTGAAAACTTTCTATAGATTATCAGGCTACTCTAATTTGTATCTTAACTTCTATTATGTTCCCAAATGAATTTCCCTCCACAATTGTTTTTCTTTTCTTGAAAGATGAAAAATTTTTCTTAAATATTTGGGTTGAGTTCCAGACAAAACAGAAATTTTTGGAACTACCATAAGAATTTTTCTCAATGGATAAGAGTGAAACAGCATAACACAAATTCATAGCTATAAGTTCAGCATAGTACATGTTCTACTGATGACAATATAATTTTTTGTTTATGAAGGGGAAAAATACATTTCTCTGATTTTACATTAATTTTCATTTAAAGTTACTTCCCTATCTCCTCTGGGAGCTCTAACACATTGTCACATATAAACAAAACAGTAAGATAAAAGGTTCAAACTCAGTAGGAATTTAAATATTAATTTAAAATTTAAAAAATATGGTAGGATACAGTGAAGGCTAATTATTATGATCTGTCATATATGAATATCAACAAAACTTTATGACAATTCAAGTACTGTTCTTTCCCCCCCAGCATGTTCTGTGACTTCAAGAAGTTTGAAAACCCCAAATGTGTATGTATAGGTAGGCATATCCCATCAAGTCTTTTCAAACTTCTTAAGGTTAATGAACAAAAGACAGAAAGCTCTGATTAAGTGGCAAAATGTTATTGACATTGTATGGCAAGCAATAATGACATACACATCCCTTTAAACATCACTGCTTTTTAAACTTCTTGAAGTCACAAAATTTCTTTTCATTCATCATTCTTATATCATGTGGTCTTGAAGAAGTCTGAAGAAAAAAATCTTTTTAAAAGCATGTGAACATTAATTTTCAATAGAAATTCTGAAAGCTTTATTGAGTCACACAATGTGTGGCATAAACATTAATAATGTATGGAGATAATTTATCCAATACAATATATATTTGAAAGGCCTCTATGCCTTTCAAATTTTCTGAAGTCAGAGTTTACTTTTCAAGGAAAAAAGGTTGTAGAACTTTTAAATGACCAAATTTTATGTATCTAGATATTAATTTATAAAGTAACTGGCATTTATTTGATTCTGTCATGTTTTATAAATGGATCATACATTTGGTATTTTATTGTATCCAAATAAAGTATTGATAAAACAATATGTGTATATATGTATATATACATAACCATCTAGATTTAAGCTCTTTGTGGGCAGGAATTATGGTTTGTTTTTTTTTTCCTTTGTAACCTCAGTGACATAGAGAAGTAATAAGTATATAATTTAAAATAGAGTGATCTTAGAAACTACTGGGAGATATAAACAGTATATTTAGATGTGGTTTTATTTTCTTTTCATCAGTGAACATATATTCAATGGCTCAGTGGATAGAGCATTGGGCTTGGAGTTAAGAAAACCTGAGTTCAGATCCTACCTCAGACACTTACTACCTGTGTGACCCTGGGCAAATAGGGAAAATAATAGCATTCATATCATAAAGATTTTTGTGATGGTTTAACAAAAAAACCCTAGTAATTGTAGATGGATGGGTAGGTGGAAGAACCAGTTAAGACTCTTAATAGAAGATGAAATTTGATTTGCATCTTGAAGAAAGCAAAATGGCAACAGTGAATTGGGAAAATATGCCTGGAAGGCAATAAATGAACAGGCATAGATTCAGGCTGTCAGTCAACTAATGTTATTAAGCATTTATTATGTGCTGACAGTGCTAAGGGCTAAGTAACTGAAAGGCATATAGGATGGAATCATGAAGGGTTTTCTGGTTGGTGTAGGAGCTAGAAGGACTGACTATGAGGAGAGACTGAGACAAACCTGAGGATGTGAAAAAAAGGTTAGAATATGTTGGGGCCGCTAGGTGGTACAGTAGATAGAGCACCAGCCTTGAAGTCAGGAGGACCCGAGTTCAAATCTGATCTCAGACACTTAACACTGTCTAGCTGTGTAACCCTGGGCAAGTCACTTAACCTAAATTGCTTCAGCAAAAACAACAACAACAAAAAAGTTACTGTGAGCTGTTGAGGGTCAGTCGTCAGCTGTATTCTTCTAGCTAGCCGCCATATATTTGTGAATGCATGATATTTCCATTTCTTTTGCTTTTCTTGTGCTCATTCTTCTAGATTTTAGGTCAATGATATGACTTTTGCACTTCAAAGGAGCCATCAGATATTTCTTCTGACTGAGATTAGTAGCAGAGTCCATTGGAGTTGAAAGCAGCCATAGCTGGATCTGATATGGAGCCAGTAGAACAGTTGAACCATTTTATTGATCTAGACCAGCAATAGAATGGCTTATCAGCTAAGACAAGTCATACTGGAAAGAAGCTAGTTGAATATGGGAACAACTTATATATTAAACTTGGTAGTTCTTCATGAAGATAGAAGAGGATTCCTAGTTTTCCACAGGTGTGTTTTTGTGCTTTCTGTATGAGTTCATTCTTCCCAGGGACTGAGAGCAGAATTAAGAGATAGAATGTTCTCTATTTGGGAGAATGTTTTTTGTAATACCTGTCCTTGCTTATTCCTTTGCAGTAAAAATAAAGCTACCTGATGCTGTTGATTACTATTTTTGAGAACACACCATATGGGAGCTTGTGAATATAAGAAATACTAGTATCTCACAATTACCAAATGACAGATCCTAAGGGGAATAGTCTCAGATCCTATGGAAACCTTTTCCATCTTTGGAGAGGGAACTGGGGAATAAGACCAGAAGATATTCTACACAAATAATGTAAATATTTAACCTCACTTCTCATGTATTTATTTATTGTTTCTCACTGATATGATCTCACTGATCATAGGTCCCTATCATGTTTTTTATATGGTCTGTCTCAGATAACTTTCTAGAAAGTAAGGGTTATAATTGTATGATGTACCAAAAATAATGCCAAATGAAGATAAGTACTTGATAAATACAAAAAAAAGATAACTACTGTTACAATCTTATTTAGCAAAGGTTATGTTGAATTAAAGATAACAATGATGCTTTTGAGCATCTTTTTTTCTTTTTGTAATAATAGGAAACCCAAATTTATTGTTTGTTTGTTTGAAATGTTCCAGCATTTGAGAATTTGAGAATTAAGGACTTGTTTTTATTTCTATTTATTTCTAACCCTCAATGAAAGTACAAAGCCTATCAAATTATTGAGAAAGGCATTTTAATCAGTACTATCCCCCATGAGCTCATTACCAAACATTTTTTTCCTGTTACCTCAGTATGCTTCTTTTTTGGAGAAGCGTCTGCTTCCTCACATATAGTGTGCTCTATGCCTTATCTGAACCCCAAAGTGACTGTTGTGATCTAATTATATCATGCCTCGAAATGTTCATAAACATACACCTTGTCTCCCTGAACAGCTCATTTCAAGGCTTCTCCTCTTTGCACTTGTAATGTGTTAAGCTATTTGGCAGCTTATAAGTTTGTGATGTTACACAAATGATTCCTGAATGATGGTGGTGATTGTTTCAAGTATTTCAGGCAATAATTAGAATTTTGTGAGTGAGGCTACTCTGGCATCTGGAAAAATTCCACTTATTTATATAGGAAATTAGTCTACAGCGTTTCTAAAAGCTATTTAGGGTACTTCAATTAAATAAGCTTCCAGTGGCACTGATACTGACATCACTATTCAAGACTGTTTAAAACAATCTGATTTTCCATCATACTTGTACCTTCAAAGTCAATTTTTTTTATTGTATTATGTTGCCATATTCTTCTGTATATGTTTGTTTAGTACAAAGTAGTTGTACAACAAATTAATTTGATTCTTGAATATCACTATACAACTCTGTAATTTGAAAACTTTAGATGACATATTTGGTATTTGGGTTTAAATGACAGTTATGCTGACTAAAGTTTACCTAAAATAGAGTGAAATAAAGATAATGCTGATGAAACTTCTTAAAGGAATTAAAAAATTAACAAACTGCTTTCACACTGAGATCTTATCATCTATGAGAGGTTGGTCTCACCCCCTTTCCAAAATTCCCCTCCCCTTTTCTTTCAAGAACAACCAAAAATTCTCAAATTTGCTTTTGATTTCCCTTCCCTTCTTATATACCACACATACCCTTCACCATCGTAGTTAAGACTATTCCTTCCATTCCCCATCCCCATCCCTAATCTTACCCATTAGCATAGTATTTGGAGATGGGGATAGGAAGGCAGTCTCTTCTTGCCTTCACCTTAACAAAATCACTGGTCATCAATGTGATGGTTGCAGAAGTGGCATTCAGGTCATGTAGGGAATCTAAGTCTCCTAAGTATCAAGGCGTGCTTTATGAGCAAAGGTGGTTGCACTCCAACCATCATTAAAATTAGGTATATCTCAGATATTCCTAACTCCTCTTATACAATAGACATGTAGAGAATGGTCTCTTTCTATTAGGGACTATGTTTGGAAATGGTCCAATGGAAAATTCAGCCCGAAATGAATCTTTAGGTTTATTTATTTATTTATTTTTGGACAGATTCCAGGTAGAAAAGGCTCTTCTCCCTTTCCTTTTTACAGAATGCCTGTTTACTGGGAAAGAGCCTAGGGTTCTTTATGATGGTTTGTGAAAATTGGCTACTTAAGTCTTTTTCAATTGATCAATCAAGACTGGAGGTCAGAAGAGAGATTAGGGCAGGAAAGGTAGATCTGACTCATCAGCAGAGAGAAGGTAATGAAATCTATGGGAGCTAATGAAATCATCAAGTGAAGTAATATAAAAGGAGAGAGAGAAGCGGTCCCAGGACAGAATGTTGCTATCTACAGGGAGAGGGTATTAACAGAACCTATATCCTAAATGCCTCAGTAAGGGATTATTCCTGGGCTATAGATTGTCTACTCTGTCATACTACTATCTCAATTCACCAAATATTTAGGCTGGCTATTTGTATTACCATGAAATCTAATCTAAGTCAGACTGTCCATTTAGCATTCCTACTGTGTAACCTATCTAGCAGGTATGGTCAAATTTGTAAACTTTTACTAAGCATACACTGTAATTTTACTTAAATCATTTACTATGTTCCAGACACAGTGCCATAAAATAAGGTTTACTTGTGGAAAATTTATTGTGGTCAATAAATTATAGCTAGAGACATTAAGTAAAAGCTTTGGTGTTTTTGTTATCAACCACTGCTTTGGCAAATGATTTGTTGCCTGTGATTCTTTTACTCTGAGTTGGAGCTCTATATTATATTTCAATGATTATTTCAGCATGAAAAGAATCACAGAATATATCTGATCTACTTCCTTGTCTTCATAGAGATAAGTATATAAAAGTTCACATCTAGTGGGCTTACAATACATGCAATTTATGTAACTCCAAAATTCTTCTCTTATGATAGTTTGAAACTTTACTGGGAAAAATATACAAAAATAATGTTTTCAGTTAGTATGATGATGCTGGATCAAACAATGGACTTTCATTCCCAACCAAGCATCATCAAATTTTATTAGGGATGTTTTATCTGAAAAATGTATCACTCTTTACTTGTAGGTTGAATATAGTAGGTTGCATTGCCTAGAAATACTCCTATATTGCAAAAAATAATGAATTGTATTTTCACTTCTAATTTATATAATGCATATTTAGATTAAAACGCATATCTTTATATTTATTTTTCTATTAATGTTTCTATGTCCTTCATTTATATTTTTTTGGTTGAAATATGAAATGATAAGTGATTATATTTGATGTAGTTTTTTGAAAGGAGTTCTTTTTTGTATATAAATATAATCCTAAATATATAAAAGGTTGCTATTTCAAAATCAAGACACTAATTAAGGCTCCAAAATAAGACTAAGGAAAATGTAATTTAATTTTTTATGACCTACAAATAAAACTCACCAAAATAAAATTGTACTGAGTCATTATGAAAATAATGGAGAACTATCTTATTCTAGATTAGCTATCACATCCACCAAATTTCCAACAAATATTTGTAATTACCATTCTTGCTTCTGGATAAAAATAATTGTATATTATAATGTGAATACAGTAATACATTTCTATCCAAACTGTGAAGTGAAATAGATCCATACGGTTTCTAATACCCAATTTTATTTGCCATATCAGTACAAAATGAAAAAAAAAGTGCAAGATTTATTTTTAGTTAATAAGGATTAAATGAATTTTATACAAGTCTGTAATGAAAACCAACATAATAGAATATGGCAACAGAATACCATCAGAGGGAACTCTATTATACCACTGACTCTTACACATTGCTATTTCACAGACATTGCTACTACAAAACAAAAACAAACTCACTAAAGTTAATGGAGTCCCACAAAAATCCTACTCTGATGCCTTAACATAGGATGGGGATAATCCTGGAATCTCAAAAAGTCTGCAAGTCTAATGCCCTGTAGGTTCTACCAAGCTCTAGTGACTTTGCATATGGGTCTCATGTTTGCTGTAAGAAGACAGGAATAACTAACTGCGAAGAAAATGACCATGAGAAAGTTGGATATAACATGATAAGTATTTTGATTATTTCAACCTGGAAAAGTAATATTAAAAACACAGAACAGGTCTTAGTATTAGGTAGTCCCTCCTTTTGAATCCACATAAACAATGGTGGAGTGCCAGAACTTAGTGCAAAGAGTGCTAAGGGTCATAGAGTTAAATGTGATGATTTCATGAATGAAAGTTGCAAATAACTAATTTCAAGAGGAATTTATAAAGAAGTTTGAATCACCATGTGCTCCAATGGCACATGTAACATAATTTCATAGGACATTTGATCATAAACTTGCTGTTTCATTTTAAGTTTGAGCAAATAGACCATCAAGAATATGATCACAGTTCGTGTTACAGCCCTAATACCCATGTTAAAAGATGAAGTTGAGAAGATACTTTGAAGTTGTCAACACATTCCATAATTTTGACTTAAATGTGAAGGTTGACAAGGAAGATGGTAAAATCAATGTCAGAAAATATCTGGCACTAAAAAAATAAAGAATTATTATTGGCGTATAATCACTCAACTGGTCAGAGTAAAGCTAAAAATCTGTATAAGACTAAAAAAAAAAAAAAAAAAAAAGGAAAAGTGAATATATGATACTATGTACCTGATAATAGCTGCTGTAATCTTAGTATCTTAAACAAAATGGTGATTCTGAAAAACTGAAAATTAAAATATATAAAGATAATGACTCTATAATTTTTCTTACAGAAGTGGGGAAAACACAACAACAATGAGACCACAAACTTTAGGAAACTGGGTTTTAATTCCTTCTAAAATACAGACACATAGTAACTAATGGTCACACTGGTTTGGAATGAAAGTTTGTTTATAAAAAAGAAAAAAAAATCTAGAGGAAAATGACATATTAAGAAAAACACTGACACATAAAACATTAAAAGAATAGCTGAGGCAAAATGTGCCTTTAGAAACTTGGCATGAGACCTAGAGAAGACAGACCAACACAAATATTTGTAAATGAAATAGATACCAGATTAATAGAGGTAGAAAGGAATTCAGAAACTCTCTAACCAAGAATTCTGATGGCTTCTACTTGAAGACCCCCTAAAGGGGAAACCAATATTTGCTAAATTAAGCTATAGTAATCTAATTTTTAGCCAATTTCTCTAAATCTCTTCCTTTTTTTCACTTCCTCATACTGCTGCTAGTTCTGCCTTTTGGTTTTGTTTTGTTTTTTTCCCTAAAGTAGAACCAATAAAATCTTTTCCCACCTGATGATAATGCTTCAGATTACTGAAAACACCTATGACAGTCTTCTCTCCTCCACGTGAAACACTTCTTATTCATTTAGCTAATCTTCATACAGCAATCACTCAAAGGCCTTCACCATCCCAGTCTTTATGTCTATGTATTAATGTCCTTCATAAAATTGGGTGTATAGAACTTTAAGTAAGTCAGAATAAGGTAGAACTACTGCCTCCCTGTTCCTGGACAGCACAACTTCTTTAATGCAATATAAAAATGCACTTTTTGGAAGGATGGTATACTACAATTTTGATTCATTTTGAATTCTCAATCCACTAAAACCAGATATATGAAATGGAACATAGCTGTCAAAATTTCTATAGCGATCTATTTTAATTACTCTCAATATTGCAACTATTATATTTGGACTATATTGACTCACTTATCCAATCTACTTTATTTAAATTTATCTTTATGAATAGAAGATTATATAATAGTGAAGATTACAAGTCTTATTTATTTTGTCATGGGAACTAGAAGACATTAGCAATTGTTAAATGATTTGCCTACATTTTCAGAATGAATTAGGATCATAGGCATAAAGAATCTGAGTTAAGAAATCCCTAAATCTAGTCCAATCTTTTCATTTTATAAAAGATGATACAAAGGCTCAGAAAATTTAAGTTATTTGTTACAGTTGTACAAGTAGTAAGCTCCTCTGACTTTGAACCCAAATTTTTTCCTGATGGTACCATGCCAATTCTCATTTTATGTAGGAATTGAATTACACAGGAACTGAAAGTATCCTTGAACATACTGTAAGAACGGAATAGACTTTTTCTGATTATTTTTTATCGCAACTTTAGTTATATAATTGTCAGATAACTCTAGAGACTAGAACACACCACTATATTTATATTTTGCTAATTTTTTCAGAAGCAATTTGTTGGATCAAAAATTCTACCACTCCAAATATGATATTCCCATGCATACATCATATTAAAGAGTCCACACTAGCTACATGTACAGATGGGTTTGTTAGGTAGATACAAGTTCCAAATGACTTAAATGTGAAGGCTGACAAGGAAAATGGTAAAATCAATGTCAGAAAATATCTGGCACTAAAAAATAAAGAATTATTATTGGCGTATAATCATTTGACTGGTCAGAATAAAGGTAAAAATCTGTATAAGACTAGTTCTATTAGATTGCTGTTCCTAAAGGACAAGATCTGTGTAGTCTACAGGTTTCTGTTCCCCCTACTGTGCCCAGTACCATGAACTATACAAGAATTTGCTGAATGAAATAACTATTAGCCAATTCCATTAGTAATATGAATTAGTTTTAGTAAAGAGTAAAACTATTATTAATATTAACACTGTAACCTACTTGTAGATCACCTTAAGTAACTTTACAAGATGCTGGTGGTCTGCAGCACAGTTTGACAACACCCAGAATTATTGGAAATTAGAGCATTCAGATCAAATTAAGATATAAGTAGGCCCACTAAATCATAATAATGATCTTTTCTGGCCCTATAGTAATTTAGATAACCAAATATTAACTTTAATTTTTGAATTTTTATTTATTTTCTTAAACGTTTCCCAATTACATTTTAATCTGGTTCTACAATACTCAGGAAGCGTTGAGGCAATGTATTACATTGGCTTCCTGTTTGACCTCTCTGCTTTAGAAGACACTTACACATATCTCCTTCAATTTAGAAATAAAGTAATGGAGCTCAAGAGAGGTTTAGCTCATAAAGTTAGTCCCCTATGTTAGGATTACAGCCTAGGTCTTTTGACTAGGTTACACTGTCTCCTTGTACTACATGAATCAGCCAAAGTAGTTTTTATTTTCTATAAAAGAGTTGAATGCCTCTGATAACATTATGTCTCATGTTTGTTGAACTGTTGTTACATAATTATGGAGGTTAAATTATTTGTTACATACTTGTTGCTTACATGCTTATTCATTCTAATGCTTTTATAAAAAGGATTCATTTTTACATTTAGGTTTTTGGCCAAACCTATTATATATACTGTCTTAAACTCAATTGGTAGTAATGATTCTTCCAAGAAGTATGACGTTTTATTTTCTTCATTAATAGATACTTTATCTTTTTGTGTTTTTGTTTTTATTTTTTATATAGGTAGAGATGGGTGGCATATGTTTTTGAAGGTTTGGCTATAACTAATTAATGTTCAATATTTGTTTTCAAGTACTTTGAACATTCTTCCTATAGAGCTAAGATAGTTATTTATTTTTAAAGAAGGGTTTGTTCAGATAAACATTTTGAACAGAGTAGACACTTAACAGATGATTGTTAAATGAATGTGATAAGTAATCTTTGTAAAGTATGCAATCAAGTTAATGAAATTGCTTTAAATACTTTCATTTGTCGTTTCATCCCTAAGAGGCTAGTAAGGTCCAGGTGGTACTATTCTCAAAGGAAGTGGAAAATGTAAACCACAGAAGGGTTAAGCAGTTTTTTCAGGATTATAAAGAGCCAATATTAAGCAACTATTCTGATTCTCAGCTCCATTCTAATTCAGGTAAGATTTTCAACTATTAATAGTGTAGATAAATACAAACAGTTACTATTCAAAAAGCATAATGGTATTAATTGCAGCCATAGAAGTATTAGTAACCCATCTATATCCACATTTTTTTTCTTTTCTTTATGATAAATATGAACCATGTTGGGAGACAAAAATCAGAGCAAAAGGGAAAAATCATGGGAGAGATGAAAAACAGAAAAAAGAAGTGAACATAGCATATGTTGATTTACTTTTAGTCTCCTTAGTTTTTTTTTTTTTTTTTCCCCTGGATGCAGATGGCATTTTATGTCCAAAGTCTATTGGGATTACTTTGGATATCTGAACCACTGAGAAGAACCAAGTCTTTCATAGTTGATCATTGCATATTCTCGCTGTTATTGTGTACAATGTATTTCTGGTTCTGCTTGTTTTGCTCAGCATCAATTCATATAAATCTTTTCAGGCCTTTCTAAAATCGGCTTGCTCATCAATTTTTTTTAATACAATAATAATGTTCCATTATCTTCATATACCACAACTTGTTCAGCTATTTCTCAATTGATGGCCATCTACTCATGTTCCAGTTCTTTGCTACTACAAAAAAACAAAACAAAACAAAAATACTACAAACATTTTTGCATGTATGGGTCCTTTTCTCTCCTTTATGATCTCCTTGGGATACAGACCCAGTAATGCCACTGATGGGTCAAAGGATATACACAGTTTTATAGCCCTGTTATAATATCTGTCTGCTTCAACCTTAACACCTTGGGTCTGTGACTTTGGTTGCCTCTCAGCAAAATAGGGAGATGAATTGCCATGGTTTCCTAGCTAAATGTTTCTCTATTCCTCCTTCTTCAACCCTTTGAACTTTTTCTTTTTCTCTTTGTCCTTCCTCCTTTTTCTACCATCTCAATTCATTCTTCATCTCCCTAGCTTCTGGCCTACTCAATACAGTAGCAACAGTCACTGCAGCTTATTTTACTCTTTTTTGAATATTAGATGGAATAAAGCAGTTCTAGTAGTAAAGGATGCTTGGGAAGACTTGTTATAGGACTTCAATTTAATCCTGAGACTTACAAATCAGTAATGTGGGCCCTAAGAATAGTCCCAGATGAAACTTCCCTTAGTCATGATATTGATTAACCCAAACAGCAAGTAAATTTGAAAAATAGTTATTGAATAAGCTACTCTGCTAGGTATTAAGAGGATACAAAAATGATTCAACTGAAGTAAACATCCACAATGAACATCTCTAGGCAATCCATTTTGAAATTAAATTTAGTTCTTAATTAACAAGCACAACTCCTCTCCTGCCTCAGTCTTAAAATACCCCTTGACTATAACTTGGTGTGAAGAGTTTAGAAAATTATGTATCTGAGCTTTATTGTCCGCTGAAAGGATAATGCATTGTTTTTTTTTCTTGTTTCTAATTAGTAATTTAAGCATATGTTCAGCATTTAACTCTAAATGTTTGCCTTTTCCCCAAGCTCTAAGACAGCTGTCCAAGATTTGAATGCCAGAAAACATTTAAATATCAACATCTGTTGAATTATGTTAATTTAGTGTAATATAATTGGGCATGAGTTGGAATCGATCAAAAGTATATGAAATAAACAAAGGCAAATCCTTGCCAATATCTTGGTACGCAAACAAGTCACTAAGGAATAAGGGAGAAAATATTTGTTTCTATAAGAAAAATGTAGTAGTAAAACTTTGATTGTGATATATGTATTTATTTATTTTTAGGAACATAGAATGGCTATTCTGTTAATGATACCAGTATTTGTTCTCAATTGTGTAACAGGAAAAAAAGAAGAAGCAATCAACACAACTCAATGTTGAAGATCTAAATCTTATACTACATTTACATAGAAATTCAAAGCATTTTTTTGGTATCTTAAATTTTTAGATTTTAAGATAAAGTTAGCTCTCTTCTTTATTATGAACATATATGAAACAGATGAAGATACAATTAATAATGATGTGATTTGGGCTTCTATACCGTACTCATCTAAAGAGCTAATGGAACTAGCTAAAAAATTCCAAAAAAAGAGAACCCTGAAAAAAGAGAAATAAGGGCACTTTGATAAACACTTTTATACCAGAAAGTGTTTTTGATGTAGTAAATGAAAGAAGTGAGTGTCCTTGAATATTATGGAAAAATCTATCAAGCAGCAGCTACTATTCAATGTTCTTTTGACCTCATAAATTAATATTGATATTAATATACTGAAAAATTAAGATGTTTAACTTTCTCATTACAGTAATTTTGTACATATGCAAATGTGTAAAGTTCAATTTAAATTATAAGTCTATAATATCAACATGCACCTAAATCTACTAATGTTGAAATTATAACCCATGCAATAGGAGCCCCACAAGCTGCTCTTCTATCATTCTGCAGATGTATGTATCTTAATCATTTCCTAAGGAAGCCATCTATGGGACTGAAAGGTTAAGTTCAGTGTCTGTGCCCATTTAAATCACTGAATCAATTTGCAATGTGTCGATGGTGAAACAGACACCTGTCCTTAAGGAAATGGACTTAGGTCCACAAACATTTTGACTACAGGTCACGGAGCAGTCTTCAGATGGAAAGTACTTTTAATCATTATTGACCATAGCTAAATTTAACTGGAGCTCTAGTGGTAAAAAGCTGTGTGTTCATTTAGTAATCCTAAATTATCTAGTTGTTCATCAACTGGATTTCAGGCACTGGGCATACATATACTTTACCTAGGGATTAGTTGATCCCTATTCTCGTGTAAAAAAATGCCAGATTTGGATAACATTTTCTAAATGACAAATTTGTTCTTTGGGATTGTCTAATATAATTGAATACCAACCTTTCAAAAATTGAATTGGCTTATACTAATTTTATTTAGTATAATCATGAATTAAAGTAACATTCTGTAATCATTAGTTTAAAAATCTTGGCAGGCAAAGTTAGAATTTCATGATGCCAATAGGGCAGGAGAGAAGAAATTAGTAATTTGTGAATTGTGCTACTTTTTGATATAAAATGTTGATCTTGTAAAGTGAAATAAATTAGCTAAATCACTTAAAAAGGTTTTCTAAATGCTACATCTAAATACATTTACCTTTTTTCTATCACAAATATCTTAGAAGTTTATCTAGAAAATAAAAATATTTTAAATTAGAATTATATCCAATAAAAATGAAATAAAGAAAATATACAAATATTTTCTAAGTTTTCACATAAATGTACATATATGATAGTAGAATGAGAAAAGTACTCTTGCAACTTTAAGTCTAATGAAAGTCTCTTAGAATTAGGAAGCAATAATAATCTTAGAGAACATGAAAAAAAAAGCATTAATTTAGAGTTTTACAAATCAGATGTGGAAAAGCTATTATGTTAGAACAAAAAGAGAACTTCCATCTAAATTTTGGCTTTTGAATATGATTATGTTTTGATCATGAGAGAAGACAGTAATTTGTTACAGAATTCTGAAATTACAAAGAAAGATATATGATTTTTATTCTTAAATCACTTAAATAAGGAATCATTTTCTTTTGTTGATACTATAATTTCTGTGAAAAGCCACATTAAACAAATAAAGTACCTGTAATTAACTAGTAGCTTAATGCATAGTTTTCCTATTCCAATTTATTAACAGCTGCTCAAAAATGTAGTAATTAATGGTTTCATTTATTTTTGGCAAACCTGCAATGCAACAAATAGTTTTGTATCTGCTACAAATTAGGAGTCTTTCCCAAATAACAGATGACACTGTGGGAAAAAGGGAGCAGGCACAATTCTTGCACATCTTTGTCTCTTTAGAAGATCAAATAAAGAGCAGCTGTAATTCTATTTGTCACATCTGTGTAACAAAATACAGTGATCTGTATCATTGGATGAAAACGAATGAGCTCTAATGTAAATAGGAATTTTCTTTCTACCCTGATGTAAGAAAGCTGAAGTGATATATATATATATATATACACACACTTAATCTAAAGCAATAATGGAGTTTGTTTTGAATCTCCGGTCAAATCTTTTGGCATTTTCTCATTTGAGAAGACTCTTCTGAATACTAGTTGGCAATCTAAGGCAGCAATAAAAAATAATGACTGAAAAATAACTTGTTTATTCTATCTACCCAAATTATTAACAGATCAAACCAGAAATGAGAACAAACAATATTTTGGATCCATCAAGTCATCTGATTATATCTAGCTAGATAATCACAGTTTTAAAGAACAATGTCAAAGTCTGATATTTACAAAACATTATTTGCATTTAGAATACAAAGGTTCCTAATAAAATACTTGGTTGATGTAAGAAAGCTGAAATGATATATATATATATATATATATATATATTAATCTAAAGCAATAATGGAATTTGTTTTGAATCTCTTGTCAAATCTTTTGGCATTTTCTCATTTGAGAAGACTCTTTTAAATACTAGTTGGCAATCTAAGGGTTCCTAATAGATGCTTGGTTGTCTAAAAAATTAACTTGTCAATATCTGGAATAAAAATGCTTTTACTTGACTTTAATCATTTGCTAGAGTGTCAGAAGGGGGTATTTGTATTCATGTCCAACTACAAAAAAATGTGAACCCAAGAAAGCAGTGCAAATAACCAAAAGGAAGCAAAATCACAGCTCTATAAGGTTAGGTACTGGTGAGTTCAATTTTATTTTGCAAACTATAATTCAATTAAATGGTAGTAAAATATAAAGGCTGCCATTTGGAAATGAACACTACACAAAATCAAAAGATAGTTATAGCACTCTTTCAAGATCTTCCTTCATGTAGCCTTTTAAAAATATTACTATCAGAAGTGATTCCTCCTGATCTTTTGGACTCGGCTTATTATCTCTTATGGATTTTCATTACCTGCTTATATATGATATATTTCATTTTTTTCTAGTAACTAATAAACTATTTGTAGGCAGAGATCATATCTAACATATTTTTATATCTTGATTGTCTACAATGGCACCTTGGACAGAGATACTCAATAAATGTTTGTTGAATTGAATTTAAAAAAAGATGCAGCAAAACCTTTTTGATACAAAGTACTTTTTATACAATTAATACACAATATAGCTTACATTTATATATCATTTTAAGTTTTCTCAAAATATTTTACTTAGAGAAACCCTATAAGCTACATAGTACAATTAAAATTCATTTTATAGATAAAGAAATTCTAGATCTAAGAGTTCAAGCAATTTGCCCAGCATGCCACAGCTAGGTTCAGAACTGAATTTCAAGTCAAATCTTTTCTGAGAATAAGCTTAACTATTTTTTTCACTATAAAATGCTACTAAATGACTAATAAAAGAAGAGCATGGAGGACTTAACTTAGAGCAAAATAATGTGCATATGAAAATGCTGATTCATAAACACCAGATATTATCAAATCTTTGCTAGATTTACTTAAGTTGGAACTGGAAGTTCAGGAAAGGAAACTTGGATAATGAAGAGGTCTAAAATAATGAGGTTTTGTAAATTCAATTTGGATTTTGCTAGTAAAAACTGACTTAGGTTTAGAGGTATGCACTGAAGAGAGATAAAAGCTTATTTGAAAAAGAAAAACAATCTTCAAGAAGATACTCATAATTGAAATGGTGAGTGGGATCCAAGAGATAGGAGAGCAAGCTAGAAGGGCAACCATTTTCCCTATGGTGTGGGTTTGAAATAAAAGCCATATCCCAGAAAGGATACACACACACACACACACACACACACACACACACACACACACTTTTAAAATATAGATCTTAATCTTATACTTTTTAAAAACAAATCTAACCATTCTGTTTAAAGAATAAAACTAAAACTAAAACAAAACAAAACTTTATAAATAAACAAGACTTCAAAGGGCAGCTATGTGGCACCATGAGAAAGTCTGAAGTCAGGAAGACTTCTTTTCTTGAGTTCAAATTTGGCCTGAGATACTTACTGTGTGACTCTGGACAAGTCACTTAACCCAGTTTGCCTCAGTCCCTCATATGTAAAGTAAGCGGAAGATAATGGCAAATCACTTCAGTATCTTTGCCAAGAAAACCCCAAAAAAGATGACAGAAGAGTCAGAAATGACTGAAGAACAAGACTTCAAACAATTTATGGAAAAAGTCTAACTTGAAAAAAATCCTGAAGAGTTAAGTAATTAATGCTTGAGTAGAAAAATGAGTATATAAAAATCTATTAAAAGTCACTGTTGGGATTTTAATATAAGAGGCAAACTTTCAAAGAGAGATTAAAGACAAATGTGGTATTGCATTTATAGCAGACTCAAGTTCAATCATGTCTGTTTAAGTTTTGAATAAAATATGAGTATTCATTATGAACATTAAAAAAGCAAAAAAAGCAAAGGGATAAAAGTTTTTTTCCTTTTTTATAGGATAAAACAAGTGCTTTTTGAACCTGATTCAATATTATATGTAATAAATAAACATTAGAAACATTCCCACTAAAAAAAAAATACAAAAGAAGATTGTTCACTTTCAGTGCATTCTATTTGACGTAAGTAAAAAAAATTCTAGTTATGGTATAAAAAAGACAGTAAAAGAATTATCTTTAATAATGAAGAGTTTAAAGTCTTTCTTTGCAGATAAGATATATAAGCTAAAAAATCCAAGAGTGTTGATAAAAAAAAAATAGAACTCCAGGGAAATATAATCAAATATAATAACAAATATAAAAATAAAATAAAATTAATAAATCAAAAGATAAAGTATGTTAACAGGCTATATACTAAACATTAGAGATACAAATATTAAGAAGCACGATTGTTCCTTTCCTTAAGGAACTTTCTAAGAGAAGACTTCACATAAAGAAGTGCTGAGAAGGGGCATTTTGGTTTAGGAAGTAATAATGAATTATAATGAGTGGAATCATAGGTCAACTGATTCATGTGATCTTTTCAGAAACAATAGTGGAAAGCAGTAGGAAGGAAGTATGGAAACTAGGAAGATGGTTGGAATGAAGCACGATATAAAATAGTCAATGTAATATTATTATGCCTTTGAAAAGGCATAGGAAATATAAACAAATATAGATTCAAATTTTAAAAATGCATTGTGAAGAAAGCAGAACCAGAGAAGCATATGTATCTTATAAAGGCAAGAGATTAATAATGGTCATAGTGAATAAATTATTAGTTAGGAATTTATAGAAGTTATTACTTTTAATAGTTCATTGCAAATAAAATTTTTAAATAGTTGAGAATATACAGTAATATTGGGTTTGTGATTTTGTGGTGATTTCCAATTTTTGTTGTTTCTATTTTTGGTGAGTTACTGTTTATGAGAGAATTACGTGGTTTGGTGCATAAAGTGCTAGGCCTGAAGTCAGGAAGACTCATTTTCCTGAAATCAAATTTGAGTGCAGACAATCTCAGGGAAGTCATTTAAGCCCGTTTGCCTCCATCTCCTAAAATGATCTAGAGAATGAAATGGCAAACTATTTCAGCCAAGAAAACCCCAAATGGGGTCACAAAGAGTTGATCATGACTAAAAATGACTGAACAACA